>BSBK01002758.1:220000-259876 GCA_027943335.1 Chamaecyparis obtusa
GACTACCGCAAAAAGATAAAGCAATTGTTGAAGCTTTGAAATCCTTGATTGAAGAATTTTGGAAGAATAATACACGGGTATCTCCTAATCAAAGATATGTTGTAAGAAGGAGGATTGGTAGTCAAATTCGTGTTCCACATCCAAAATATTTTTTGGATTCAACTCAAACACAATTCTTTGCAAAATTTATGCATATGTATCCTCAAATTAAAATTAGTCAGAGATATTTTGAAATGTGTAAACCTTTTTATGTCAAGATAAATCACACATGCACAACTTGTTGTTGTAGGGTACATATTGAATTTTCTAACCATTTTGAAGTTTATAGGAATATATGTGTAGGTTTGCACTCTAACAATGTTTTGTAGGATTGTAACATAAATGTTCCACCTAGATCTTCAAGGGAATTAATATCTACCATTTTATGTGAAAGAGCGGATGGTCAACAATTTTACAAGCTCTCATGCTTGTATGGTACATGCATAGATTGTGGAGGTTTGCGATGTTTGCCAATTTGTCAACATATGGAGAGTACGCATGCAATCAGTAACGAAATAGTGGAATTTGGAAAATATAAGACTGTGACATACAATCTAAAGGATGGAAAAGAGGCTAAAAGATGTGATTTAGTAATTGAAAAAATTCTAGTGTATCAGTTCATGGACATTTTTTGTAAAAAAATTATTTATGAGTATGCAAGGCATACACATAGAGCGCGATGGTTGGATATGCAATTCAAGTTGTGCAAGGACACATTCCCACTTGATACCATTGTTTCAGTTGTGAACTTTGCAGAGAACTACACACTACAACCAAAGAATGAGGTGCAAGCAAAGTATTACAGCTCTCAACAGGTTTCTATATTTGTTCATATAGCATTCATGCATGCACTAGACAGTAAAGAGGAGAATAGGAAGATATTGAGGGAGTATCATTTTTATATCAGTGATGATCACTCACATTCTACAGAGTTTTTACATGGTTGCTTTCAACTATTTTATGGTCATTTGGCAAATAGGGGCATAAAATATCATCGACATATCATTTGGTCAGATAATTGTGCATCCCAATTCAAGAATTTTTGAATGTTTTATTCGTTGTGTAGGATGCATAAGATTACTGGAATTCAATATATGTGGAATTTTACAGAGGCTGATCATGGAAAGGGAGAGCACGATTGCATAGGTGCATGTATTAAAAGAGCCTTAGCATGTAAAGAATTAAAGTACAAAGAGAAAGCAACATTGTCAGATGCGGGATGTATTGTTCAGTGGTGTAACGCTACAATGGGTCCAGGTAATGAAGGTGAATCTACAGTTCATAGATTTTTTTGGTTGATGGATGAAACTAACATTGCACCATATGAGGATTGTTGTACATTGACAGGATCAAGTGAGCTACACTCTTTTAGAAGTTGTAATGCAGGTTCATGGAGTATCCACACACGACATATGTCGTGCTTTTGTTCATCATGTGTAGATGAAGATTGGGATGGGTGTGAGTCAAAGGAATGGGTTGATAAATGGTATACACATTTTTGAGTCCACTTGCCTCCTATCATCCCCATGAATCACTACAATTGACAGAAATGGAATCATCCATTGACTTTGATCGCTTATCTGATCTAGTACAACCAGGTCTATATTTTCCACTGTTAGAGTTTTAGGTGACTCTACAACACCCTCAGGATTGAATGCAAGACCAAGATAACTTCCACAAGAGATTGGCAAGACAATTGCATTAAGATGCAAGAATGATATTATTGATCATGGACATGATTAAAATGTACATAATAGGCCTCCTTATATAAGGAAAGGAGATAAAAGACAATGATAAGGAGCTGATAAGCTATCACCTATGCTAGGTGTAATCACATGTCCACCAAATGTGGATCATCCTCCAATATGCAATAAAGTATGTGCATTGGATTAGGATGATAATGTGATAAGAGCACAAAAGGTGGATCTCACACACAACAAGGTATGTGAAGACAACTATCAACCAAAAGTGGAATTTCTCCTACACCATGTGCTTAATAGATGTGCACACTCCTAGGTGTCTCAATCACAAACTACTATGCAATGCATTAACCTAAGTAAGACTAAGTAAAGTGTAATTAAGAATATTTAATTACACCAACACCCCCCCTTAAGTGCAACTTAAGGGAATGCACTTAAACTCACAATGCAAGATGGGTCCCAGCTACTAGGCCATGTTAGGTACCCATGTACAAAATGAATAAATCTCATAAAGTGGAGAAAGAGGGAAAACCTCATGAGAAAAACCCTCCCCCAAAAAGAGAGAAGAAAATAAGATGCATGGATGGATGGAGTACTCAAGACCCCCCAAGAACTACATACATCATGTATATACAAATAATTATCCCCCCATAAGAAGGATAGCTGGAGACATGATAACCCCCATAATGAAGAATCTCCTACAAAAATGGTGAGTGCTTGAAGACAAATTATATTTCAATGACTACAAACAACATTTCTCCCCTTGGGAAGAAGATATACCAAGTACAAATGTAGGAATGCTTCCCACTATGGATAGGAACTAGGAAGTGGAATCCAAATGAAGTATGATGATGATGCCATGAACCAATCCATATCCAAATGAAAGAAGGAAGAAGGTCTCCAAATATGCATCTTTGAAGACTGAATAGGCCTCTCCAATCTCAAAGAATCTATCACATCATGTGACAAACCAAGTGAAGAAGAAGAATCAAGAATTTCAATCTCCAAAGAATGTGAAAAAGTATCTCCAACTGTGATGAAACTGTCATCAAAGAGAAGAGAAACCCCCTCAAGTATGTCTCCCAAATCTGAAATATGAGACTCCACAAATAATGAACCAATATCTGGCAAGTAAGAATCCCAATTAGGAAGACAAATAGATATCTCTTGCAATGAATTACTGGAATCACCAACAAGAGATGATTGTGTGACCTCAACTAAAGAAGTGGGAGCTACAGGAGGAGCCACTGGATCATCCTCGCTCTCAATTATTGCAAATTCTTCAATTGCATCTAAAGTATAATCATCATAGGGAATATTATCTGCATCATCAAGAGGAATGAGGCAATCTGAAGCAAGATCATCTGGGAATGGAGGAACATGTGGATCACCAAAAATCTCCCAAATGATTGTCCAAATTATGTGTGGACATTGAACACCTCTAAATCTGGGGTAGATGTCATAGAAGAGACATAAACTGATGCTACTAATAATCAAATTTATAATATGAGCATTTTTTTCTCCCCAAACATATTGCTTCCCCTATGACTTTGGCTTAGGAATGAGTCCATAAAGATGAGGCAAGAGATTAAGTCATCTACAATGTGTGATGATTCCTTTTGCCCATGACTCATAATTATCCTTAGTCAAAAGTACTACTGTAGGATGTGTTTCATAACCCATGATTACATTAATGATACACTTCTCTCATTACAAATTGAGATCAACAAATTATTACACTCCAAAATCAGGCTATAATAGACTTAGATCATTATGCAAAAGACCAAGCTAAGGCTTATGCATTACAAATGAAAAAACTAAGTCAATTTTTGAAAGTATAGTTTCTAGTCACAGTCACTAAAATTTGATTCCAGATCTGGAAAATACAAAAAAAATTATGCACTTTCAAAAAAAATTGCACCTAAAAAGGAGTTCATATGAGCTCAAATGAGGCCTTGGAAGTTGCAAAAACTGAGATTTGCAATTTTTAGAAAAATTCAAGAACAGAGATCAGAAACCACCTGAACCATTATGTAGATCATGAAATTCTACCCCAAAACAAAAAAACTTGCTTTAAAAAAGGAGTCCAAATGATTGAGATATCGCTGTTTGAAAATTGCCTCTGAAATTATTTTTTTTGAATCACCGCCGCCGCACTTCCAAAATTCAAATAGCTCTAGATTTGGCCTCGGGTGTCCGATTTGGATGAAATAAAATTTGATTTAGGGGTTTTTGGACCTCCTTAATATAATGCCAACCTCTAATTTGCACCAACAAGCTCCAATATTGACCTGCAATAGAAAGCCACAAAATACAAAACCCCAAATTTTCTCCAAATAGAGTATGCAATGGTGATGTCCAAATACCTTTATTCTACACCCACAATTGAATCAAGCCAAGGTTGCACTTCTTGAGAAGAGTTCTTCACACCTTGAAAGCTCTGATACCATGTTAGAGTTTTAGGTGACTCTACAACACCCTCAGGATTGAATGCAAGACCAAGATAACTTCCACAAGAGATTGGCAAGATAATTGCATTAAGATGCAAGAATGATATTATTGATCATGGACATGATTAAAATGTACATAATAGGCCTCCTTATATAGGAAAGGAGATAAGAGACAATGATAAGGAGCTGATAAGCTATCACCTATGCTAGGTGTAATCACATGTCCACCAAATGTGGATCATCCTCCAATATGCAATAAAGTATGTGCATTGGATTAGGATGATAATGTGATAAGAGCACAAAAGGTGGATCTCACACACAACAAGGTATGTGAAGACAACTATCAACCAAAAGTGGAATTTATCCTACACCATGTGCTTAATAGATGTGCACACTCCTAGGTGTCTCAATCACAAACTACTATGCAATGCATTAACCTAAGTAAGACTAAGTAAAGTGTAATTAGGAATATTTAATTACACCAACATCCACATACAAATAATCTCAAATTTAGTACTTTATCATAAATATTTAGTAAACTAATGTCCTCATTATGTTTATATCATTATAGGCCATGTTTTTGCTATTATTGCACCTGAAGACAATGAAGAAGGGACATATTATTATTTGTGTCATTGTGTTGAGGCAAAAAAGAAATTGGATCACTCGGTTATCGATGGTGAAGAATTAGAAGACCCTATAGGAGCAGTGGTTGTAACTGGTACATGGCTTAGACGATATGCTATGAAGAACCCTAGGTTGTGGTTGTTTGAGGATTGCGAAACACACAGAAAGATTCTTCATTATTCAAACCTCATCGTTGCATCAAATGTCCACTTAATCAGATATGGGGGAAGACCACAAAATGAAACTCTTTGGAAGGTTCATGAGTCAGACCACGAGGTAATACTTGAGACAATCAAGGGTAGGGCAGACCCAATTGGTTCATTGGACTAAATGGAGATACAAAATATTGTAACATGTCAAATTTATATAGCATTGTAAATTGGGTGGACTGTAAATTTCTCATGCATTACCCCGTATGTATAACGGGAAGTTTGTAACATTTAATGACAACCTTTCTCTTCTATTTTTTGGGGCAATACTAGAAGGTTTTCTCTGCTTAGCTCTTTCCTCTAGTGCTCCTATTGAGATGAGTTGTAAAAATATTTCTCATTATTAAGAAAAACTTTATAATAGAAATCTTATAGTTCAGAGATTTTTCACAGCATACATAGCATAATTCATATATTCTTTACATACACTAAGATCCCAGTTCAACATTAATTTCCACACATAAACCCAAGCCAAAACCAACTTCTAAACAAGGCTGCCATAAACACCACATACAAAAAACCTAAAATCTTCCAACAAAACCTAACCCAGAGCAGTAGGAAACTTGGTAACAGCCTTACTTCCTTTAGAAGCAGCATGCTTAGCCAGCTCTCCAGGCAGAACAAACTTGACAGCAATCTCAATTTCTCTAGAGGAAAGTGTCATGATCTTGTTATATTTCAGTAGAGAAGCAGCCTCAGGAGTAATCTTATAAAAAATATCAATCATGAAGCTCTCCATGATATCCATGGCAGCACTAGATAGTCCCTTGGAGGGATGCACTTGTTTCAACACCTTGTATATTAACCTTTTGTAACTTCCTACACTTCTCTTCCTCTTCTTTTTCTTATTCTCTTCCTTTTGAACATCACTTTCTTTGCTTTTCTCAGCTTTGGAGAATCCTTTACTTCATTCTCTCCTTTCATGCCATCTGCTTTAAGACCCAAAGCCCCCTAGAAACTAGGACTCGCCCAATGTCTCGTCTCCCAACACCATAGAAACTAAACCAAAGTTGATTCACCATCATTTGACCATCCTATGATGGATTCATGCATAAAATACTCCCCTCCAATGGCTAGAACATCTACTACTATACCCTTGCACCAATTTCATGACCCTTATGCACCCTTCAAACTCACCAAACTCCTTCTATCCTTGAAATATTTCATGACCCTTATGCACCCTTCAAATTAATGTCTGCTCTGGGAGGAAGATTATAATTTTCGTATTTGCAGAAGCCTTGAAATATTTTCGTTGTTATCGCTCTCCACCTTCGCTCTCTCAATTTAGTCCTCTCCCTCTCCGCTGCACTCAACTTAGCCATCCTTACCTACTCTTTAATAGAGATTCTCCAAAATTTGTATACAAAAGCATCCTACAGGAAAAAATGAAAAGTTTCCCAAAGAATATCCTACAGCTTTTGACCAATTGAGGAAGCAAAAAATAAGTGAATAAGCAATTGGCAACTAGCCACAAAGAAATTACAAGACTTTGAAAAAAAAAATTCTTTCTTGATGCTGAACTCATTTGATGTGGCTGTATATGATATGTACGTTGTACTTTACAAGTGTTTTATGATTATCTAATTTCAACTTATTATATGATGCAACCGAGTGTCGACACAGTCATTATATATGGTATGTTTTACTATTTTTTTTTTGAGAACTAATGCTTCTAGTGAATCCAAATTTAGTTGTTATAAAGATGAGATGTTAGTGAATGACTTCTTCCTAATACTACTCTTCCACCAGATCCAGATTTCAACCCTTTTGTGGATCTACAGGTTCAATCGCGAGCCCACAGGATTGGCCAAGAGAAAATTGTGATTGTATATCAACTGATTACAAAATGTTCATTTGAGGAGAAAATATTGCAATGATCAAGAAGAAAATTGGCTATGGAAAATCTAGTTATGAATTCTATTAAGAATGAAAATTGGCAAGGCAGTCTCACTCCTCATTTTACAACAAAGGGCAGCCATCTATGGTCCAAGGTTTTAATACAACTGACAAGTGGAGAGCTTCTCAAGGTACTGATCTCTTTCGTAGAGAAGTTCCTGCTTCATCTCAAGGGTCTCGTTTAGGTGACCAACTCCTTTGAGGTCCACAAATAGACCCATTAATTTCCCAAATTGGTTCATTAGCAGGCAAAGAATTTGGTCATGCACTTCATTCTAGCACCACAAATATTTCTATTAGAAATGACTATTCGTCAATGGCCTTGCATTTACGGGACTTGGGCATTATCCTTGAAATGTAAGTTCATTGCCACCTTTGGCAAGGCAGTCTCACTCCTCATTTTACAACAAAGGGCAGCCATCTATGGTCCAAGGTTTTAATACAACTGACAAGTGGAGAGCTTCTCAAGGTACTGATCTCTTTCATAGAGAAGTTCCCGCTTCATCTCAAGGTTCTCGTTTAGGTGACCAACTCCTTCGAGGTCCACAAATAGACCCATTAATTTCCCAAATTGGTTTGTTAGCAGGCAAAGAATTTGGTCATGCACTTCATTCTAGCACCACAAATATTTCTATTAGAAATGACTATTCGTTAATGGCCTTGCATTTACGGGACTTCGGCATTATCCTTGAAATGTAAGTTCATTGCCACCTTTGGCAAGGTAGTCTCACTCCTCATTTTACAACAAAGGGAAGCCATCTATGGTCTGAGGTTTTAATTCAACTGACAAGTGGAGAGCTTCTCAAGGTATTGATCTCTTTCATAGAGAAGTTCCTGCTTCATCTCAAGGTTCTCGTTTAGGTGACCAACTCCTTCGAGGTCCACAAATAGACCCATTAATTTCCCAAATTGGTTCATTATTAGGCAAAGAATTTGGTCATGCACTTCATTCTAGCACCATAAATATTTCTATTAGAAATGACTATTTGTTAATGGCCTTGCATTTATGGGACTTGGGCATTATCCTTGAAATGTAAGTTCATTGCCACCTTTGGAAAGGTAGTCTCACTCCTCATTTTACAAAAAAGGGCAGCCATCTATGGTCCAAGGTTTTAATTCAGCTAACAAGTGGAGAGCTTCTCAAGGTACTGATCTCTTTCATAGAGAAGTTCCTACTTCATCTCAAGGTTCTTGTTTAGGTTACCAACTCCTTCGAGGTCCACAAATAGACCATTAATTTCCCAAATTGGTTCATTACCAGGAAAAGAATTTGGTCATGCACTTCATTCTAGGTCCACTACTTCCAGAGACTTGAGTTTAAATGGAGACTGTCTATTCCCAAACATGCCCCAGTCGAGCAGATGAACCAGATGTTGCTTGAGTAAAGAAGATAGTGGTTTATTAAAGCATCTGCATTATCCCACTTGCTATCAGTTACTACTTTTTGAGTGGCTTGCCAGCTGCTTCTGTGTAGGATTTTTGTAATATATAATGTCCTCATGCAAGTACATGCCATGCACAGTCATTCGATCACCGCCAATGACTCCGTGTTGAAGTGTCCCTCAAGGTCCCTTAAGCATGAAATCAGCAATCTTTGTGGGGTCGTATCTTGGAGCTCAATTTAGGTAGCATGGATCCATTAATTGCTACAGGACCGTGTTGTCGGGGCCTACAAAAGCCTATCTCAATTTTTGGAGATTCAATTTCATTTAAAATCGGCAACATATTCTCGGTTAGTGTCAGAACTTAAAGTGTTCCTCAGCTGAAATGGTCAATATTGCGTATCTTTCCAACCGTTGGTCATAGCATCGAACCGTCTATTCCAACAACTCTGGATGGCGGGGTAAACGCTAATGGCAACCTCGTTCACCACTCACAATCATTTGATCCCTGCCGACGACTTTGTGCTAAAGTGTCCCTTAAGGTCCCTTAAGCATGGAATCAGTGATCTTTGCGAGGTCATATCTCGAAGCTCATGTGAGGTAGAATGAATCCGTCAGTTGCTATGGGACCATGTTGCCAGGGCCTACAAAAATTTGTCTATATTTTTGGAGATTCAACTTTGTTTAAAATCGACAACACATTCTCAATCAGTGTCAGAACTCAAAGTGTTCCTCAGTTGAAACGGCCAATGTTGCGTATCTTTCCAACCATTGGTCATAGCATCTAACCGTCTGTTCTAACAGCTCCGAATGGCTGGGTAAATGCTAGTGGCAACCTCATTCGCCATGCATAGTCATTCAATCACCACCGACGACTCCGTGCTGAAGTGTCCCTCAAGGTCCCTTAAGCATGGAATCGACAATCTTTACGGGGTCATATCTCGAAGCTCATGTAAGGTAGAATGGATCCATCAGTTGCTACGAGACCGTGTTGTCGGGGCCTATAAAAGCCTGTCTTGATTTTTGGAGATTCAACTTCGTTTAAAATCGACAACACATTCTCGGTCGGTGTCAGAACTTAAAGTGCTCCTCAGCTGAAATGACCAACGTTGCATATCTTTCCAACCATTAGTTGTAGCATCAAACCATCTATTCCAATAGCTTCGGATGACTGGGTAAATGCTACTAGCAACCTCATTCGCCACGCATAGTCGTTTGATCACCGCCGATGACTCCATGCTGAAGTGTCCCTCAAGGTCCCTTAAGCATGGAATCGATGATATTTGCGGGGTCGTATCTCAAAGCTCATGCAAGGTAGAATGGATCCATTAGTTTCTACTGGACCATGTTGCCAGGGCCTACAAAAGCCTATCTTAATTTTTGGAGATTCAACTTCGTTTAAAATTGGCAACACATTCTCGGTCGGTGTTAGAACTCAAAGTGTTCCTCAGCTGAAATGGTCAACGTTGTGTATCTTTCCAACCGTCGGTCATAGCATCAAACCGTCTATTCCAACAGCTTTGGATGGCTGGGTAAACACTAGTGGCAACCTCATTCACCATGCATAGTCATTTGATCCCCGCTGATGACTCTGTGCTGAAGTGTCCCTCAAGGTCCCTTAAGCATGGAATTGACAATCTTTGCGGGGTCATATCTCAGAGCTCGTGTGAGGTAGAATCGATCCGTTAAGTACTACGAGATCGTGTTGTCGGGGCCTACAAAAGCTTGTCTTGGTTTTTGGAGATTCAACTTCATTTAAAATTGGCAACACATTCTCGGTCGGTGTCAGAACTCAAAATGTTCCTCAGCTGAAATGGCCAACGTTGCATATCTTTCCAACCATCAGTCGTAGCATCGAACCGTCTATTCCAATAGCTCTAGATGGCCAGGTAAACACTATTGGCAACCTCATTCACCATGCACAGTAATTTGATCCCTGCCGACGACTCCATGCTGAAGTGTCCCTCAAGGTCCCTTAAGCATGAAATCAGCGATCTTTGCGGGGTCATATCTTGGAGCCCGTGTGAGGTAGAATCGATCTATCAGTTGCTATGGGACCATGTTGCCAGGACCTACAAAAGCCTATCTCAATTTTTGGAGATTCAATTTTGTTTAAAATCGGCAACACATTCTCGGTCGGTGTCAAAACTCAAAGTGTTCCTTAGCTGAAACGACCAATGTTGCGTATCTTTCCAACCATCGATCGTAGCATCGAACCATCTATTCCAACAGCTCTAGATGGTTAGGTAAACACTAGTGGCAACCTCATACGCCATGCACAGTCGTTCGGTCCCCACCGATAACTTTGTGCTGAAGTGTCCCTCAAGGTCCCTTAAGCATGGAATCAACGATCTTTGCAGGGTCATATCTCAGAGCTCGTGTGAGGTAGAATTGATCCGTCAAGTGCTATAGGACTGTGTTGCTGAGGCCTACAAAATCCTATCTCAATTTTTGGAGATTCAACTTTGTTTAAAATCAGCAACACATTCTCGGTCAGTGTCAGAACCTAAAATGTTCCTCGGTTGAAATGACCAACATTGCGTATCTTTCCAACCGTCGGTCGTAGCATCAAACCATCTATTCCAACAGCTTTGAATGGTCAGATAAACACTAGTGGCAACCTCATTCGCTACGCACAGTCATTCGATCCCCGTCGACGACTCTGTGCTGAAGTGTCCCTCAAGGTCCCTTTAGCATGGAATCAATGATCTTTGTAGGGTCATATCTCGGAGCTCGTGCAAGGTAGAATCGATCCATCAATTGCTAAGAGACCATGTTGCTGGGGCCTACAAAAGCCTATCTTAGTTTTCAAAGATTCAACTTCGTTTAAATTCGGCAACACATTCTCAGTCAGTGTTAGAACTCAAAGTGTTCCTCAGCTGAAACAACCAACATTGCGTATCTTTTCAACCGTCAGTCGTAGCATCAAACTGTCTATTCCAACAACTCTGAATGGCTGGATAAATGCTAGTGGAAACCTCATTTTCCATGCACAGTCATTTGATCCCCGCCGACGACTCCATGCTGAAGTGTCCCTTAAGGTCCCTTAAGCATGGAATCGACAATCTTTGCGGGGTCATATCTCGGAGCTCGTGCGAGGTAGAATCAATATGTCAGTTGCTACGAGATCGTGCTATTAGGGCCTACAAAAGTCTATCTCAATTTTTGGAGATTCAACTTCGTTTAAATTCGGCAACACATTCTCGGTCGGTGTCTGAACTCAAAGTGTTCCTCAGTTCAAACGACCAACATTGCGCATCTTTCAAACCGTCAGTCGTAGCATCAAACCGTCAGTTCCAACAGCTCTAAATGGTCAAGCAAACGCTAGGGGCAACCTCATTCAGCACCCACAGTCATTCGAACCCTATCGACGACTCCAGGCTGAAGTGTCCCTCAAGGTCCGTTGAGCATGGAATCGGCGATCTTTGCAGGGTCATAGCTTGGAGCTCGTGCGAGGTAGAATCGATCTGTTAGGTGCTATGAGACCGCGTTGCTAGGGCCTACAAAAGCCTATCTCAGTTTTCAACGATTCAACTTCATTTAAATTCGGCAACATATTCTCGGTCGGTGTCAGAACTCAAAGTGTTCCTCAGTTCAAACGACCAATGTTGCGTATCTTTCAAAGCATCGGTCATAGCATCAAATCGTCAGTTCCAACAGCTCTAAATGGTCAAGTAAACACTAGTGGAAACCTCATTTGGCATCCACAGTTGTTCGAACCCCACCGACGACTCCAGGTCGAAGTGTCCCTCAAGGTCTCTTAAATATGAAATCAATGATCTTTGCGGGGTCATATCTCGGAGCTCGTGCAAGGTAGGATCGATCCATTAGGTGCTACGGGACCATGTTATTAGGGTATACAAAAGCCTATCTCAGTTTTCAGAGATTTAACTTCATTTAAATTCGGCAACACATTTTCAGTCGGTGTCAAAACTCAAAGTGTTCCTCAGTTCAAACGGCCAACGTTGCGTATCTTTCAAATCATCGGTCGTAGCATCGAACCATCAGTTCCAATAGCTCTGAATGGTTGGGTGAATGCTAGTGGCAACCTCATTCACCACCCACAGTCGTTCGATCCCCGCCGACAACTTCGGGCCGAAGTGTCCCTCGAGGTCTCTTAAGCATGAAATCAATGATCTTTGCAGGGTCATATCTCAGAACTCGTGTGAGGTAGAATCAATCCATCAGATGCTACAAGACCATGTTGCTGGGGCCTACAAAAGCCTATCTCAGTTTTTAGAGATTCAACTTCATTTAAATTCAAAAACACATTCTCGGTCGATGTCAGAACTTAAAATGTTCCTCAGTTCAAATGGCCAACGTTGTGTATCTTTCAAACTGTCAGTTGTAGCATTGAACCATCTATTCCAATAGCTCTGAATGGTCGAGTAAATGCTAGGGGCAACCTCATTCAGCATGCATAGTCGTTCAAACCCCGCCGATGATTCTGAGCCAAAGTGTCCCTCAAGGTCTCTTAAGCATGAAATCAATGATCTTTGTGGGGTCATATCTCGAAGCTCATGCAAGGTAAAATTGATCTGTCAAGTGCTACGGGACTGTGTTGTTGGGGCCTACAAAAGCCTATCTCAGTTTTTAGCGATTCAACTTCATTTAAATTCGGCAACACATTCTCAGTTGGTGTCAAAACTTAAAGTGTTCCTCAGTTCAAACGACCAACGTTGCGTATCTTTCAAATCATCGGTCGCAGCATCAAACCATCTATTCCAATAGCTCCAGATGGTCACGTAAACACTAGGGGCAACCTCATTTGGCACACACAGTTGTTTGAACCCCGCCGACAACTCCAGGCCGAAGTGTCCCTCAAGGTCTCTTAAGTATGAAATCAATGATCTTTGCGGGGTCATATCTCGGAGCTTGTGTGAGGTAGAATTGATCCGTCAGGTGCTATGAGACTTTGTTGTTAGGGCCTACAAAAGCCTATCTCATTTTTCAGTGATTCAAGTTTGTTAATATTTGGAAACACATTCTCGGTCGATGTCAGAACTCATAAGGTTCCTCAGTTCAAACGACCAACATTGCATATCTTTCCAACCGTCGGTCGTAGCATCAAACCATCTATTCCAATAGCTCTGAATGACCGAGTAAATGCTAGGGGCAACTTTGGCACGCACAATAGTTTGAACCCAGCTGATGACTTTGGGCCGAAGTGTCCCTCAAGGTCTCTTAAGCATGAAATCAATGATCTTTGTAGGGTCATATCTCGAAGCTCGTACAAGGTAGCATGGATCTGTTAGGTGCTACGAGATCATGTTATCGTGGCCTACAAAAGCCTGTCTTGATTTTTAGAGATTCAAGTTCGTTTATATTTGGAAACACATTCTTGGTCGATGTTAGAACTCAAAGTGTTCCTTAGTTCAAATGACCACCATTGCGTATCTTTCCAACCGTCGGTTGTAGCATCGAACCATTTGTTCCAACAACTTTGAATGGTTGGATAAATGCTACTGACAACATTTTTTGGCACACAGTCGTTCGAACGACACTGACAACTCCAGGGTGAGCAGTAGGATGAGTGCAAATATGTATTCTAGTGTTTGTCATTAACAATTAGTCAGTTAGGGGACAATTAGAAGTTAGTTTGTAAAAGCATAAGGTTGCACATCCACATCTGCCGTAGTAATCTTATTAATAAAAGAACTCTTGCCAACATTAGGGTACCCCAAGAATCCTTATATTATATTTATACATTTATGCATTCATTTCATTACTTTTGTTATTATTACAGTTAAGGAATTGATTGTTATTGAGGACAGTGACTGACATTTGTAGAACAGTCAGCAAGTTAAACATACATCGATAAACATGCAAGCATAACTATAAGGCATGGGAAATTTACAAAGCAAAGACATGAACATAAACATAAATTAGTATACATCAATACACCAAACACATGAATTGCATACTTAAAACATAAAAAAAAATATTCATAGGGCATGAAGTCAAATATATATGTCTAATAATGTCATACATTGAATATATTCAATACAGTAAAACTAGCTTCCTCAAAGCCAAATGGATGTAAAACGTATCACTGATACAATATACAAAAAAATATGTCCACTAATGCCATATAGGCATACAATCCATATCCCTAATCTAGTCCTTTCCTGCTAGGGGATGAAAACAAATCTCAAGCTGTCTTCGATTATCGTGTCGATGGAGATGTGGATGCCATAGTCTTTCGAGTGCGCTCACTCGTCCTCCTATCTAGACTCTTATGTAGCTCAACCTGATTTAAAAAAAAAATAGATAGAGATAACTAATATACATCAAAATTGAATTATACAATGACATAAAATTGAATATTGGCTTACCGCTAGCAAATAGTCACTATGTTCATCCACCGAAGACGCATGCTGGCGATCTGGAGTCATAAGTCCCTACAACAATGATCAAAATAATAATTAAAATACATACATGGATATCATTATAAAATTTAATACACACTATTAAAATAACAATTAAAGTTAAGTGATCTCTTTCATACCTCAGTCAGTGCTTCAGAACTAGCTACTGCTGCAGCTACTCCATGATCCAAAGTATCACAGACAGAAGGAGGAGTCTCTGATGTCAAAAGTTGAAAATGAAACAAAAAAAGTAAATTATGCAGTTATCAATATTACATATATTTTTTACAACCCTACTAATGAGTAAATGATACCTCCGTGAAGGTTCCACCGCATCCTTCGATGTGTGGTGTCGAAGTTGAAGCTCCAACATTCAACTAGTGCACATGTACATGGAAAATTATAAGATAACCATTCATATAAGAACGTACTACTGACATGTTAATTATAATGCATTATTACATGTATACCTATGGACTAAATGGTGACCTCACAAACCCAGGTGAAAGAATGTAATCATCATGCCTCTGGATTTTGATCATAATTTGTCTAGTAATTTAGTCATTCATTCATTAATTAAATATGATCAAGTAAATCCAATTAATATGCAAATAAAGATACCTTAAGGAAAGTTGCACGATGCCCTTCGCTGTCTATTGTGAACGTTGATGGTCCACTAGTGCACATCTAATGCACATGCACAATAAGTTAGGATATAATTATTCATATAATTACATAATAATCAAATATGTTAATTAAATGTTTTATTCAATACATACTTGTGGAATTGACGACGATGTGTAAAAGGGGACATTAGGATCATTGCCACCACCACCGCCACTGACACTCTTGCCTTGAATTTCCATCATAAATAATAGATACTAAATTAAATAGTTATTCTTTTATAAATGAAATATGATCAAAGTAATTTAATGAACTTGGAAATATTTACCTGTGTGTCAATGCTAAATGTCGTATTTAGAAAGCTATCAGTCATCAATCCAGAATCCTCTTCCTCTCTCTCACCAGTACCAAATGTGCACAAGCATCCACATGACCAACAAATATGCCCCCTTGAGGATTGACCATAGTCACCCTCAACTAAAGGAGTGGCACACTGAATGAGAGTCTGTGTCAGAACACTAATCGTGCCTAGTGTGTCTGCCTCTACATGTTCCTTCACAACGGAAGGAATATTAACATGATCTAGCTGTGGCTTGCCAATAGCAGCCCTAGGTGCGTTAGGGTCACCATGTGCCCCTGCTCGATCAAATGATGAACCCCCTCCTCTACCCTGAGAATCCAGAATGTCAAAATAATTTGGCACCTCCTTGAGTACAAACTCGCAATAGAGTTTCCTCAAGAAATATATAGGAACCTCATGATTGTTACAAGGAGGCGAATCAAAGACCATCCACCATCTCTCCCAAAAATTGTTTTTAATGTCTTCATTTACGCACCAATGAATTGGGAACCTCCTTGTTGTAGTTCTAAGAGTATTTGCGTCCCCTAGTTTTTTAAATAGCTGGCAAATGTCATCTTTTGTGATTTTTTTCCTTTTTAATGTCCGCATAAGATAATTTATTTGCATAATATTGTTTTTGTTCTTCTCTTTTATCCTGCCATAAATTAATTTGCCCACTAACCGCGCTTACGTGGGTCAAGATTGCTTCCAATGATTTTGCAAGTCTTTCCCTTCTAGGATTTGTACCACTAGAATCTTTTAACCTATTAATTAAAGATTCTAATTCTTTTTGCCCTCTTTCAATTTGGTTCATCAAATTTTATTGTGTTCCAGGAGGAGGTTTCTCGATTGGTGGAGATAATTGAGGTTCATTTTCTTCATTTGTTTCTTCATTCAGTTCTTCATTTGGTTCTTCATGAGGAGACAGAGGGTTTGGTGGAGAGAGATTATTTCTTCCTGGCAATTAAAAAAACTACATTTTAAAATCTTCATTACACAACAAATTTAAACAAATTTTTTTTTAACAAAACAAATTGCAACAAAACTAAAATTTTAAAACAAATAAGAGGCATGATAAGCTGTAAAAACACTTACCTCTTCTTCCGGATCAAACTTGACGACGTCGTGGAGCCATTTGATCGATGGATGAATAAAAAAAATTGATTCACAAGCAAATATAATAGGGCGTGCGCACTTTAGAATCTCCTCTTAGCTAAAAACACGGGTTTGAGAAAGCAAAATGAGCTTCCAAACCCACGCAATAAACTTTATAATAGTTTTTTAAAAGGGTGTGCGCCCTATAGGGCGTACGCCCTTTGGAAAACACAAAGCACGTATGCCCTATAGGGCTCACATGCTTTGAAAAGTGTGTGCGCCCTATAGGGCGCACGCGCTTTGGTTTGGATTGCCCAAGCCTAAGGCTTGGGCAACCCAAGCCATAGGGCGTGCACCCTTTAGTGCATGCGCACTATGTGCAATGGGGGGCCAAAAAGAAAAGTGGCATCTTTTTGGTCCCCCATCTTTGTGCACTTACCCATGAGAAAGAACCAATTCACTCCATTGTTTATAGTTTTCACTTGTCAATGTAATTAAACCATCCATGATGCACTTCTCACTTGAATCAATGAGATCAGAAAATCAATGCATCCCCCAAAATGCAATGAATCAAAGAACCCCCTCCCCCCCCCCAAAAAAAAAAGAAAAAAAAGAAAGATGCTTTTGACACTTTATATGTAGTGCGTGTACAATTTCCACTTGCCAAAATGAGCCAAAGTGGATTTCTGATTTTGATGATTACAACAAAAAATATGAAGTTATAGTAAACTCAAACAAATAAGACACAAGAGCTCTCAAGGATCTAACAAATTACAAGTGCCAAAGATAGGTCAAAATAAAACAAATGTTGAAAGTACTTTGTCTACTCAATTTTTTTCCAAACTGATACCAGATCTGGAAAGTAGACAAAAATCATGCACTTTCATAAAAAATAGCACTTGAAAATGTGTCCATATGAGCTCGAACGAAGCCTCTAAAGTTGTAAAAATTGAGATTTGCAATTTTCAGAAAATATCAGAAGTAGAGATCAGCAACCACCTACACCATTGTGTAGATCATGAAATTATACCCCAAAATAAAACAAAAATTACTCGAAAAAAGGAGTCTGGATGACTGAGATATTGTTGTTTGAAAATTGCCTATGAAATTATTTTTTTTGAATCGCCATCACCACACCTTAAAAAATCAAATGGCTCTAGATTTGGCTTCAGATGTCTGATGTGGATGAAAAAAATTGATTTAGGGGTTTTTGGACCTCCTCAATGTGATGCCAACCTCTGATTTGCACCAAGAAGCTCCAATTTTTACTTGCAATAAAAATATCTCCAAATAGGCTATACAATGAAACTCATATGGCTCTAATACCATGTAAGAATTTACCTAAGGCAAATAATAAAATGCTAAGATCTAGAAGCTCAAGAGATAGCACAAGAGAGATAGGCAAAATGATCAAATAATTGATTATAGCCCATTGAATTGAATACGAAGTAGGAGTGCCTGAATATATTGGCAATGCAATAATACTACATGATAAGGAGATGATAAGCTATCAACCACACTAGGTGGAATCACATGTCCACCAAAGGTGGATCATCCTCCACTGTACATCAAAGTATGTGCAAGATGTGAAACAATGAGAGGATGATAATTTGATAAGAGCACTAAAGGTGGATCTCACACACAAAGAGGTATGAGATGACAACTATCACCATCTAAAGTAGAATTTCTCCTAACCATGTACTAAAATGAAATTCAAACTCCTAGGTGTCTCAATGACAACTAATATGTAAATGCATTATCCTAAGTAAGCTTAATTAAAGTATAATTAGTAATATTTAATTACACCAACAAGTCCCACTTGTCAAAGGGTAGTCAGTTTTAGGCACAATGAGGCCTAGGCCCATAGATTTTCCATGCCCTAAAAAATTTGGTGGGAGATATTGAGAGGAGGTTAGCACCAACAACGTGGGCATATCAAGAGGACCATGAACTATCTTCTACCGAATAACACACATGTTCTCTTAATGAGAGTGTAGTAGGAGTCCTTCCTACATACAATAAGTATTCACTGAGGAGGTAGTTGATGATTCAATGCATAATTCACAATCACATTAGGAGCAACCTTGACATGAGATGGATTCACCATTGAGGGCTTGAGGAAATGTAAGAGATTTTATTAGAAAGTTACTATAGTTGTAGCCTACCTTTGTAGGACCCACCAATGGATTTGAGGCATAGTCTTGGTTCCTTAGTCATTAGAAGTGTTGTAGATTGTTTTTTTATGAGAGAAATCTAAAGGCATGATTTGCATTTCACCTTCTACGAGGGAGCACATCTACCTAGTACCATCAAGAAGGGAAAAATTATAATCTCATATTGGTCACTTTATCTTGGTATATATTTTCCAAGTGCTTTAGAGAGAGATACACTTTTGAGCATTTTTTCCAATGATGTAGTGATGAGTTTTGTGACTTGCAGTAGAGAGGTCTCATGATAATCCATTTTGAGAGAAAGTTCCTTGAGTTATTGCAGTATAGGGAATAGATCTAAGATGAGAAGTTTCTTGTTAGTCACTTTATTAGGGGTTTGAACCCAAACATATACACATTAGTGCACAGTACATATCTAGAGAGCCTTTGAGTAGTTATATAGAAGGGTTATATAGTAGAAGAGGTACATGGGAGATCATAGAAGGCACAAGAGTGGTTCTAAAATACAACTAGGGATAGTAGGATCATAATTTTCATAGCCCTCAGTATCCCTCTAAGGGAGTATCTAGACATCCTATGAGTCCTCTAACACCTGAATAGTAGTGGCATCATCAAGGATAGATGCATGGATAGTATCAAGGATGGAAGGGTAGTCATGCTAGGCCTTAGTAGATCCAGGGCTCTTATAGATACCAAATACCTTCAGGGAAAAGTGCAAGTTCACCTAGAACTATTTTTTGGGGGCGCAATAACTCTAATAAAATAAGAGATTCTTAGGACTAGTAGGGACTCATCAATTTAGGTGCAAACTGATGGACCTTACTATGTATGTGTGAGTACTAAACACTTGGCACCAAAGTGCTCATAGGGATTTGGAGGTGGTAAACAAGTAGTAAAGTTAAAGAATATTCTAGGAGATGTGGGTAAATCCCACTAAGTATTCATGGTAGTTGATAATGGCCAAGCTAATCGTTAGACTACCATCATTGAGGTGGTATGCATGGTTAATGACATTTTTACTCTAGCATAATGTTTGATTTGGGAGCATCAAATTATTTCATTTCTCTCTCTTTAGTGGAGTGTTATAGGCCAGTGGAATCTATATAAAAGGACAAGTGGGAGGTCAAATCAGCTTATGGGTGTAAGATAGCATTTGATATGGTGGTTATGACTATTTTAGTTGACCTTTGAATTATTCCATTAGATTCCTATATATAGCTTTGGGTATAGATTGGCTTGAGACTCATCAAGCTAAGATTGATTGATATCTTATGAAAATTGAGTGTTGTGATGATTTGGGAGCAAAAATAGAGATTATAGGGATCTAGAGACCTATCTATCTTTGTATGATATCTACAAGCCTAAGAAGTGCATATAAAAGGGATGTTAGATATTTTCTATCACTATTAGTGATAAGTTTGAGGATTTGACAGAAGATTTGACCAACATTTCTTTAGATCACTACCCCATTCTTGGAGAGTTTTTAGATGTGTTTCAATTAGAGTTGTCAGGGGTGCCACCAAAGAGTGTGGTGGGCATCCATATTGATTTAATTCTAGGGCCACAACAAGATTTAAGAGCACCCTATAAGATGGCCATGTATGAACTCAATATGTATAAGGTGGAATCATCATATTTTTTAAGAAGGATAGATGCCATGTCCCTTTTTAAAATTTTCTAAAAATATAATTTTATAGTAAGTTTATTTGTTCGAAAATGGAAAATTAGGGTCGAATGATAGTTCATAGAATTAAATCAAATTTGGTTACTTGGTTAAGTCTAAAGTATTATTTTATCACCAAAGGATATTAAAATTAACTATTTTTCCGATATTGGACATTAGAAATTGGGAACTAATATATGGTTTATTATTTAGCATCTTGAGACAAAGACAAATTTTCACAAATGATGTCCAAATTGTGTGTGAGATTGAATAAGTTGAAGTACACTTGGAAAATGGAGCTACATGCATTTCATTAAAGGGAATATGTATTCTTTTTCATAAGTTTTAGTTCTCAAATTGGTTTTTGGAGTGGTTTTCAATGAAAGAGTGTTTTTGGCTTCATTTTGCATCATTCATGTTACGAGTTTCAACAAAGCTTTTCCTTGTTTTTTTAGTGGTTGATTCACTATTGGAAAGGATAATTTTGGATGGGATGTTCATGTTTTATAAGTTAATCTAAGGTTTGTATGCTAAGTTTTTCTATGAGTGATTTTATTCATAGATTACCTTTGTGCAAAATGGTTGAAGACTCATTCACAATTTTAGTATTTTGGTTTGTAGGTGAATTTTTGTGTTGTTTGTAATGATTTAATTGATATTTTATTTTTTTCATGATATAGTCAAGTGTTTGGACTGGGTTATGTATGTTGGGTTTTTCATACCCTCTTTCTGAGTGTCAAGGTTATACTTTATAGTTTTAGAGAGTTCACTTGGAGTCTTGGCAAGTTGCAAGCAAGGGTATTAAGATGCATTTTGGGTTCTTAGTGTTTTGGGGTTTGCAAAAGCTCATGGAATCCCTGATGTCATGTGATAAAAATGTTAGAAAGTAAATTCCACCTAGATAACTGAGAGAGGGGGGGGGGGGGGTGAATCAGTTATCAGACAAATATAACTTTTATCAACTTCAATAGATTTTAACCATGTAAGCAATGTAACTATTCAGGTTTAGAATTGTTACCCTAACTTAGGCATTAAGGCTACACAAAAATTCTATCCTGACAATGGAAACCTCCTCTAGCTGTGGGTAGACTATGAATGAGGAGGAATCTTTGGATTCTAGGCCGGTTCCTATTAAGTATGAAATATCGCCACCTGATTGAAAATTTGATAAGGAAAAAGGGTAGAAAGAACTTTTAAACTAAAATGAATGTGGGGTGATACACCAAAAAATGTTTAGATTGGAATGATAAAACCACAGCTCAGAATCATAGACCAAAAGTTTGATTGTTTAGATCTATGTCCAACATATAGGCTAACAGACTTCACTATTAGGGATATACCACAAATAGATAAATAGTTAACAACATACTTTTCCCATATAAGGTTTAAGAAAAAAACTGATCACCTTAAGGAGGAATAAACAAGCATTCACTTCTTTTAGATTACAGTTGAATAATAACACTTATATGAAAAGATGAAATCGGGATCTTAAAATCTCACTACCAATCAAATGAATCAAAGAGCACCTGCTTTATTTCTCACAAAACTGATAATCAGATTACAAAAAATGGCTTCAAAAACTAAATAGGAAATATATATTCACTATCAGCCTCTCTCCCAAAACTTGCAACCTCCTAAAATGATTATGAAAATCATCCTTATAGAATTCCCTAGCCTCCAATCTAAAAATACAAGCCATTAAAAAATGCCTAATTTTGGCCCAAAAATCATGCCAAAAATTAGCCTATGTCAACTCCCACTAAATGCCCTAAAAATTGGCTTATAATAAGGATTAAAAATCCTTTACCAAATTGCCAAAATTTTACAAAATTTTAAATTGAAATAAAATTTCAATATCCAATGCATATCCTAATTTCCCAAAATGCTAAATGTAAACAAGTGCCAAGTGGGGAATAATAAATTCAACCCACTTCCACAAGTTTTGAAGGAAAAGGAATGAGGTGGCATATTTGCAATTTCAAAAACTGCAGGAATTGACATCTGCAATGAAGGCATTGAATGCCTTATGCTTGGTGGACTCCAAAGATATTATGTTTATTTCATTTTTGAGACTTATGTTTATGTCTTCACCGAGAAGAAACATGAAGGAAGACTGCAAACCCTAGCTTCATTCTCGAGAAATTTTGAATGAAACTCAGCCTTCCTTGGAGAACTCGAGCTCCCTATTATGTATCATCACCTCTGGCATGAGTCTTGAACTAACAACTCAATATTATGGAACTCAAGTTATTTATCATAACCAGTCAACTGGTGTTTGGTCATTTATCTTTCCAGTGTATCTCCATCTTGCTCGGCTTTCAATGATGGAGTCTTCAAGTTTCTCAGCCTTTTAACAGGGAGATCACTATGCCTATCCTTCGATAACTAATACTATCATTGTTGTCACTATTATTGAGCATTATCCATTTGTATGTACAACTTTTGGCTTTTCTTTTGCTTGAAAATAACAATCCCATTATTTTCCATAAGTCACGACATTCTTTTTGAGTATATTTTGTTCTGTGCTTTGTAAAACAAGTCGTGACTTATGGAAAATAATGTAAGTGTATGAGTCACGGCTTGTTTTTGTTGTTCCATTTTACATAATCCGAAAGTGGCCTTCACCCTTTGTCTATTATTGAGCCAACATGACACTCGGCTTTGAATGTTAAGTGGTTCATGAAACACAAATATAGCTCGGCACTATGAGTTATAAATATAAGTCACGATGTGACTGATTCTTACCTTTCGTTTATGAAATTCATACACTCAGCTCGAACAAGCATTACCCTCCATCTATGGGTCAACCCGTGAGCTCAAAATACTTCCATTATAATAGTCATGAGCTCATGACTGGTGTTCTTTTTTTTTTTTTAACTCTTGCTGTATACAATGCATTTCAACTGTGACTTAATTCCTCGAGCTCAGCCTTTGACTGCAGTTGTGACTAAAAAATGCAAATGATGCTTGTTGTCATAGCACCGTGAATACATCCCTTCCTATCTACCAGTCATGACTAGTGACTGGTGAACTCCCTTTTCGGCTTGGTACATACACAGCTGTGACTGTTAGATAGGAAGTGTAACCTAATGAACTCAGTTTTGAAACCCGAGTCTTCATTAGTCTTCAATAAGCTCTCTACTTGACACAAATATGAAGCTCTTCATTCTTACTAACATGGATTCTTATGTTGACATAATCATAACCACAACTCGGCCTTTGATTGTAATAAACAATTATGAACAAACCGTATTAAAACAATGAGTTCTCAGAACTTGGTTTTTACTTACTGTATCATCTTAAAATGGAAGCACTTCCATGTTAAGAGAATTTAGCCCTCCGAGTAAGTGGTTTAGGGTCATGTTTGGTGCCTTGATTGGATCTTTGCATGTATTTGGCTTTATTCCCACTTTCCACTTCTTCTCTGCACTTGATTTCTTCATTCTAGGAGAAATTAGGGTTAAGGTCTTAAGGACTTTCCTGATTTTCCCTCTTTCATGGCTCTATTTTCTAGGTAGGATTTATAAATGAGACCTCCTAGTCCTTCATCACATCAAACAGAGGATTTTCTATCTATTCCAGACATCTAGTCCTGTTCAGATATCAATTTCCAAGTTTCTGACATCTCTGGGACCTTTGCTGCAGAACCTGACAAAGTTAGGGTCTGAGGTCAAAGTTGATCTCAACCCTGACCAAGTCAGGGTCAACCTTGACCTTGACCTCTTCCTGCTAGGATTTCAAATTTTCATTTTTCGGTAGTTTGACTTTCGGGATAATTATTTCTCCGCCTCCGGATCGGCTATTTCAGGCTCCGAAACGGTAAATCCTTTAATTGTATTTAATCAAGGTATATTTTCTAAAGGTGAGGACCTAATTGGGATTTAATTCTCCAAGGTGGCCCATCTAGAGGAGTGTGCCCTAGATCACTATAAAAGGAGGCCTTCCTCTCTCATTTTCATAAATCAAGTTTTCTCATCCCATCCACACTCAAGAAAATTCAAGTGCTCAAGCTCTCAAGGTGATCAAGCAAGCATTCCATTCAAGTATTCAAGTCTTCTTCTCCATCAAAGTTCTCCATTGAAGATCAAAGATTCAAGCATTCAAGCTATTGAAGGGATTTGGCTCAAGCATTCAAGATCTATCATTCAAACCCTAGATCTAGCCACCATGGTGGTGTGATCTTCCTTCAAGATCCTTTGTTCATCTTCAAGATCCATATCATTGTTTCCTCAAGGTGGATTTCAAGCATACAATCATGGAGGTTTGATGATGTTATGTTCAAGCTTTCATATCAATATATTTGATTTACATTCCAAATATATTAGCATATCTATTGAATTGCATAGCTTCATTATTAGATTCATTTCTACTACTTGCTAGCATTCTCCTATTTCAATTTCAATATTAAGGTTGATTCGAAACCGGGGTTTGACCAAGGCAAACCCCCCCCCCCCCCAAACAAACAAACAAACAAAACCATTTTTCTTGTAGGTACAGGTGTGAAATCTTAGATCTGAGAGCGAATTGAGATACCCTTTTCGGTAATCTTTCAGGATCTGCGAACAGAATCGGAATCAGACTTCAAATAAATAATGCGATCTTTGACCTTTTAAAAGGTCAAAATCAACCTGTGTGAATTTGAAGAAAATATTTATGGGTTTTGTCCGCCTCGACATTTCTAGTCCAAAACAAGTGACAAAATCTTCAGAAAGTTCATACAGAAGCCATAATTCAGCATTTTCCAGATCTACCCTAATTCAAGGTTAGTATTTGCACTTCAATTATTTCAATTTCAAGTATAACACATTCTACCATAGGGAAACATCAAATTTTTTCTTTCTTCCATATTAACCATAAATTGATTCGATTGTGTATCAAATCAGATCTCTTTCTTGGGGAATTTGGGTTTGAGAATAGATCTCATATTTCCCCCTAAACATTTGAATGAGGTTGAATCCATTTTAACATCATTCATTTTAACCTCTATTCATTTTGGTGAACCTGACATACTTACTCTCCTTTCTTTTGTGGATTTAGATGCCCTATTGTGTTAGAGTTGTGGTTAATCTTTTCTTGCATTAAGATTAGGTTTATTTATTCCCTTGCATTTATATTTCAAAAATCCAAAAAAATTACAAAATTTCTTTAAAAATACAAAAACATTTACATTTTCATGCTTTTAGTATTCAACATGTATGATTCTTGTTTTGAGTACTTTGATGAGGCTTTTGTTGTTCAAGATAATGGATCCCTTAATGAGGTACATGGAAGTGAGGATGAAAATTGTTTGAATGAGATCTCCATTGATCCTATTCCTATTTCACCCTCCTCCACAACCTCTTCATTTGATCTTTACAAAGATGAGTTAGGGGTTGATGTTAATTCTTCTCCTAATATATGTCTTTTCTATGAGCCTATTTTACAATACAATTTACCTTCTTTCCCCTTTAGGGATCAAGCTTCAATGACTTATAACACTCCTACAATGCGCTTAATGGATAGGGATGATAATCCTCCTATTTGGGATGGAACTTTAGATTTGGATGTTGATTACTCTCTTCCTCATGAAACCATTATGGATAATCCTCCTATTTGGGATGAACCTTTGGATTTGGATATTGATTAATCTCTTCCTCATGAAATCATTATGTATAATTCTACTTTTTGGGATGAACCCTTGGATAAATACATTGATTTATCTCCTCCTTGTGAAGAATTTTTCATACAAAATGATGACATATTCTCTAAAACACACTCCCCTTATCTGAAAGAAGATGAAATTATAAATCCTTCACCTCAATTTAGGATTCTTTCTAGTGATGAGGCATTATCGGAGAAAGATATGAATTCCCTTAACGCTCTTCTCCTTAGTAGTGACCTTATGGAAAATCAAGATCCTACCTCACATCATTCTTACCATAATATGACTTATCCCTATTCCAAACCTTTTCCAACTGTGGTTCTAAGTGTTCCTCTAGTTGTGTCTTCCATTCATATCACTTCCTACACTTTTCCTTGTATTCCTAAACTTCCTAATCCTAATTATATCCTTCCTAATCTAGCTCCTAACCTTCATAATCCTAATCTGATTCCTAATTCTCCATCTTCTATTCATAGTTCTTCCCACACTTATGTTGAGGTTCAAACTATGGTTCATGATGTAGACGTGCATAGATTCTTCAAAGTACCTTCTCCATATTATCCAATCTATAAAGATAAAAGAAAAGAAACTTCTCCTTTGAAATTTATTCATAATTTTACCCCTCACTCTCTTCTCTCCTCTAGACTGGGGGGCAAGAGATATATTTCTTCTTGTCTTTTAGAATCCATTATGTTCTTGCTTTGAGATTAATTGGTTATTCTTTCATTTATCTCGATGGTTTGTATTATGATAGTTTTTCATCCATTGCTCTCTTCTATTATTCAAGATATATTTTCTAGGACATGTGTTTTGTAAAGGTATCCCTTGCCTTTCATCCTTGGGGGGCAAGGTTCTTTCTTCTCTCTCTTTGTCTAGGGAACTTCTTTCCTTAGCTTAGTAGTATTTTCTTATGTTACAATATTATTTCATCATAGTGACAGAGGTGTTGATTATGGATAACCTTCTTATATGAGAAGTTGTTGTCCTAGGTCGTCACTTCTTCTCTATGTTGCAAATTATGTTTAATATAAACTTTTATTCTTGCTTGGTGTTAAAATTGTTTTCCTTCATTCCAAAGATTCCTCTTGCTCTTCTTCATAGGGGGCTTCTTGATTGAATCTTTGTTCCCACATTGTGAAAGATGATATCTTATCTAAACGCACTCTTCTTTGGTGGGGGTCTTGGTGATAAGATCTTTTTCCTTGAGGATCCTTTTCCATAAGTGACATATCCTTTTCACGATTATCTATACTCTTGGATGTAGGGGTCAATATCTCTCGCTAAGGATATACTATACATTGTTGTAAATAGGATATCTCCTTGCTTTGTGAAGTAGGTATCCTCTTCCATCTTTGTTCCTACACTTGGGGGGCAAGGATGCCTTATCCTTCTTTTATGTCTTCAAGTATTCACACATAGAGTAACAAATACAGATTGTGAGTTCGATAGAAGTACTTTAGCCTTAGGGGCTTGGTATGATTTTCTATCTCATTCAAATCTATGCATTGTTATTCCATACATGTTCATGTTAGGGTTTTGGTCTCGAGGATTCGATCTTAGCATTATTAGTTTTTGTTCCTTTCCAACATGGAGTCACAAATACGGATTGTGAGTTTGGTATAAGTACTTTAGCCTTGGAGGCTTGGTATGATTTTCTATCTTATTCAAATCTATGCATTGTTATTTCATATGGTATTCTCTTCTTTTTTAGGGATTCACCTCTTTCCTTGGTTAAGCAGTATTTATCTCCTATGTGATATCCAATCATACATGAAAATTATGGTTTGCATTTGAGGACCTATGTTTTTTATACAAACCTTATTTGTTGTTTGACATTGGGTTTCCATGGTTGATACATCTCTCACCTTGGAAACTGAATAGTGTGCTATCCCTCATTAAGGGTTACTTCCTTTTCACTTCTTGCATGATATCTCTTTACATTCATCTCTTCCATGGCCTCATAGGAGCTATGATCTTACTGGGAGTTGTCTGTGGATATTGTCTTGATGCTGAAGAAGGCTTTATCCTTGTTCTTTTTCTTTCCTTAACATGACAAAATAGTATGTTTTTTCCATCTTAAGGAGGGGGGCATATATAGGGTCTCCCTTGTACTATAGTTTTTTATTTTTACATGCTAAATCTTGGAAGGTAACACACATAAGTTGCTAAATCCTGAGGAGACACATTTTTCAAAAATTTTCAAATATGCTAAATCTTGGAAGGTAACGCACATAAGTTGCTAAATCCTGAAAAGACACACACCTATATGCTAAATCTTCTGAAGGTAACGTACATAAGTTGCTAAATCCTGAGAAGACACACATTTCATATTCATAGTGTTACAAGAAGGTGGATCTATGGGTATTCCAGAAGCTGTCAGAAGATGCATTACAATTGCAAGCACAGTTTATGGGTGAACCTATTGGGCTCTCCCTCCAGGGTGATTCACGGTAAGGTAGGCATCTTACCGGGTGAGGTAATCACTTTCTCTTTTCTCTCTTTTCGCTTTCATGCTAGTAGGACTAGATCATGAAGCTATGTTGTATGTAGTGTTGCTCTTGTCTTTCTTGTGTAATCATTTATACTTTTATGATAGCTTTCCAAATATGATATTGGTATGAGAAATATTTCTTAGGAAGGTTTCTTATGCTAATTGATTTGGGTTGTTTAGTACTAACCCTTGTTCTTTTGTATACTCTCATGTATGTATGTTGAGTTAGAATCCTTGGTTTGGGGGCTTCTATCTTCAGCTAAGTGTTATTTTATCTCATTTTGAATCCACTGGGATCTCTTCTCCTTTACCAAGAGTTTGCATCGAATCCATACTCTTGCTAAAGTGGGGGCTTAATGTATCATCTTAAAATGGAAGCACTTCCATGTTAAGAGCATTCAACCCTCTGAGTAAGTGGTTTAGGGTCATGTTTGGTGCCTTGATTGGATCTTTGCATGTATTTGGCTTCATCCCTACTTTCCACTTCTTCTCCACACTTGATTTGTTCATTCTAGGAGAAATTAGGGTTAAGGTCTTAAGGACTTTCCTGATTTTCCCTCTTTCATGGCTCTATTTTCTAGGTAGGATTAAAAAATGAGACCTCCTAGTCCTTCATCACATCAAATAGAGGATTTTTTGTCTATTCCAGACATCTAGTCCTGTTCAGATATCAATTTCCAAGTTTCTGACATCTCTGGGACCTCTATTGTAGAACTTGACAGAGTTAGGGTCTGAGGTCAAAGTTGACCTCGACCCTGACCAGGTCAGGGTTGACCTCAACCTTGACCTCTTCCCGCCAAGATTTCAAATTTTCATTTGTCGGTAGTTTGGCTTTCAGAATAATTATTTCTCTGCCTTTGGGTCGGCTGTTTCGGGCTCCGAAACGGTAAATCCTTTAATTGTATTTAATCAAGGTATATTTTCTAAAGGTGAGGACCTAATTGGGATTTAATTCTCCAAGGTGGCCCATCTAGAGGAGTGTGCCCTAGATCACTATAAAAGGAGGCCTTCCTCTCTCATTTTCATAAATCAAGTTTTCTCATCCCATCCACACTCAAGAAAATTCAAGTGCTCAAGCTCTCAAGGTGATCAAGCAAGCATTCCATTCAAGCATTCAAGTCTTCTTCTCCATCCGAGTTCTCCATTGAAGATCAAGGATTCAAGCATTCAAGCTATTGAAGGGATTTGGCTCAAGCATTCAAGATCTATCATTCAAACCCTAGATCTAGCCACCATGGTGGTGTGATCTTCCTTCAAGATCCTTTGTTCATCTTCAAGATTCATATCATTGTTTCCTCAAGGTGGATTTCAAGCATACAATCATGAAGGTTTGATGATGTTATGTTCAAGCTTTCATATCAATATATTTGATTACATTCCAAATACATTAGCATATCTATTGAATTGCATAGCTTCATTGTTAGATTCATTTCTACTACTTGCTAGCATTCTCCTATTTCAATTTCAATATTAAGGTTGATTCCAAACCAGGGTTTGACCAAGGCAAACCCCCCCCCCCCCCCCCAAAAAAAAAAAAAAACAAAAAAAAAAACCATTTTTCTTGTAGGCACACGTGTGAAATCTCAGATCTGAGAGTGAATTCAAATACCCTTTTCGGCAATCTTTCAGGATCTGCGAACAGAATCAGAATCGAACTTCAAATAAATAATGTGGTCTTTGACTTTTAAAAGGTCAAAGTCGACCTATGTGAATTTGAAGAAAAGATTTATGGGTTTTGTCCACCTCGACATTTCCAGTCCAAAACAGGTGAGCGAATCTTCAGAAAGTTCATACAGAAGCCAGAATTCAGCATTTTCCAGATCTTCCCTAATTCAAGGTTAGTATTTGCACTTCAATTATTTCAATTTCAAGTATAACACATTCTACCATAGGGAAACATCAGATTTGTTCTTTCTTCCATATTAACCATAAATTGATTCGATTGTGTATCAAATCAGATCTCTTTCTTGGGGAATTTGGGTTTGATAATAGATCTCATATTTCCCCCTAAACATTTGAATGAGGTTGAATCCATTTTAACATCATTCATTTTAACCTTTATTCACTTACAGCTTGAAAATATGAACTATGACCGTGAGCCTTCAATTATGAGATTTATTTATCAACCATCTTGTTGATGTTGGTATATCTATTTTTGACAGTGCACCACAACTGAGCATGAAATTCCTTCAATTATACTGATAACAATCCAAGCTGGAACTGAAAAATGTGATCTGGGATCAATTAAGACATTTTTCAGTCTCAGCTTGAGACTCTTATTGAGATGATTGAAAAATCCATCAACATTCCATCATATGAGCTCTTTTCTAGTTATTTCATCAAAGTCATGAGCTTATGACTGAAAGATATGGTAGATGTATTCATTTTTACTATGACATCTTTCAGTCATAAGCTTCACAAACTTTGGGAGCTGACTACAAATGACTGAAAGACATCAAGAAATAAGAGTCACTTTTCTCATAGCAGATAAGTACATTTTTTCCTATGAAATTTCTTTTGCTTTCAGCTCATGTTCATTTACATCTCTGTTTTCAATACTATAAAAAAATGTGCACACACATCACCAGGAACATTAGTTTATAAAATACACTGTCATCTTTGCTTTGAAAAAAAATACCATGCACTTTGCCTATGATCATGAACCATGTTGAAAACTCATGCTTTTTGTTTATAAAAATACCTCTACAGCTTGCATTTTGTTTGATTTGTAACTTTAATATTTCAGTTGTAGGTATAAAATACTATGCACATTTGTTCAATAGCATAAATTTTCACTTTGAAAGAATTCAAAACACAACTCATTGTATCATAGCTCCTGCAGCTTGACCATTGCCACCAACTCACTTGTCTGTATTTGAATTTAATGTTAAAACAGAGAACAACCTTGAACTCACTGATATATAATAACATGTTTGAACAGAGTCCTTTTTTCAATTTTGATGTTGAATCTGCACTTTAAATATGAGAAGTACAAAAAGATAAAAATGTTTGTTTATTGTTAATGAAGTTCGAGCATGGGCTCGTGACACTCAAAAACATCAAAATGCTACTTAGTGAGGTTTGAACACGGGTTCATGACACTCACTAAAAACAAGCTGAAAACATTTCATAACTTTATGGCTCAATCTTGAAGCATTCTTTATGTAACCAACAATAACAATGATATTAATTGAAACTATACCTTTGAAACAACAAGGACATATTGTACCAGTATTTATGCAGCTGCATTCTGTGACTTGAACTTTGAATATTTGCAATGTTGGCACTTCCTGTAGCACTTTATTTTGAAATTTCAGCTTGATCTACATCTTTGACAATGACTGAATGTGAAAACCAGTCAACTCTTTTCTACAAAATAATTTGTTAAGCTCTCAAACAACATCATATTGAAATGGTTAGATTATCGAACATAATAAACAACTTTGTCAATCAATTTTTAGACCATTATGTTCACTAATCTATCAAAACACTGCATCATCAGAAAAAGGTTTCTCAATTTGAACATACTAAGTCCCTTTAATTTAGATACCTGGTTAATAGAAAGGACAACATACACCAGAATGATCATAAATAGTAAAAGGTTTCATGTTTACATAAACAAGTCCCTTTAATACTACCTTGTAGTGAGTGTTAGTGTACATTTCCTTATTGCATTTGATTTTTTCAGATTGATGTGCATATTTTTTGAAAACTTGATTGTTACAGTATGTTATTTATTTCTTATGCATTGCTTAGATCCAACATGATCTAACCATATTTTCTCTCTCTTATGCAGATATGAACCCTAAAGACCTAAATGCAGATGAAGACATGAATCTTGAAGACCCTAGGACCAGAGACCTAGCAGACAACCAGGTAACTCAAATCAACACAAAGGCAATACATGGGACCCCTATTCCATACTTAAATCTTTTCTTTCAATTCTGTAAATGTACTCTACTTATTGATATGAAATATGAAACATGGAAAGATATTTGTATACTACATTCAATTTGAATGCACAATGTAATGATCATTTATGAATTTTGAAATCTTTGGAACAATGATCAATACTTAGAGTACAATAATGACATCTAGAATGAATGCAATAATGAAATGTAAACTAACAAAACCTACAAGGCAGTGTTAATTTGACAAACAAATGCAAACTTTTCCTATTTATGCTTATTGTGTTGTATGCTGTAATTTTGAGTAACAGTAACCAACAACCATAGAAAGATATTCATACACAATAACACAATAACACAAGATATGTTAACTAGGGAACCTCTTAATCAAAGAGTAAACCCCAGTGGGAATGATGCCCACAAAAGATGCACTAATATGAAAGTTCCTTGTGAGAGGATGGACTTTGTTAGGAGTCTTATGAAATACATTTAGTACATATGAGTCCATGTTAGGAGACTTTGAATCCCTGTTAAAAGATTCTAACTCTGTTAGGAGTTATGGAAGATAGAATGACCCACTTCCCAAATAGCTTCAGGGTAAGATCATTGAACTCACTGTCCAATTGATGTTTATAGTACTCAATAGAATAATATCAAAATATTAATGATCTCAACAACTTGTTACCTCTCCTCTGACTGTGCCAAACCGCACCAACTGCTTCTTCAGATCTCAATACCATATCTTTGTACTTCGCATATCCTCTTTCAATAATTATTGCACAATTCCGCAATTCACTTTCAAATACAATTCTCAACTTCATATTACAACAAGGAATACATTCCTTCCTCTATACCACACTCAAGTAATTACCAATGAGTTGGCATACAAATTACAAAATAAAAGTTTCCACACGTTACATCAAAATTACACAAAACTATCAGCTTCCAATTAAGATAATTCTTCACTCGTGTGACCTTAGATCTTGCGCTCATGTCCACATCACTATCAACATGTCTTCAACTACTTCATAACTACGCATGATTAGATTCCATACCGATTAGGAGATATCATCCAATTTCCACAAACCGCTACTCAGGAACACTACCTGAATACTGCTTCCACTGATTCTCTCATAACTATCATGAAATAAATGAATTTCCCTCTGCGCTCTTAACCATGATCTTATAACACATTATAGAGTAAGTCCTCAACATCGCATAGCTTCATCTTCAATATCCCAAGTGCGCTAACTCAAACACTATCTGCTTCTCTGCTAATCTTAAGTAGATTACTGTGTTGACATCAATGACAATCATAGTCATGAATGCAACAAAAAATACTATAGAATGGCTATGAATACTCCCCCATAGGATATATTTAGCATTCATTCCTAACAATCTCCCCCATTGGCATTGATGGAAACATAGATGAAAAAACATCCAAGTTCTATAAATCTAACACCACAACACTGCTGCTCTGAAAATACTTTCAAGTCCTCTTCATCAATCAAATCTTGCTTCTTTTTCCTATTCAGTTCTCTCCAACAAATGGTTCAGGTGGTTTTTCATGTATACTTCTCCCCCATTGACATCAATGACAAAAATTTCATCATTATGTCAACAACAACTTCAATGTCAAAAGACATTGTTTAGAAAAATACATTTACTAGAGTCCTCATGAATTAGCTCAGATACACATACTCCCCCATAAAGGAAGTACCACCATCCAATCTAGAAGAAAGCTAGGGCTCATATACCACTAGACGGATGCAACAATCTGCATCACTTCTCAAAAGTAGGCTGGGGCATAACCCCAAGCATACCTCTCAGATACTCAAATGTATCCTTAGGCAAAGGTTTTGTAAAAAATGTCTGCAATATGTTCCTTTGTGCTTATGTACTCAAGTTTGACTTCTTTCTCTACAACTTTCTCTCTCACTACAAGATACTTTATCTCTATATGCTTTGTCTTAGAATGTAACACAGGGTTCTTAAACATACTAACTGTGCTGGTGTTATCACAATGTATAACAACAGGCTCAACAAATTTTATTCCAATATCCTTCACATTTGTTTCATCCAAATTATCGGATTACAGTTGTTTGCTACTGCTACATACTCTGCTTTTGTTGTGCTCTATGAAATACAATTTTTCTTCTTGCTTAGCCAAGAAACTAATCTTCCTCCAAGGAAAAATGCTCCACCACTAGTGCTCTTTTTATGATCATCAACATTGCCTCCCCAATCAACATCTGTATATGCACATAGGGTAAAATCATCAGATTTTTCATACCACAATCCATACTCAATTATGCCTCTTAAGTACCTCAGTATCCTCTTTACTACTGCATAATGTGATTCTCTAGGTTCAGCTTGAAATCTCGCTACAATTCCAACTAAATGTGCTATATCAGGTCTTGTATGAGTTAAATATTGCAATCCTCCAATCATAGATCTATACTTCTTCTGTTCCACTGCAAGAGTCTCATCTATGCTAAATAACTTGTGTCCAGTTACCATAGGTGTTCCAACTAGTTTACAGTTCTCCATTCCAAATATCTTCAATAAGTCATTCAAGTACTTTTTTTGACTTACAAAGATACCATCACTATTTTGTGTTATCTGTAATCCTAAAAGATATTTCATTTCACCAATCATACTAATTTCAAATTTAGTCTTCATTTCATTTGTAAATTTATCACTGGCTTCATCTTCTCCTCCAAAGATAATATCATCAACAAAAATAACTACAACCAATGAACCATTTTCAATTTCTTTTGTATACAGGTTGCTATTAGCTGTGCCTTTTGTAAATCCTAATTTCAAAAAATACTTATCCAATCTCGCATACCAATTTCTAGGTGCTTGTTTCAGTCCATATAAAGCTTTCTTCAGTTTACATACCATATCTCCTTCTTGAGTTAAAGGAAAACCTTCAGGCTGTTCAATGTAGACTTCTTCTTCCAATTCTCCATTCAGAAATGCTGCCTTCACATCCATCTGATACATTTTGAATTTCTTGTATGCTGCATAAGCCAAAAACATTCTTACTACTTCGATTCTTACTACTGGTGAAAAAGTTTCTTCATAGTCAATTCCTTCTTGCCGTGAGTATCCTTTACATACCAATCTTGCTTTGTTCCTCACTACTTCTCCTTGTTCATTCATCTTGTTTTTGAATACCCATTTTGTTCCTATAACATTCTTATCTTTAGGTCTAGGGACCAATTCCCATGTCTTGTTCTTTTCAATCTAATCTAGTTCTTCTTTCATAGCTTTAATCCAATGTTCATCTTCACAGGCTTCACTAGTAGATTTAGGTTCAATTTGAGAAATCAAACATAACTGTTCTTGTACCTTATTTCAAGTCAGAACTCCTCTGTCTATGCTTCCAATAATCTGCTCAATAGGATGATTCCTTGATAGATTCCTGTTAGGTGTCATTGTCTTAGTACTTGTTTCTGCTGTGGGTTCTTCAATGGTTCCTTCACTGTGGCTTTCATTCAACAAATCACTATTAGTTTCATAAAATAATTCAGTGATCTTTGGATTAGGTTTAGGATGAGATTCTTCATCTAATTCATAATCAAGCATTCTTTCCTGAATTTTGAACTTTTCATCAACTTTAACATTTGCGCTCTCAACAATAGTCTTGGTTCTTTTATTGTAACATCTCCAAGAAATATACCTTCATCACTTCTAGGATCAAATTTTCCAATGTCATCATCTCTCTTAATATAACATTTGCTTCCAAAAATTCTAAAATACTTAACTAATGGTGCATGTCCAAACCATAGTTCATAGGGTGTCTTGTCTGTGTTTGCTCTGATTTGTACTCTGTTCATTGTATACACTTTTGTGTTCACTACTTCTCTCCAGAATATCTTCGCCAAGTCTTTCTTAAATAACATAGCTCTTGCTGCTTCAGTCACTGATTTGTTCCTTCTTTCTACGATACCATTTTGTTCAGGTGTCCTAGGGGCTGAAAATCATCTCTTAATACCATTCACTTCACAAAAATTGTTAAATTCTTTTGACGTAAATTCTCCGCCTCTATCTGATCTCAAACATTTAATCTTCATTCTAGATTCATTCTAAACTTTGTTCTTAATGATCTTAAACCTATCAAATGCTTCATATTTTTCTTTAAGAAATGTAATCCACATCATTCTTGTAAAATCATCAACAAGAATCATAAAATACCTTTCTCCATAAAATCCTCTAGTCCTTGCGGGACCGCTCAAATTAGTATGAACAATCTCCAAATTTTCTATTGTTGTGAACTTCTTGCTGGGAAATGAGCTTCTCTTCTGTTTAGCCATCACACATTCCTTGCAAATCATGTTAGTAGGCTTCATAATTTTAGGCAAATCTCTTACTGCAAGTGTAGTACTCACTTTCACAATGTTATCAAAGTTTATATGACAAAATCTTATGTATCATAACCAACTGTCATCAATTTTAGTAATCAAACATGTCATCTCAGTAGGATTCAACTGAAATACATTACTTCTAGTTCTAGATCCAGTACCAATCAAATTACCATCCTTGTCTTTTATCAAACAAATTTTCTCAGTAAACCAAACTTGATATCCCTTATCAACTAGCTGTCCAACACTCAAAAGATTATGTTTCAAACCATCCACAAAGTAAACATCATTAGTATTAGTCTTTCCATCAAGAGTAATAGATCCTATACCCTTAATCAAATAAGGTGCATTGTTTCCAACTCTAACAACTCCTCCATCATAATTGTTAAAATTTATGAACTTTTTCATCTCTCCAGTCATATGATGTGAACAACCACTATCTATAATCCAATTAGCTCTCTTTTTTACTTGAGAAACTAAAGCTTTTTCTTCCTTAATTTTAGTTTCAAGATTTTCTTCTTTAATTGCTACAAATCCTATATCATCATTATTCTCAGAATCACTTTCACTTAAAGTTTTCTCCACACTAGCTTCAAGTTCTTCATCATTTGCATAATAACATTCTTTAGATCTCCTAGGAATTAAAGTTCTTCCTATACTTCTTAACTCTCTTAGGACATTTAGATGCAAAATGACCATATTCCTTACAAGTCCAACATTTAAAATTTTTCTTACCGTCTGGTTCTCTCTTCACAAGCAAGACAATACCTTCTTCAATCTTCATGTCTTCTTCATTTCTAGATCTGCTACTACTAGCAAAATATCCACTTACACTGATGCTTCTTGACAAAGTAGGGTGAACACTAAGTGCACTGAATGTTCTCTCCATTCTAGGTAAGTCTCTTGATAACCCAGGTTCATCTCTACTACTTCCAATCTTCCAAGAAGAGTCTCTCTGGTGAAGTTCATAGTACAAGGTATAACTTGTTCAATCATCTGTGTTGTCTACTTAAATGTAGGAGTCAATGTACTTAGAATTTTCCATATTACTTAATTCTTTGTCTTTGTTCCTCCATGAGATTTTATACCTGTAACAATCTCTGACATTCTACCAATATAGCTTCTAACATATTCATCTTCCATCATTCTTATATCCTCAAATGCACATATCCAATTATGTAATTTGACTTTCTTTGCATGTTATTCACCTTCAAAATTTGATTGTAAAGCTAACCAAATTTCATGAGATGTCTTTAGATATTTTACCTGATTGTATTCATTCTCTAGAAGGGCAGACAAAAGTGCTTCTCTATCAAGTATGTTACACATGAATAGATCTCTTTCTCCATCAATACAATCTTCAATTTTGTCCTCATCAATGGTAGTCTTCTCATTCTTTGTGATTAACCAATAACCTAGTCCTAAAAAAAGTAAGTGTGTCTTCATCTTTTCTTTCCAGTTGTCAAAATTTATTCCATCAAACTTAGGGCTTTCTTTCTTGAAATGATTCGCCATGGGTCTCCTTAAGCTGTTAAACTTTTCCTTCAAGGACCTGCTGCTTTGATACCAATTGTTAGAAAGTAAAGTCCACCCAGATAATTGAGAGGGGGGGGGGGTGAATCCGTTATTAGAAAAATATAAATTTTATTAAATTAAATAGATTTTAACCATGTAAGAAATGTAACCAACAACCATAGAAAGATATTCATACACAGTAACAAAATAACACAAGATATGTTAACTAGGGAACCTCTTGGTCAAAGAGTAAACCCCGGTGGGAATGATGCCCACAAAAGATGCACTAATATGAAAGTTCCTTGTGAGAGGATGAAATCTGTTAGGAGTCTTATGAAATACATTTAGTACATATGAGTCCCTGTTAGGAGACTTTGAATCCCTGTTAAAAGATTCTAACTCTGTTAGGAGTTATGGAAGACAAAAGGACCCACTGCCCAAACAACTTCAGGGTAAGATCACCAAACTCACTGTCCAACTGCTCTTTATATTACTCAATAGAATAATATCAAAAGATTACTAATCTCAACAATTTGTTACCTCTCCTCTGACTGTGCCAAACCGCACCAACTACTTCAGATCTTAATACCAGATCTCTGTACTTCGCATATCCTCTTTCAACAATTATTGCACAATTCCACAATTCACTTTCAAATACAATTCTCAACTTCATATTACAACAAGGAATACATTCCTTCCTTTATACCGCACTCAAGTAATTACAAATGAGTCGGCATACAAATTACAAAATAAAAGTTTCCACACGTTACATCAAAATTACACAAAACTGTCAGCTTCCAATTAAGATAATTCTTCACTCGTGCGACCTCAGATCTTGTGCTCACATCCACGTCACTATCAACATGTCTTCAACTGCTTCATAACTGTGCATGATCAGATTCCATCCCGATTAGGAGATATCATCCGATTTCCACAAACCGCTACTCAGGAACACTACCTGAATATTGCTTCCACTGATTCTCTCATAACTGTCATGAATAAATGAATTTCCCTCTACGCTCTTAACCATGATCTTATAACACATTATAGAGTAAGGTCCTCAACATTGCATAGCTTCATCTTCAATATCCCAAGTGCGCTAACTCAAACACTCTCTGCTTCTCTGCTAATCTTTAGTAGATTACTATGTTGACATCAATGACAATCACAGTCATGAATGCAACAACAACTGCTATAGAATGGTTGTGAATACTCCCCCATAGGATATATTCAACATTCATTCCTAGCAAAATATTTATCATATATATTTTCATGTATTTTGTCAATAAGAACCTTGGTATGAAGTTTGGAGAGTTTTGTTGTAAACTATTGTAGTCTACAGTCTAATCTTGTTTCATTTTACTCATTGTTTTCAATGAAGTTGCAA
>BSBK01002759.1:0-387500 GCA_027943335.1 Chamaecyparis obtusa
TTTGGTATTTAGATGAATGCATCTCTTAAAATGAATCTTTAGTATTGGGTGTGCTCTGGTATAGTTCTATGTGGCAGACCCTTAGTTAAAGAATCTTAAGTTTGGCTCTGTTATAATATGTAGGTTTTAGTAAAGCTCTATCTGCCCCTGCGAGGGGTTTTTCTAAAGTTGATAATATAGCTCTTTGTAGCATCTTGTTCTATTGATTATGGAAACCTTTTCATTTTTTCATTAAAAATATATATTCATAGACCTAAATATTTTTCCAAAGATGGTCTTCCCAGTGGGGCCAAGGAATATTGAGGCTTAGGAGTAAGAATAGATTGGATATTCTCTCTTCATCAAGTTGGTTTTTAGTTGCAGGGAATTACTGGTAAACTAACCTTAATAGGGAAAAATCTTTAAGCGAATTTCCATTAGAAAAATTGGTTCAAAATTTCTCCACTTGTCTTTCCTTTTGTGAAGCAATAGGCCAGGGCCTAATTCATTAGGTCATTTGCATTATTTTTTTAAGTAGACTGCTCGTATTACTAACCATATCTACAGCAAAAGGGGATGTCTTACAGATTTCTAGCCTACATCTGGAACTAAAGGAGAGCTGGTGAGGTGGCAGCAGTAGAGGTATGCTGTAATTAGGCATTTCCTATAGCTTGGATAGAATGATGGTTGTTGTTTTTCAAAACTGAATTTGGTATGTAAATCTAGGGATGCATGGATAACATAAAGGTGTTGTTTGTAACTGAATAAGAGAGAGAAATGTAATTACTGAATAATATGACACTAAAAATATGTTGGCCCCATTAACTAAAAGGGGCATGTAATTACTAAATAATATCATTCCAGACTGAACAAGTCCCAGGCGAGACTGGAAGTTTTCTTAATTTTGTTATTTCCTACCAGTGCCTGCACTGAACGAAGATGTACTATAATCTATCTTTGAAATAAATAAAATATCTTTGGCTTTGGCCTTTTACCAAAAATTAATAAAAATCCAAAAATTAATAAATACTAATATTTTTTTTAGACTTTATTTCAAAATAACTTTTCTATAATTTTATTTAATATATATATACATTATATATATAATAAAGATAAAAACTATAATTAATCTCTTATTATTTTTAGAAATTGAATTTAAATATTAATTTACCCAATCCATTTTCTAGTTCCAATTTTGATATATTCACAAAGATTTTTATCCAGGATTTAGATCAAACCCTAGTTGATTGAATTCTAAAGTTTTCTCAATTATTTCGGTGTAAAATTCTATTTCAAAGAGAGCTAAGGGTTTTTTAACCAGATTTCAACATAGCCATAAAATATCTTACAGATAAAGCAATCACAATGATTTTCATTCAATTTCCACAAACAAGGAAAGACATGCATTCTAATTAATCCAAACACAATAACTATCTAGAAGACACAAAGAGATCAATCTTTTCAAACAGGAAAAATTTGCAATGGTTTTCAACCCCTACCTTTATCCCATAAGCTAAATCTGAAACACATGCAAAGGCCAAAATGCAAAATCCAAAAAACCTCTAAGATCCCAAGCTTTACAAAAATTCCTTGAATTCCAATCCAAAGCCAAACCTGTAAAACCTTCCTAAAACTTGTGTTCCTAAGAAATGACCAAAAATGTCTACAATATAGAAAACCCAACAAAATCCACTCAAACATGTAACTGAAAATCAGAAATAAGACCTCAACTGTTAAAAATAATAAAATACTTAACTCAAAATCATAGAAACCAGAACTCAACTCTAACCTCGTTAATATCAATTCTCCATTTAAAAGAATTATATATTTAATTAATAATTATAATTCATGCAAATCATTCAGCTTTTAATTTTAAACTTGTATGTCAACTTTATTAACTGAATGTGCAAATTAATTACACAATAATATTTGATTAATAATTAATATTTTTAGCATATTAATAATATACAAAATGATAATTAAATATCAATTTATCGATTTATTAACATAATTATAGCTAATCCCCCAGTTAAGTTTCTTAACCCAACTTTCTAATTTAGAACTAATAAATCAATTCCTTAGATACCAAAAGAAGGAGCTCCATTAGTTGTTGTTGTGTTATTGGTAAAGATAGAAAAAAATAGGGTAGGAGAAATAGCTTTGGGAAAGCTATGGGAGGAAATAAGAAAGGGGTGGAACCTTCTTCTTGTAGGGATTAGATGCAAAACACTAAGGTGTGGAGTATTTTGCAAAAGGGAGGTATGGATGTGTATATGGAACATCTTCATGTTAATAATCCTCCGATTACCATTTATTTCATTGATAATTGGAAGAATGGTAAGATTAAGATGGGAAACTAGATGGTGGAAATTGATGAAGATGTTATTGCGAAAACTATTCATTTTTCAAAAAACCTACAGAGCTGAAGGAACTGCAAGATACTATCTAGAAGATGGAAGATCTCCAGAAGAAGGCTGAGGAGATGAGTAAAGAAAATTAGCTTGTTCTGGCTAGTAGATGTTTTGTTGTAGGTTTCATTTCTAGTTTGTACTTTGAACTGTCCGTCTTTTGATCGCTGCTGTGGTTTTCCAGCAGCTATTCCTTTTTGTTCTACTTTATTGCTCTATCTTTTTTTGTATTAAACTCTGGTTTCAGGTCCATGTAAAACCTAATTTTACCTTAATAAAAAACTATTCATTTTTTGAAGGAGGGTTGTAAGTTCTAAAAAGATAGGAGAATTTCTAACAGGGCTTCAGACAAATTTTCAGAGATAAAGGAGGAGAGAGTGCGGCTTGTCAAAGGGGATAAATCTTACCATGTCACGAAGTGTATCAACAAGTCTTGGAGGTCTGTTCTTTTATCTATTATTAGCTATGTTATTCTAGATGGTAGGTTTAGTAGAGCTTATGGGTATCACTTTGTGATTTTGAATCATTTTCAGCATGAGGATAAAATTATCTTTCCTTATTATTTATATTGTTATTTTAGCCATAATATTAAAGAACTTCAAAAGAACCTATAGGGGGATCATGCTTCACATCAGGGTCTTATGGTTATTGTTTATGATCTCCTTAAGAGAAAAAAAATGGAAAAACCCTTTCTAAAGGGAAAAGCGACTGGTGATGAGGAGACATAAGAGGATTATAGTGGGTATAACTTATATTCAGAGACTAAGGATGCCTCGAATGACTCTTCTGAGGGGACTAGCATGAAGAAAGTAAAACTTGAAATTGAGGGAGGGTCTTTGAAAAGAGCTAAAAATAATAGAAAGACTATGGAGAATTACACCACTGATAAGGATACTGAGGATGAGGACTTCTTTATTGAATACCATATTGCTAAGAGTAAAAGAGGAAGATCTCTCAGAGGAAGGAGAAAACCCAGAATGTTAAAAGGGTCCAGAAAGATAAGTGTCAACTTAGAAAGCGTATCTTCATATCTTCTGATGAAGAAGATGAAACTGTTGTTGGGATAGCTACTAGGAGTAGTAATAAAAAGAAGGAGAATTAGCTAAAGGATGAGATGCACCCTGGTAGGGATATTATGGGGGAGAAAGATGGCTTTGTGGGTCTGCAAGGGTAATGTCATTTAGGATACTAGAGGAGTTAAAAATGCTAGTGTGAATAAAGATTCTGAGTTAAATCTTGGTCTTGAGGAGAAGGAGGAAAAAAGTAATGATAAAGGGAACAATGAAGATATTACCATTGACAAAGATAAAGGGAATTATGCTTACTCATACTCAGAAGGATATGAACAACATAATGAGTTTTAGTCAAATAATTGGGAATTTGCTGGAGGATATGACCAAAATAAAAAGGAGCTACAAGAGAAAGATAAAATGATCAAGATTATAGAAAAGGTTAGCATTGGTGATCCCCCTCTCTATTATCATTGATGAGTTGCAGAAAGCTATTGGAAACGTTGAAGCTATGGGGGCTACGATGGGTAGATTAGAAAAAAATCAGGGACACAGATAATTATTATAAAAATGTGAAAAGAGGATGGACAAAATTAAGGAGACTATAAAGAAGATTGTGGTTCAAATTCGCAGTGCCCTGAAAGCTAATGCAAAGCAATTTAAAGTTCTGATGGATAATTTGGAAAAACTCAAAGGTAAAGGCAATAGGGGGGAAATATGCTAATAAGGACCTGGATATGGTTGGCCCTGGTAAGAGGACATGTGAGAGGATGAAGAAGGTTGCTAGCCAGGAGGACATTAATTTGGAAGATATTAAAAAAATTACTAGTATCATGGACCTTATAGTGAACCAGGTTGAGGAATCATGAAATTTTTTTATCTAGTCTTTTGTGCTCTGATTGTCGTCCTATTTTGTTGTGTTGTCCCTATTTATGTTTCGATTGTATGGATGTAGCCTTTTTTTTTTAGTCTCATTGCTTTTCTATTGGTGATGTATCACAGTTGTATCTTGAACTCTTAAGCTCTATCTTTCATTCTATGTACAAGGTTTCAGGTCTTTTCCTATTTTTACTTAATCAAAACTAGTGTGCATATAATTGTATGATTACATTTTAATTATAATTAATATCTTTAGCACCACTTAATAAGTAAATTGATATATAATATCAATTTATATTTTTTGAACATTTAATTTAATTTTGATTTAATATTTAATTAAACCTTTATTTTTATAATTAGACTTTTAACTAAGTCTTTTAAATAATCAATGATATTTAATTAATTTTTATTAATTAAATATCTATATATTTAGTATCTCATATTCATAAGATATAATTATTTTAAACTCATAATTACCTTAATTAAAAATTTAATGCATTAATAACACAAAATTCACATCAAAGCAATCAAACAACAAACATGAAGGAAAACTAACCAAACCCATAAAGTAATAATCAAGCTCAAAGAAAGGGTTCACGAATGACATTCATCTTGATGAATTCAGAGGGTAGTAGATAATATACTTGTCCACTATTTGAGGACAATAATTGGCTTAGGTTTGGATTTAGACCTGGATGTTATCTCCCCTCTCTTACCATTGAGATAGTGTGATAGGGCACACTCATCCTGACGATTCAGGGAAGTGGATGCCTGCTACCTGGAATATTGCATAAAAGACAAGCATGTACACACAAAAACACACACACACACACACACCACACACACATATATATATATATAACATAGAAAATGGTGGAGATAGGGTGATTGTGTGGATCTTGCAAGCAAGTAACTATGACTTTGCCACTCAACCACATCAAACACGTCAAATAGAAAAGTAAAATATTCACACCAACTATACACATGCAAGTATGGTGTTAGTAAAAATCATAACATAAGTAACATCATCATGTTTGAATAATCATCATCATCTAATTAACATGATATAAATAAAAAAATTTAAAGTATCATAGAACTAAATCATTAAATGTAACCAAATATCTAATATTCATGAAAAGTGGTTTAAATGGGTTAGCATCATAAACATAAATGATAGTAAAGGGGCCGACACTACAATAAAAACTCTCGCGTACTATAGGATGTGAAGAATCATATAAATATGTATTGAGCGAGAATGTGTAGTAGTGGAATATAGAAACAATATTGTTGTGTAGAAATGTTTTATGTTTAGCTTCTATGATTCCCCATTTTTTTGATATGGTATCAAAGTAGGTGACAAAGGAGGCCACAAAAATAGAGGTTACAAGATTTAAAAATTGCATTGGAGTATTATTCTCGATCTATAGCCGTTGTTTTCATGGATGAATCACGTGTGGCAAGAATCTACATTTCTATGCTTGAATTTTATTTCTAGATGGATCAACACATCATTTCATTGGACCAACAATTCGTTGACTTCATTGGCTAAAATATTTCTTAGCCTTCCTTGTTATTGTGATCAAAACTAGTACTATCATTTTTTCTTACTACTATCACTTGGTCTGCAAGGGGTTTATTCAATGCATTGGATTCTTTTTTTGGGAGGTATTGACTTTATCTCATGTACTATTGGAGGCTTGCATTATATACTAGCTTGAATTGTTAAATACTGAGATTTTATTTCACAATCCATCCACCCTTTCATGAAGGGTTTATGGAAGGTCGTATCAAATCTACTTCAATGACACCAAACCTATCAAGATTTATTTTTCCTTGAACTTTCTAATTGTGTGATCTCATGTGAAATGGTGATCTAAGGCCTCATGTTTCTTTTCTTTTTCTATTTCCTTTTGATTGAGATTTTCTTGAGCTCAAAAGGTGATTATCATAAGGTGTACATCCTTCATCGAGTATTTATGTAGTCCACATAGATGAGATGAGAGAAAATTAGTTATTTGCACAATTAAAGGGATTACATCCAAAAAGTAGGCTTGAAGGTTGCATGACTTTGAGCATTGTTCTTCCGTGATAAGTTTACCTAATAAGTCTAGACGCCAAATCATAATGAAATTGTAAGGATGTTGAGTTCACCAAAATGTAATGAAAGGAAAGAGATTAATTGATGTGAGGGATAGATTTCACTAATATAGTTAATCAAGAAAGGAAGCTCACACCCCAAATTTAATCTCTCTCATTATATTAGGAAGAAAAAAGTACCAACTAGGCTTAAAAAGACTCAAGCATTGAAAAGGTATACGTTATGTGTTTCCCCTTCATTAAGATTAGAATGATTGATTGATGTAATCTAGAATGAATAAATGGATGAAGTAGGATAAAATAAGGATAATTTGTATATGTAGACAAATAATGGATTGATAAGAAAATTTTGGGACCATATCTGAGTAATAGAAACTATAACTTACATGCACACTAATTTTCAACTCAAATTTCCTATCATGGGTGACTTGGAGTGTAGAGGTTGAAAAATATCACCCTTTCATGTGGGGTGTGCCCTTTATCCACCAAAAAGTGGTGAAGTAGTGGATTTGTATTATACTATCAGATCTTCTTGTAGCTAAATGTATAACTCTGTTGCATGTCATCTACACATAAAAAATAGGAAAAATGATGAGAGAAAGGGTTTTTCCTTAATCAAACCCTTTTATAGGAATTCAATTTGAAATTGAATTGAAATATCATAAAGGAAAAAGTGTTCAATTAGTATCACGGGCTTTTCAAGATGTTATACCTTCACAAATGTCAAATTTTCTTATGAAGATACTTGCAAGCTGACTCGATGTAATCTTGAACTCAGATCTATGATAGGAAGAATATGTATTCCTTTACACATGCTAGGATATAGACATTACTGTTAGATAATTGAGAGGGGGGTGAGTCAGTTAAGTCTAGTTATCCTATAGTCCTAAATACTCCCAGATGTATACAACAATTCTTTCAAATCAATTAAACAAATCGGTAAAACTTTAACCATGCCTTTCTTTTCAGTATTCAAATAATAAATTAGCTAGTGCATATAATGATCAAACCAATAATTGTAATGTGTACAGTGAAATAACAAATCATCACATCCATACACATATAACACTTTGATTTTTAATGTGGAAACCCTGTTAGGGGAAAAACCACCTAGGATCGATACCTAAAATAATTTCAGTTTTCTTAAGTGAGCTTGGTTAAGAGACAACCCTATTAAAGGTTACAATAACACACTGTAAGGTGTGATCTAGTTAAAGGATTTATGACTAACAATTCTCTGTGACCAAACATTCACTATGGGGTTAACATGAAAACAATCAACATTCACTAACATAATGTCATAGAATAATCAATAAGTTACCCAATGAATACCATATCCATATCTTTCTTATACATCTCATCTTCATATTTTTTATTAAGATAAAAATAGATTTTGAAGGGGCCCTGAAACCCTGAACAAAATGGTCACAAAAGATATTCAAAAAAGCCCATAAAATAGAATGGATCAAGACCAAAGCAAGGGTTTTACAATAGGCACCCACAACCTAGATGAGACAATGCATGAAACAACCTTCATACAAACCCAAATGAAATAAAAATCCAAATCAAGGATAAGACCACATGAGACAGTCAAATAAAAGACTAGGATTTACCTTTACCTCCCTTCTTTTGGGAGTGGAGAGTCATATCAAATTGTAGAGAGGAATTTTTATGATGTTTACCAATAACTAGGGTCCACCCCTCCTCTACCAAAGAAGCCTTCTCCTGCCAGTCAAGGGGAGAAGTGGAAGAAGAACCAACCATAACAGAACCAACAAGAGAAGTCTGGATAGAGCCAACAACTACCTCCTTACAACCAGAGCCAGACTTCTCAGCACCAATAAAGAGTCCTTCCAAAACATAACTAGCTAGAAGGAAACCAATAGACCCAGTAGCAACATAATGAATAGAAGGGACATTTGCAAACTTACTAGCACCAGTACTACCAGAAGAAGAATCAGTACACACAGAAAAACTAGAAACAACAAGAGGAACACTAGCAGTAGAAGAATTACTTCTAGTAAGAATAGTACCAGTAGAAACATGAGAAAACTATTCAGTGACCCTAGCAAGAACATAACTAGTTGGAGGAATCCTAGTAGCAGTAGAATTACTAGGAGACAAACCATTAGAAATAGTTCCAGTAGAAGAAATGCCAGCAGACTGAACAACATCAGAACTGCCAGCAGTAGTAATAGAGGGCCCTAAAAGAATAGTTCCTACAGGAGGAACATCAGTCGCAGCAAGATCAATATTTTTCTTAACTATTGTATAATGATCTGAAGAAGCACCCTTCCACCAAGAAGTAGACCGTTTGGTCTTAGCCCTCTATAAACCACATTGGGCAGCCAAGTGACCCATTTTAAAACACTTCCTACATCTGAAGGGAAGCCCTTCATAGTCCAATGTTTGATAGCCCTACATCTGAAGGGAAGCCCTTCATAGTCCAATGTCTTAGCCCTCTGTAAACTACATTGGGCAGCCAAGTGACCTGTTTTAAAACACTTCCTACATCTGAAGGGAAGCCCTTCCTACATCTCATCTTCATGTTAATATCTCATTCATTCATCATTATTTCCTTCTTTATATGTTTGTAACTATCATGATAAGTATAGTCAAAAGTAGTTGACATTAATGACAATATAATAACTGATTTAATGTATCACATATACCTTAGTAGCTTGGTAATCATCAATCTCTCCCTTTTAGATATTCAATCAGTTGTAGTATAACAATCTCTCACTTTGGCATTAATGACAACATAATATGAAATATGCCATAAACTACCAAACATTTGTCTACAACTTTGTATGTAAATGTTGTAACTCGGTAAGCTCTCCCTAGCTTATGCATTTAATATGTTTAATCACTACACAAAATCAATGCTCTCCATGCATGTAATCTCTCTTTTTTTCTCTCCCTTACTCCATGAAATCATCTCTCTTTAGATCTTTCCTGAATATTTCATGTAATCTCTCTCCCTTTGACAACAATGTCAAAAAGAAAATAATCAGCTCTTCAATAGCCAAATCAATATCTCTATTGTTCAGTTCTGATTCTAGTACCTTGCATGTACTAATATGTAATCTCATCTTGTCTTCCATCTTTCACAACATTAGGAAACCCAAAGTGTAAACATTATGCATCAACATCATTAGATATTCTAATAAAGTACAGGTTGATGCAACCTCATATCACCTTTGTGACTCTTAGACAGGGGATGGACCCCAAGTCTAATCCTCAAGTATTCAAATGTGTCCTTCGGTAAAGGTTTAGTAAATAATCAACAAATTGTTCTTGTGATTTCACATACTCCAATTTGACTTTCTTTTCTTGAACTTGTTCCCTCAACTAGTGATACTTAATAGATATATGCTTTGTCCTTGCATGCATCAGTGAATTCTTTGAAATATTAATTACACTTGTGTTATCACAATAGATTATCCCTAGTTCAATGATCTCCTCATTCATACTTTCCAATAGTTTATTTATCCATGCAATATTTGAACAATTAGCAACAACAACAACATTGATGAGAAACAAGTCAATGTTGGTTTGCAAGGGCTACACTTAGATTGAAGGTATTGATTTTGATGAAAATTATGCCCATGTTGCCCAGATGGAAGTAGTTTAGACATTCTTAGCATTTACATCTTTCAAAGATTTTAAAGTTTATTAGATGGACATTAAGTCATCATTTATGAATGGAGAACTAAAGGAACAAGTCTACATTGAAAAATCAAAGGGATTTAAGTCTAGAAAGGATCTAGATGTTGTTTGCAAGATAAAGAAAGAGTTTTATGGATTTAAGTAGGCACATAGAGCCTAATATGGAAGATTAGACAAGTATCTAACTAGAAAAGGATTTTAGAAGGGATCTGCTAATAGTAATTTGTATTATGGATTTTATTTAAATCATATCTTGATTATTGTAGTTTATGTTGATGACATAATTTTTAAGGGAAAATATAATTTGTGTAGGAAATTTTCTAATGAGATGAAAAATAAATTTGAGATGTCCATGATTGGTGACCTAAATTTTTTCCTTGGTTTATAAGTAGATTAGAATAGTAAAGGTATTTTTATTTATTATTCTAAGTATACAAGATAATTATTAAAGAAGTGCGGATTGGAGAGCTCTAAACCGGTATGTACACCTATTATTACTGAATGTAAGATGACAAAGGAAGATGATTCACCAAAATATAATGCAAGTAAGCATAGGTCAATGATTAGAGGATTGCTATATTTGAATGCTACTAGACTAGATATTATGTATGGTGTGTGTCTAGCAATCAAATTTTAGCAAGAATTGAAAGAATCACATGTTATGGCAGAAAAGAGAATCTTTAGATATTTGAAGGGTACAAAATATTTTGGATTATGGTATCCAAAAGGCTCATATTTCACATTGATATCTTACATTAATGTTGATTAGGCCAGATGTGTTGATAACTAGTGGATGAGCTTATTTCCTTGGTTGCATGGTCGAGTAAGAAGAATGATTCCATATCATTATCTACTATTGAAGTTGAATACATTGCAACATCATCATTTTGCACTCGGGGACTATGGATGAAAAAAACTCTAAAGCATATTGGCATATCATTTGATGAACTGATTTGAATTATGTGTGATAATACCAATGTTATAAATATTTCCAAGAATCTAGCATAGCATTCTAGAAAAAATACATATCCATCAGATATCCTTTCTTAGGAGATAAGTTTTTTAACAATTATGTTAGACTTGAATATGTACCTACAAAGGAGAAAATTGTAGATATTTTCACAAAATCATTATGTAGGGATACTTTTGAGTATCTTAGATAGACACTATGGGTTTTTCCCCTTCCTAGTGTTCAATAATTTCATCAATGTATGCATTAGTCTAGGGTATTATATGCTCATTATTTTCTAAATCAATTCTTGGTGGATTCCACTCAAGGGGAGTAGGGTGAGTTTTTTAGGGGGAGTTTTTCCCTTTTTCTTTGTTATTGATCAATGTCTCCATTAATGACAAAGGGGGAGATTGTTGGAATATGATGTTGATACTATGAATGTTGTTGTCATTAATGGTTGTCATTGATGTTAACATATCTTATATTTGTTGTCTTTGATGTTAACATATCTTATATCTCTCTTGGATATCATGGAGTGGGAGAGGGCAGGAGGGGGAGAAAGAGAGGGAGGAATTTTTTTGAATTCAAGGCAAGGTGGGAAGATGGAAGAACCTAGAAATGCTATAGAATATGAGCCAGGGATGCCCGAAAATGTTGTGAGATTAGTGTCAGATGAGGGGGAAAAGGCTGGTGGGTCAAGCATGGCCCAGCCCAGCAAGGACAATAGTCCTGTCTTGGGACTAGAGGTGGAAAAGGTTAAAAAATATGAGAAAGAAGAAGGATCAATGAAACATCAAGAAGATTCCTCACATGGCGGTGATTTGAACCGAGGTAAGCGAAAATGGTTAGGTCTTTTTGGTATTAAACCTACTAGAAAATCTTCTTTCCCAAAGGTAGACATTGTATCTCATCTGATTAATGGAGATATTAGAATAAATATTCTTGACCAAATCATGGACCATACTGTTTCTATTATGGCATCTACCCTCATAGGAAAGTTTATGGGTCCTGGACCGAATATAGAACTGGTGAGATCTTTCACAAACTAGAAATGGAAACTCAAAGGACAGGTGGATATTATGGCTATGCCTAAAGGCTTCTTCTCCTTTGAATTTTCCAATGGAGAAGATATTTCTAAAGTGTTGTGAGAGGGCCCTTGGATAATGGGTAAATCCTCTTTATCTCTATAGAAATGATCGACAAATCTAGATTATAATGATAGCTTTTTCATTTCTATGTTAGTTTAGGTTCATCTGCTTGGTCTACCTTTTGAATATTGGCATGAGGACATACTGGTAGCAATAGCGGGGTCCTTTGGTGAACTACTCACTATAGACCCAATTAATGCTACCCAAACTAGACAAGTGTTTTCTAGGATGTATGTTAATATCTAGCAAGATACAGAACTACCTCAAGTAATAACACTAAACTCGAAGGTGGGCAAGTGGAGACAAGAAGCAAAATATGAATTTATGTCATTTCCTTTCTTCACTTGTAAGAAGCCAAGTCATTGGGTGAAGCATTTCCCTCTGAAGCCTTCGAAAGATAAGAAATAATAGGAGCCTAAAAGAGCTAAGATATTGGAGTGGAGGAAAAAACAAGAGGATAAAATCCAAAAACCTCCTAAATATCATAATCCCTACTCTAATCTTGTGAAGAAATTGATACTTTTAGAACCTGAAAAGAATGTTATAGGAGAACAAAAGGAGGTAGTAAACCAAGTGGAGATGGATAAAACTAAGGATCTGATTATCTAGAATAACAAAATAGAGGAGGTTCTTGTATCTTCAGTAGGAATAGACCCCCAAATGATATCAAGAGTTGAAGATAGCCTAGACTCCACCCTAGAAACTAGATCCTAGATAGGACTACAAGGTTCTGATGATGATCTGAATGCATACTCTATACAAGATCAGATCAGTATTGAAGCATCTAATGCTAACCTTAATGACTCAAACTCAAGGCAGGAAATGCCAAGAGGTAAGAATGAAGAATCAGAGTCTTTTGAAGTAGAGAAAAATGATAACCCTTGGATTGAAGTCCATAATCAAAAAACAAATCTTGGCATGAAATGAATTGGATCCTCACCTCAAATTGAATCTAATAAAGATTAACTTCCTTTTGCGGGAAAACATATCTCAAAAGTTTCTCTAGGATGTTCTACTTCTAAATCAAGCAAAAAGAGTGGACAAATTAAATAAGGTGGTGTCTAGACTAGAGGCCAACAACAAAAAGTGAACACAAGTACCCCTAAGAGAGATAAAGGAAGGATTTCTGAAAAGGACTATAAGGAGCTAGAAGCTTAACAGAACATAGCGGATGGAAGACAACTTACCATCAACCAGGTCTATTCCATAATCCTTAAATGAAGATGTTATCATGGAATATTAGAGGTCTTAATGGACCTTATAAGCAAGATGTAGTTAGGAATTTAGTTAGAGATACAAAACCTGATATTATTTTGATTCAAGAAACTAAGATGTTGAAAGATAAGGTTGCGAAAATTAACTTGCTTAAAAAAGGGAAGAGTTATGGTAGTGATTCTAATGGTGCTTCATGAGGTATGGTTATTTTCTAGAATACTAGTAGTTTTAATTTCTACCTATTGAGAGAGGAGAGACATTTTCTTGTAGTTAAAGTTAGTAGCATTAAGGATAACTTCTCGTGGACCCTCATCAATGTGTATGCTCCTAACACAAAGTCAGGTAGACTTAAACTTTGGAAAATGCTACATGACTTCAGGATATCCAACCCTGATAAGAATTGGATGATTACGAGAGACTTCAATACCCCTCTAAAAAAAATAGATAAAAGAGGTGGGAACATAACTCAAGTGCAAAGTAGGGTTTATATAATGGAATTCATTTGTAATGAAGGTTTGATGGATGTTGATCTAGAAGGAATAAACTACACTTGGTATAATAGAAGAGTGGGAGCTGATCTTATTCAGGTTAAGCTTGACAAGGTTCTTTTATCTCCAAAATGGTATGCAAATTTCTCTTTCTCCCTCTCTTCCATTAATCATATTGGGTCGGATCACTATCTTATCTCTTTTTTTGCAAATTCTTTTAATGGAAAAAGAAATGCACCCTTCATATTTGAAAAGATGTGGCTTTCTCACCCAGACCTTGAAAATAGAATAAGGGAATGGTGGAATATTAAAGTGGATGGGAAAGCTATGTTTCAAGTGGCTAAAAGAATGGAAAATGTTAAAGCCAAAGTACGACAATGGAATAAGGATGTCTATGGTGACATTTTCCAATCCAAAAGAAAGATTCAAATGGAATTAAAAGATGTGCAGGATAAGATTCAAAGAATAGGATTGATTGAGGAACTAAAAAAAGACAAAAATCAAATCTTGGCAGATTACCATATCATTATTTTGAAAGAAGAGACCTTTTGGAGACAAAGATCTAGGTCTCTATGGCTGAAAGCGGGAGAAAAAAACACAAGATTTTTTCATTTTACTACCATGAAGCATAAATCTATGAACATAATTAATTCCTTATCTACTATAAGGGGAACCATATATAAAGAAGAGGATATAAGGGAAGAAATGATGGGCTATTTTTCTTCTCTGCTTTCAAGGGAGCCTAATCTAAATAAGGAGAATTAGAATACTTTGTTGCATTCTATTCCTAGAATTTTGGAGTCAAAGGACAATGAATTCCTCAAAGCTATCCCTAAGGAAGAAGAAATCAAAGGGCAGTCTTCTCCTTTGAAGGAGAAAAATCTCCAGGATCGGATGGGTTCCAAATGTTCTTCTTTCAATTCTTCTAGAGTATCACTGGGAAAGACATGTGTTGTGTTGTGAAAGGTTTCTTTGGTTCTAAGTCTATCCTAAAAGAATTAAACTCTACTTTTATAGCTCTTATTCCAAAAAGACTAGGAGCCAACTCTATTGATAGCTTCAGGCCTATTAGCCTTTGTAACTCTTTGTATAAGATTATGTCAAAAGTCCTTACGTCTAGACTCTTAAAACTTCTCCCTAATCTTATTTATCCTCAACAGAATGGCTTTGTCCTAGGGAGATATATTCTGGACTCTATCATAGTTGTTCGTGAGAATATTCATTCATTGGAAAAATCTAGGAAATAAGGTTTCTTGATGAAGCTGGATATGTTGAAATCCTATGATAGAGTGGACTAGGAGTTTCTTTCTAATATTCTTCAAGCCTTTTGGTTTTGATCCTGGGGTGGTCAAACTAATTATGCAACTAGTTACTATGGTCTCCTCCTCTATCATTGTGAATGGGGGTTCATCTCCCTTCTTCAGACCCTCTAGAGGCTTGAGACAAGGAGACCCTATCTCTCCTATCCTCTTTGCTATTATGGCTAAAAGTCTTGGGAGATTTATTAATAGCATGGTGATTAATGGGTAGATTTTTGGCCTTCAACCTTCCTCTTCTGGTCTTAAGTGTTCTCATGAACAATTTGTAGATGATATGATTCTTATGAAGGAATCCTTTGTTAAAGAAGCAAGGAATATGAAAAAGCCCCTCAATGTTTACTCAAATCCTACATGTCAACTTATCAACTAGGAGAAAAGCTTTCTTTACTTTAGTAATACTCCCGAAGAAAGAAAGAATAAAATTTCCTCCATATTAGACTATAAGATAGGGATGCTTCTTGCTCCTTACTTGGGTTTGCCTTTGTGCCTGAAACCTAAAGCTTATTTCTGGAATGAAATTATTGATAAATTCCACCATAAACTTGCTGGTTGGAAAGGAGCTACTCTGAGTCAATATGGAAAAGTTCAACTGCTGAAGGCAACTCTTCAAAATCTTCTAGTCTATGCTCTCAACCTATTTAAAATACCTCAGAAGTATGCTAACCTGATTGAAAAAATTCAAAAAAGATTCCTTTGGATTGGGGTTGAGGAGAAAAAAAGACTCAACCTAGTTGCCTGGGAGAAGGTTTGTAAACCTAAGAAATTTGGGGGGCTGGACATTAGAAACATTACTAATACAAACAAAGCACTATTAGCTAAGCAATGCTAGAGGATCTTCAAAGAAGAAAAAGAATGGAACTCTATCATTAAAAGAAAATATCATCTTACTTCCTTAGAAGATACTCTACACTCTTAAGTGGACATCCAAGGATCCTATGTTTGGAATAGTATTAGCAAGGGTAAGAATCTGGTTAGAAAAGGTGTTAGATGGAAGCTAGGAAATGACAGGAAGATTCAATTTTGAAATGACAAATGACTGATGGAAAAGTCTCTAATTGATAACTAGGAATAGAAAATTGCAATCCAAGAGTGTAAAGAGACTATAGGGGAAATGGTGAATGACTACTGGATTAATGATGAATGGATAGATCTTGGATTGAAGGATGACAAATTTAAAGAGGTGAATAAACAACTTAATAATTGGTTTATTAGAGAAAATGTGTCTGATGAACTGATTTGGGGCCTTGAAAATAATGGCAAGTTTTCAGTTGCCTCAACCTCGGCCCTCCTCATCTCTCAAGTTGATCATCCCCTCTACTCTTAGGTATGGAACAAAGATCTCATACCAAAAATTAACATGTTTTTTTGGTTGCTTGTTTAGAATAAAATCCTCACTATGGACAACATCACCAGAAGAGGATTCCAAATGCCAAATAGATGCATCATGTGCTGTGAAGAGGCTGAGTCTTGTAATCACTTAATGAACCACTGATCCTACTCTAGAGATGTGTGGGATTCTATTCTCATGAATATGCATTTGAAATGAGTTAAGCCTCTGAATCTCTAGGACTTTGTTCAGCAATGGCAGTGTCCTTTTCATGACAAAAATGCTAAGGCTCTTTGGTATCTTGTTCTCCCTCACTTCACTTGGCAAATATGGAAGGAGAGGAACAACAAAGTCTTTAGAGAAAAATTTATGCCTTCTCACAAGGTTGCTAATTCTGTGTAGAAGCCTTATGGAAAATTTTAGAAGCATTGGCAAGAAAGAATCCATCTTATGGAACTCCACCTTCAATTATGATAAGACTTTCTCCTGGGACAATCTGAATAGCAAGATTGATCCAAATCTTAGAGACAATATTATGTGGACTACTCCCACTATGGGATGGTTAAAAGGGAACTTTGATGGCTCTGCTAAAGGTAACCTTGGAAGGGTTGGGGTGGGAGGCCTAATAAGAGACTAGGCTGGAAATTGTTTGGGAGCAATAGTGGCATCGCTAGGAATTCAAACTAACCATGTTGCGAAAGCCGAGGCGGTGCTCTATGTGGTGAAGCTGGCAAAAGATATGGGATGCTTGAAAATTTGGCTGGAAGGGGATTCCCTCAACATTATTAATTATACTAAAGGTAAACATGTGTGCTCATGGACTATAGCTCACATAATTAACAAAATCAAGATGATAATCCAAATGTTTGAGGAAAGCCACATCACCCATATCTATCATGAAGGTAATAAGTTAGTAGACAGGCTAGCAAATGAGGGGGCCCAGAATGATGTCACAAAAATGTGGATTGGGGAAGCAAATCTTAAAACAAAGATTATAATTCTAATCACTTATGATAGAATTAACCATAAGGAGGGAAATACCACACTAAATAATGATGACAAGGATGAAGCAATTATCGAGGAGTGCTACTTGTAAGGTAAGGTGTGTGTTCATCATTAAGGACTTAATGAGACACAGATTCTGGGCAATTTTAAGAGTTTTGAATAGAAAGAGAAAGCCAAGTTGTGAGTCTTGGAATGGTAAGAATTCCAGCGAGAATAGTAACAACATTCAAAAAATGGGAGGAGGTCTGAGAAGGGAGGATCCTTTTGACTATGAGAAATGGAGATAAGAGAAGAAGATCTAGAAGAAGTTGAAGAAAGGAGGGGTTACCCCATACATTGAAAAGCTTCATGGTTATGATAAAAAAGTAACTATTAAGTTTTCTGAGGGTTGGGGTGAACAACAAAGTTAATTTATGGGGAAAATCTTTCCCCCTTACTCTTACCCTTATTTTTGAAATTACTGGTTTATCCATGGAAGGAATGCACTTCTATAGGGATAATAAGCATATAGGTTCTAATGCCTTTAATCTTTTTCCTAAAAATGTGTATGAAGAAGCTCTAATGACCAAAGGTAAAGGGGATTATGTAGATATTATGAAAATCAAGAATTTTTGGGCTAAAATGCTTAAAGTGTTGTTTGAGTACTTCACGCTGGATGGTTGTTACTCTAAAATTTATAATCTACACTTTGTTCTGGCTAACCACTTTAGGCACAACAAAAAGGTCTCCTTCCCATACTTTCTATTGAGATCTTTGAACAACAACATTACTAAGCATAGGAAGAAAGTGAGCAATCGAGTGTTGCATGAGGGATTGATCCTCCTCATCGCAGACTATGCAAGGGATATTATCTCGGAACCTATTCCTAAAAGGGTTATAGGTAAAAGAAAGGATAAAAAAGATGATAAGAGTAAGGCTGAAACCAACAAGAAGGGAAGAAAAAACAAGGAAAGGGCTAATGATAGTGGTGATGAAATTGACTACAAAAACCCTTTGTCTCAGGGAAAGGAAAGTATTCAGGAGAAAAATGCTGAAGAGGACCCTAGAAAAGAGGAGGATGCTTAGGAAAAAGAGGATCAGAATCCTAAAGAAAATGAGAAGGAGGAGGCCATTGAGGAGACAAAGAACATGGAAGGAGAAGATGAAGAGGAAGAAAGGGGTAAAGAAGAAGAAAATGAAGAGGATGAGGAAGAAGGATTGGAAGTTCCTAGGCTAGAAGAGAAAGATGAAGAATCGACTGAAAAAGAGGAAGGGATGGGCCAGTCGAGCCATGGGGAAGGTGAAAGTGCAAATGAGGCTACTCTGGGCTATGAGATGGATGCTAGTATTTTGAAGAAGGTTAAGAAGAAAGATGGCCAAGACATTCATATGGACAAGTGGATATCCTAGGAGATGCAAGAAATGAAAAATCACCTCAAGGCCATGGAAGACATGATGAATACCTTGAAAACTAAGTTGGAAAAGCTGGAAATGAAGTTTTTGGATAAGGTAAAATACAATAACCTAAATGAGGATCTTACTACTAAAATCAAAACTATGGTTGATAAAAAGGATTAAAGACCTAACCAAAAAAATTAGTTATAATGGGTACATAATAAATGAGGTCCTTAATCATAGAAATGAAGGCCTAAGTGTCTCTATTATGAACCTGAAGATGTTGTACAACTATCTGGAAAAAATTCTACTAGAAAATACCACCATAACGATTAATGAAGATGCTAGGAATTCTAGATCAAGAACTAGAACTAGGGGCCACATCCAGAGGAATGTCCCTGATACACCAAAGGAGCTGAAAGAATTAAAAGAAGCCATTCAAAAATTGGAGGACCTATAGAAGAAGGTGGAGAAGACTATTAATAACAAGTAGTCTCTTCTGGTTGGTAGCTGGTATTTTGCTGGTAGTTGTGCTAGTATCTATTTTTTTGTCTTTTTTGTCTTGTCTCAGGTTGGGTTGCGTCCTGCTTTTCTCTTCTTAGCAGACATTTTTTTTCGGTATAAGGTTGAAATGTTAAATCTTTCTGATATTTTGTAAATGGTTTCAGGTTACATTCAAAACCTGCTTTTACCTTAATCAAAAACATATCTTATATTTTTATATGTATTTGATGCTTTGGTAATCTAGTGTAGCATACCCCAAATAATATGATCTGATGAAATGACCCTAACCGACCATTTACTGATTTCTACCAATAAATCTTATGCATATTTGAAAACCAATAGAACATGCAAATAACCATTGAACCAATAACAATAACCAATAGATATATTCATATAAAAAGCAAATACATTCTCATGAAGTAACTCAGAAATATGGTTTTGTATTATACATCAACAATATAATAACCAAGAATAACAATATCCAATCTAAAATACAAAAATGAACAGTAAGACTGGATGATAAGAACCTATAAAGAAATGGCAAACTCTAATGTGAATCTGCACCAAAGATGAATCAGGTTTTCATCCAATCCACCAAGAAATACTGAAGGTTTATGCCCTCATATTTTTGATTTGATAGTTGAAGCTTCTCAAATTCTCAAGGAGAGATAAAAATCCATAAAATCAAGCATGAACATTGAGACTCTCAACCTCCTCTTATGGCTGCAGTTGTGACTCTTCAGTTTCCCCACTGTGACTCTTCATATTCCCATTTCATCTCTTCATAATTTCACTTTAATCACTTTTAAATAAAATGACCGTTGTGTTATAAAGTAAAATAATAAATAAAGTGAGGAATCTTCTGGCATCCAAACGGAGGCCCAAACGAGCTTAGGTGCTAATGTGTGATAGCTCACTGAAAAGCTCTCAGTGAGATGCTCCAAGTCCACTACTGAAAAGCCAAGAATTCTGAACCCTGTTGACTTACTATAAATAGTAAGTATCCAGGAAACTTGCGAAAACTACTCCAATTGGCCTAGAACTGAAACCTCCAAGGCCAATTATCTCCTTGAGCACTGCCACACCATGGTTATCCCTCCAGACCAAGATAAAAAGGCTAATGACATGGCAAAATATAATATATCCCAAAAAGGGGACATTACAATCATCCCTTCCCGGAGATTGCTTTCCCTCGAGCAATCAATATTTGCATGCTGAGATCAAATGTCTGGATCCCAAACCAACCTCAAGGAAGCTTCTCCACCAACCTATCATGTGAAACTGACCTAGTCATTATGCTCTGATCTATGAAGCCACTCATACAATAACCAAACAATAACCCATATAATGTCAAGATCCCAAATCATTGCAGGATCTATTGAACCAATCTGCACTGTGCTACTATGATCTATAAGAAAGGTCTCAACCCAATTGAGAACCTCACTCCAAATGGGATCTTCCATGCCTCTACGGTCACATGTCAGAGAAAACCAAATCTCATACCGATCGGCTCCAAAAATGAAAACCAGCCTCAAGTATGTCCCTCCTAGATCCCATAAGCAAAAGAGCCATACATCTCCCCAGCTGGCTGAAATATCTTGATGCTCTAGGCCCACACTGAGTGAAATACTAGAAGTTTCCATCTTCCATAATACTGCCCCTCTGATCTATAGCCCGAACCACAAACTGTGTTGAAGAGGCAAGCTGTCAAGATTGACAGACAATGCTTCCACCTGCAAGTAGGAAAGCGAGCTCAGCCAAACACTCAACCCACTCTTATCCAATAATTGGAAAAATAGGTCCCCTATAGGTGGACTGAATGTAAAATGGATAACATCCCATGCAATAAGACTAACATGTGATGTACTAAGCAACTCTACTAGAAATCCTAAATCAACATAAGGATTCCATGGTTGTCTCTCAATACCCAAAGTCATACAATGTATACTAGCATGTGAGAAGTCCACACCAAGTAGCATAACCAATGTACCAAGCTCGATAACCCCATACTGAATAAGTCCTCCCTGATCAATACCATCGATGAGTGGAGGTGCAGGAAAATGCATATCACCCCTCATGCCATAAGACATAGCTGACCCTCCTGGACTGCGGGTGCACAAACCACACTGCTCAGCAACTGAGCTCATCCCACCACTCCAACCTGGTGGCCAAGGCTTGACTCTGATAACTACACCTAGGTCCTAGACCCTACAATCAAACTCATCCTCATATTGGGAATAGGAAGTATCTTTGCCATCTATCTCAAAGAGGGGATTTCCAAATGTCCACTCGGCACCCATCTCAAATAAGGAGTTATCCATCTTCTGAAAGTAATCTAACTCATCAAGAAACTCTCAATGACCAAAAGATCTTCTTGGAAACCTATCCAAGTCATAGGTTTGTTGTATGTTGTCAAGCTCTTGAATCACCTCCTGATAGAATTTAGACCTATCCCTGCCATCCTGCTCCCTGAACTAGCTAGAGATCACAATCTGATTTCTCACCTCTTGTAGAGAAATATGAGTATGCTCCAAAGTTCCCCGAGTAGCACTAAGCTCCTTATTGAGCCTATCGATCTCAACCTCCTTATTCCTCAATTGCTCAGCATATGTCCCAACAACCTGTAATGAGTGGTCATGATCTATAAGTAGTCTCAAATAATTTGATTTATAATCCTCAAAAGTTGTCCTAACTCCCTATAAATCTGTAGTATAGGATCCAATCCTTAGGTCATCTTTCCCTCTATCCCTCTGAGCTATCCTATACAGATCATCAATGATTTGGTGGATGCTATCATGGTGAACTAGTGCTTCAATAATGGCGTAATCACTAACATTCAACTGACTCTTTAAGACACACTTCTCATCCATGTTATCCTAAGATGTACTATCAAATGGGTCACCCATATTAGTGTGATGCAAAAGTGAAGTGCTGCTAAAGAATTCACATGATTCCTTATTACGAGAATCACTGAAGGTATCCAACTTGTTACCACAACCTATAACCATGGAGTTATCAAAATCTTCCACCAAGTCACCAAAATAGAGTTCTGAACACTCACCACCATGTCTCGAAAGTGGGGAGGTCTCAATTGTAATGTTTCTATCACTAGGTTGTCATTTATCTTCCCCTTGATCAATCTTGCAAACATGCCCATGTGACGAGCCCTCCTGGCATAAGAAACAAATCTTCCATGTACTCACTAGGTCCTGGCCTATCACCATAAATCTTGCAACCTGTAAGCCTAATGAGACTCGTTCATTTTCAAATAATGAACTCATGAATCTTTCAGCATGAAGCTTAATTAATTTAGCTAAGAGTTCATATGCCATGGATGTGAACCTTATTCCTCCTCTCCATATTGCCAACAATCAGATCACAATTGTTTACATATGTCGTAGTCCTCATCTAAAAGATCAAGGATAAGATAGTCCTCATGGACATCTTTACCCCATCTGAAAGAGGCTCTCTATAATTATTTAGGAGACATTGAAATAATTGTTGAATCATTTTATTGTAACCTGGATTCAACATGTGATTGTAGACTCTAGTGCTTGCTATTAACTCCAAGATTTTTACTTGCCTATCAAAAGTAGAGTCTCTATCATATCTCAGTCCATCTAAGTTGTCTGTAATCAGCTGTAACACCTATCTCCAAATTTTCTCTATGTAAGGGATGATAGGGGTTGTAATTCGAGTGATCTCACTGAGACATGAGGTGAGTGCAAGCCTAACATCTCGAAGTGGATGACTCATAAATCTATGTTGCACTAAGGAAACCATTGTGGGATGCATGCCCCAATTAAAAATCCTGTAATTAGATTGATCCATCTGGGATAGATATGAATTTATTGTCTCAAGTTTGGCAAGCATATCTCCTGTGATTTTTTGCTCCTTCAATTGCCAACCAAGGCAACATAATTCATTTCCTATCTCCATTTCTTTTCGAATGTCTCTGAGCTATACACCGTAAAATGTGCCATTGAATTCCTTAGAGAATATGAGACTTTCCAAGGTATCCATTATTTAAATTTTCCAAATTGTCACACAAGGGGTTGAATCAATTCTAAAATTATGAATTGTTGTCTTTGCAAGTGAATGTTGAAACTGTTTGGTTCAGTTCATGTTACAATAAAAACAATACCAAATATGAATCCTAAGTTTGAATGATTTGTAGACACCATTCTTAGACCTCAGTTCTCTGAGAATGCTTTAGAATCACCAATATTTCTTCCAGCAACTACTGTAATATCCCCAATTGGTTCTAATCACAAAAACTTATAATTGTAATCTTGTGATTTAAAAAACACTAGGCTGCCAAGACAATGAGAATTTCTCACAAAATTTATGGAAACATTATGACAAATAGTTTGTACACATTCTATAGATTTCAAGAAATTCTTTGTTTGGGTTTCAATGGAAGAAATCAAATGCACAAGATACTAATTTGTAATTCAATATTTGTATTCATTGTCAAAATAGGACTGGGCATGAATATTCCATTCTTATTTCAACTATACAAATCAACCTACAAAGAAAGTAGTGGTATTCTTGACCTCATTTTGATGCCATATAGAAGATTAAACCTTAATTCCAACTTTTGAATATTTGATGACTTTCTAGTACCCTTCGCAATCACAGTCTGATATGCAAATAAATTCTATTGTAAAAGGACTTTGGGTTGTTTTGATAGGAAACAGTAACTCCTACAGTCCACGTACTGCTCCAACACTTGAAAGATGCATGTTTAGGTCCTTTCTAAGGTGCCCACAACCAACTAATCCTCAGAGAAGGTCACCTGTATTTCCAGTAGGGGTGGCTTTTTGCAGATACAGTCCCAACTAGCCAAGTCTTGTGATTCTCATATGCTAGGGGGTATTTAAAATGTGCACCTGGTGTGTTAGATGAGTGTGGAAACAAGTTGATGCATTGGTTCTTGTCAATCCCAGTCAACCAGACTAGAAGAATATCTGTTGCCGAAGAGGATTATTCTCCCTTGTATCACCCGTGTTGGACAAGTGCGTTGGAGAGCATGACTAAATGCGCACACATGGGAGTCTCCTTCTGGCTCTAACAAGCTAGGGACTATGACCGAGTGGTGGCATGACTGGGAAGAAGTCATAGTTTGAAAACCCTATGAACTCGTGCACTAACAACACTTGCGGATGCCCCTTGTTGTGCATTCACTCACATGAGTTTTCCATTACCTTACTATCACTCTTTACTTTGAATGAGTGCTTATGACAATAATTGGATCACCTTCCCCTGTTAGAATGGAAGATGGTGCAATGGCAGATGCTCATGTATGACTAGGAAGACTCGCACCTCCAACAGATATCATGATATGAGAACAACATTTAGGGGTGTGTGCACACACACACCTCAACAATGTCTCTATGCCTTTACCTTCAACTAAATTCTTTATTCATATCAATGAATGCCCAGAATAAGTGCTAGAAGTCACGCAATAGATTCAATGTAATGAAAAAATCTAACGGTTTAATCCAAACTCATCCTAACATAACAATATCCAACATCGACTCAAGCTAATACAAGCACTGGCTATTGACCTAGTCTTAATGAACTGGAAATTCCCATCCAGTGTACCCCGTGAGGAACTTGTTGAAGTTGTGCATGACCAGAGTCTATACATGAGTCTCTTACATGAGTTTGATACCACTCGAATCCCCACAAATTGCTTAACTTCCTTTGTAAAAATGTTGTAAAAGAAAGATCTTCTTATCATAGTAAATATCAACCAGACTAATGTAAATCAATCCTCCATAATTTTATCAACTTCCTTTTAAGAAAAACTGCAGCTAAAAACTTCTGTATGATTTTTTGTTAAAACTAGTATATAAGTGTTGATAATAATGAATAATAAATTCTTCCTCTGTCACTGCGATATCAACCAGACTTAAGGTTCGAACTACTTGTTCAAATTATAAATTTCTTTGTAAATAGCTCTTGTTTTTGAAGGAAAACCTCACAGGCTGGCATAATACTTAGCTTTGATACCATTGAAATGACCCTAACTGGCCATTTACTAATTTCTACCAATAAATCTTATGTAGATTTGAAAACCAATAGAACATGCAAATAACTGTTGAACCAATAACAATAACCAGCAGATATATTCATATAACTAGCAAATACATTTTCATGAAACAACATAGAATATGGTTTTTTATTATACATCAGCAATACAATAACCAAGAATTACAATATCCAATCTGAAATATAGCAAAGAACAAAAAGACTGGATGATAAGAACCTGTAAAGCAATGGCGAACTCTTATGTGAATTTGCACTAGAGATGAATCAGGTTTCTGTCCAATCCACCAAGAAATACTAAAGGTTTCTGTCCTCAGATTTCTGATTTGATAGCTAAAGCTTCTCAAATTCTCAAGGAGAAATCAAAATGCATAAACTGAAGCATGAACAATGAGACTCTCAACCTCCTCTTATGGCTACAGTTGTGACTCTTTAGTTTCCCCACTGTGACTCTTCATATTCCCATTTCATCTCTTTATAATTACACTTTAAGTGACTTTTAAATAAAATGGCCGTTGAGTTATAAAGTGAAATAATAAATAAAGTGAGGAATCTTTCGGCATTAAAATGGAGGCCCAAATGAGCTCAGATGTCAACGTGTGATAGCTCGTCGGAAAGCTCTCGATGAGACGCTCCAAGTCCACAACTAAAAAGCCAAGAATTATGAACCATTTTGACTTACTATAAATAGTAAGTATCCTAGAAACCTATGGAAACTACTCTGATTGGCCTAGAACTTGAACCACCTAGGCCAATTATCTCCTTGAGCACTGCCACACCATGGTTAGCCCTCTAGACCAAGGTAAAAAGGCTAACAACATGACACAATATAATGTACCCCAAAAAAGGGACAGTACATCTGAATATCTATCTTTATCTATGTTCATCTTGGTCCCATTCATCTTGAAACATAGTGTAGTTCATTCTTTTGGGTTTGGTCCTATTGGAAATTGGTTGTTGTGCTTCAAATCAAGTGCTTTCATTGTAACATGTATATCCTATTTCTTAGTCCGAAATGTTATGGTGAATGGATAGCATATGTGAGGCATGTTTTATTGAGAAAGGAGGTTTTATATAGTCCACATTTCACTCCTTACCACTACAAGAATGTTCTAGTGTGACCTATTTCAAAAAGCATTACATGGTATAAGAAAGAGATGATTATATTCTATGCATGTATGCAAGTAATGTGTGATGTGAATTTGAATCTAACAAGGAAAGATCTATGTATTGATAAGTAAGTAATTTGTTTAGCCAATAGTAGACTATTATATCATTCATGTGTTGGTGATTATTGGCGAGTGATTTTAGTGGTGGATTATTTTGATTAATCTTATTCTAGTGAGCCTTTTTGTATTAATAGTGAGCCTTAATATTTATAGGTAGTTAGCCCAACCAAAAGTGAGCCAACTGGTAGTTATCCTTACCTATAGTGAGAAAATCGACAATGGGCCTTTGTAAAAATCACCTTAATTGGTGTCACCTTAATAAGTGTTTCTATTCATGAGAATCAAATTCTTTGTGGTTTTTTCCATCTTGGGTTTCCATGTAAATTATGGTGTTCACGGTGTATGGTGTTTTGTTCTTTCATGTTCATATCTATTTTAAGTTTTAGATTGCTTTAAGTTATCTCCAAATTAAATAAGGTTAAGAAATTTTTATTATTATAATTGATTCAGCCTCCCTCCCCCCCGCCCTTAATTATTCAAATTGTTCATTGAGATGGTCAGTTGAAAAAGTTGGATACGAAGAGAATTTATTTTCCCAAAACTTGAATTTTGGGTTGGTGAATGTTGGGAAGAAGGATTTAAATAATTTGGAATAATTTTCTTGTATTTTTCATGTAACTTTCCTGCTCTTTTGTTTTGTATAGATTTAAAAATTAAATTAATGTTCTAAAACCTATTGGATTTTATTTCCAAACCAATCTACTTTATTTTTCTTTTGGTTTCATAAATTTTCATCTAGTAGTTTGAAAGTTATGGTATTTTTGGTGAAAACTTCCCTGAACCTTGCCTAAGGTTTTCAGAAACACAAAAACAAACATATCCCCCATTTGGTAGAGTGAAAATTGCTAAAACAAATTGTGGAGAGTTTTGTGTTGACACATTATTCAATGTACCAAAGTTGTAGGGCTCCATGTTGAGGTTTGCAAGTACAATTAATTGACTATTACTTTTATTTTCCTAATGAATCAAACTATCAACTCATTGCAAAGAAAGTTTGAATATATTAAGGAATGGTTTGGTCTTCCTTGTGATTGGATAAGGTGGTGCGAGGGTGTGTGAGGTTCCTATAAAAGAACAGGAGAGAATTCTTGAAAATATAAGACCTCATGATGCAATGACATTAGTTATATATTTGTGTGCCTTTGATAAGAAGATGAGATAAATATTTGAGAAGTGAGAATCAATTTTTTTTGCATGAGTCCTTTGAGATTGCCATGAATATTGAAAAGTTTTCAAAAAATGGAATGAGTATGAGACTCAAATCTAAAAATAGAGTTTCATATGCAAAAAAATAATGCAAATGAGATGTTAGTAATGGCATCCCATAGGGAATTCACATAGTGAACTTGAATCATAGCACACGTGTTCATGGCATACTAAAGAATCCCTCTTTTTTCAAAAAAAATTGCTCAAAAATCCTTTTTTATCACCCCCCTCTAATACCCTCACACATATTTTCCTATATAAACCCCCACCCCTCACCCCCAAAAAAACCCCTCCCCCCTTATTTATGCAATATATTGTCCCATTTTTTCCATTGAAAACTCCCCAATATTAATGCACGCAGTATTATATTCCCCTTAAATGAAGATCTTGTGTGGCATCCCAAATAATTGTCAGTTTATTTCCCCAGTGAATTATTTATTTCATGATGTTGGTGATGTCTTTCATGATGCAAATCTTGAAGCAATAAATAATGCACTATACCTAAATGAAAGACACATGCTCCAAAATGCATTCATGCTTCATAACACACAAGTGAAAATTAATATGATCACTTGATGAACATAATCCACACATATGAAAAGGGTGATCAAAATGTATCCTATGGTCAAGATATGGAAGCAAACAAAGGCATAGAAAATGTTCAAGGGAATCCTTGTTGTGGAAATGATTCAAGTGAAGTTTTGAAGGATGTTAGTTTCAATGAGATGGTGCAATTTTTTTCAAAAGAAAAAGAAGAGGGTAATCCTGATTATGTGTGTACAAATGTTCACAGTTGTGTCAACAATGATTCTTATCTCAATGAGAATACTTGTGTGACATCATCATCTGATATGAATCTAGATACTTGTTCCCTTCTTGTTTAAAATAATGTGTATGAATAAAAAATGGAATCATTCCTCCCATATGAATAAGATGATGATACAATGCATGAATGAACGTGTTACAAAAGGACATTGTATTTGAAGCTAGAGAAAATATATATTATGACCAGAAAATGGAAACAATATGTAAATTTGAAAGGGACTTTCAAGAATATTCAAATCCATTACATGAAAAAGTAGAAGTGGATCAAACAATATTGTCATAGTTTGTCTGAATGCTAATTTCATAAGTTTTTAAATCTATTGTGCAATGAGGAAAGGGAATTTTCAAATGATTGGTAAATAACATCAGTTTATGAATTAGATAGCTATGTTGATCAAACTATTGTATTCAATTTGACATTATTTAATGATCTTAAATATTATTTTGATAATGAATCTTCTAAAGATGAGCATATTTCATGGGATCTCCAACATATTTTTCACAATAATGATGATAAATTAATTTAAATTGATTATGTATTTTGATTTGATGATATGAATCAATCCAGCTTCTACCTTATGGTTCACAATGGTTTATATGAGTTTAATGTGGAGGTTCCTAATACATTTGAGTATAATACTGATATGCATTCACCTTTTATTGACTTATAACATGACATCTCTTTGAATCAAGAGTCAATGTCTATTTCAAGTGAACATGTCAAGGAAATTAAAATTGTTTCAAATCATGGAGTCTCTTAATCAATTGACATGGTACAAATTTTAGAGGACATTGATGAATCAATTGGTGTTGATACACATAAAGGATTAGAATTATTTATTGATCTCCATGGTAATGTATTCTCTCATTTGTTGGAGTCTTATTATGAAGTGGATCATTTGGTTGTAAATGGTGGTTGTAAGGTTGATTTAGAGTAAATCATTGAGAAAGAAAAGTATGCACTCTTTCAAGAATGCAAATTTGACAATAACGATGTGGTTAGTTTGTGAGATGCATAAATAAGTAGTGACTAGACAAAGTTTGAATGTGAAGTTATATGTGATTGGCCATGCTAGTAGCATAAAATTAATTAAAGGAAGAACTTATAATTACCCAAAAATGGTCTTGTAAACTATAAGCCATCTCTCTAACATTAAAATTTAAATACCAGACTACATCTCGTGCTTAGTCAATTTTACACATTTATTTAATCTCTTATTTCTTGATCAAACCATCATTTTATCATTTATTTGATGATGTCTTAAAGTTTGGCCACTTTATCCTAAGCCTTATTTATTTAAAATAACATGTCCCCTTTTAATTATATAAAACTCCCCTTTATCCTATGCGTGCACATGAAAAAGGAATTTCCTAATTTAAAAAAAGAAGAAGAAAAAGACTTTTTATCTACACATTAAATGCATACTTTCCAAGATGAGTGAAATATCTTTTTGCCTCTTAATCTCTTCCACACATATTTTTTCCTCTTAACCATATCCATTGATTTTGCCTCTTGAGAATCTTGTGCACCAAAGTCAAAATAAGGATTTTTCTTCACCCTTAGATTTTACCTCTTAATCTCTCAACATCCATTGCTCTTTAAAAAGGAGACTCTCTTCTCACTTCTTAGATTCTTAGATCATTCATGCTATTGTTATTCTATCATTTTAATTGCATTCTTAGAGAATTCTTGAGCACTCACTTGCATCTTGCATTGTAGTTTACTTGTATCTTAGGCTAGTATTTCCTTATTGCATTTAGCTTAGATCACATAGCTTAATTAGTTGGTATTATAATATTGCTAGATTAGCTTTACTTTCCTTGTTATTGCATTTGCATCTTATATTAGTTCTTGCATCTCATATTAAATTAATCTCATTTCATTAGCATTTGAATCTTTCATTGTATGGTTTACCTTGCAAGGGTCTCTCTTTAAGGTTCATTTGAGAGCCACCATTCATACTATTTAGATTCTTGCACATCATAGATAGGAAGCTATAAGCCACTTCTTGAGATTTCTTTCTTCATGGATTCTCTCAAGTGTAATGGTTTATAGAAGTATGTCACATTTTCATCACACATTTTTGGCGCCCACCGTGGGGCTAGATTCTTGTACTTAGCTCTATTTCTTTCTTTTTTCATCATTTTGTTGTTTCATGTTCATGTCTCTATTTTGCAGGCCAGGAAAATCATACAACATTCCAGAGTATATTGGGGATGACATTTCATCATACTACTAGATGAACTTTTCTAGTTTTTGAAATATCATTTCTGTTCTCTGATGTTTATCATCTGCCTTTTGGCAGAATATCATCTTGATTCAATACACTCTATCATACAGTCTTGAAATATCATTTGGTTTCTGCAGGTATATCGTACGATTTTATGACAGACTATAAAGTGACACTTAGATTTGATTTTTTGCACAGTCTGGGTTATGTAGCCTAGTTTTCTTGCATTTCCCTTGTATTTTGACTTTTCTGGTTTCCTAACAATACCTAACAAGTGGTTTTGCAAGGTTATTAGTTTCATTTGCATACTTTTATGACCTAACTTGTGGTTTTTTAGGATTCTCTTGCCAAAGGAATTATATTTCCAAGACTACTAAAATTGTTGTTTTGTGAGTTTCCTTGAGATATAAATAAACATTGTGTTTTCATACATCTGATTTTCTAAGAACATAGCTTAATTAGTTGTCTTTTGGTAAATGAACATACACTTGATGTATTTTGGAGACACTATGGAGTAGGAGAGTATGCTTTTTTCCCTTTTGGAAAATAAAATTCTAGACCTCCATTAGCTATCCATTTACTTTTCTTGCATTTACCTTTAGAGGGCCTACCAAGAGAGCAATATTTTGACAACAACCCAAGTGGGGAACAAAAGAACCCATCTAAATCCATCCCACTATAATCAAAATCTTCCTTCAATATAAAGAGAGGGAAGACTTGGCTATTTTCTACTTCTAATGCTTCTTCATGTGTAGGGCCTAGCTGCCTCAATCTTGCTAAGCAAGACTACACTTGACTAGGCACTTGTAGGACCTTCACGGTCTCAATCTTATTTACAAGAGTACAAGGGGAGTACATTCAAATTGTATAGGGCCAAGAAGTCTGAATCTTTCTCGAGAGACTATACATTTTGGGTGCCTGTAGGGCTATAGGCCTTAATTTCACTTGTGAAATTACAAGGGGTAGTCATGAATGAAGACCCTTACTAAACACCTTAGGAATTAGAGACCAACACTTTTAGCCATGTTACTTCCTTTGTACAAGGATTGATCCAAGTGGACTTACCCAGATCATCCCATGATACTCACCATATGTGTTCCCTTGGATGCTAAAGCTTGAATATGGCAATGTGGAAAGACATACGTTATGAGCATTATTCTCTTCCAATTGATGTTTAACTTGCATAGTCCTAGGAAATGCCATTCAAACACTTAATTATGGGGCAAAGAGCATAAGGTTGTGGGCAAAGGTTGGAACAATTCCCTTTTGACCTTAGGTAGAATTTTCTTCGCGAGTCTTTGTTTTGTGCTAGACCCATGGAAATCATTAGAACATACACATGACAATAGTATTCATATGGTTTTTCTTTGAGGCCTCCCAAGTGTTTGTATAATACAAGGTTGATTTGTCCCTTTCTTTATTGTTTGAAGACTACTCTATGCATCATGTTTTCTTTAAAAACTTGTCTTTGAACTTCAAACTTGCTACTAAAACTAAAATTACACATTGTCACAACGATCTACATTGCCAAAATAGTCAAAACAGTCAATCAAAACAAGGTTTTTAAGTAAAAAGTTGGTCTTTTTATGTTTTCTAATTTAATATCATCTATTTTGGTGAGAAATATTGTACGATAGTCTAGAAAATCATATGTCATTTAGGGAAATATCATTTGTTAGTGTTGGGTAATATCATCTAGTCTGCTTACTAAATATTGTCATGTCCCAAAGTATCATCTAGGTATATTGTGGTGCATTGTATGACTTATTGTCCCTATCTAACTATCATTTGGTTTACTAAGGTTTGTCTTCCAATTACTAATCCAAGTTGGTTTGGCCTCAAATTTGCTCTTAGCTAGTTTAGGAAGCTTACACTTGACTATTTTTGGTTTCTTAGTCTGAAACTAGAAGGTTAGGAATTGTTTTTAGTTGAAAAGGATCACTTATATACCTTGGTTACATTCTTGATTAGTAAAGTTGTTCACTTGTCTATCTCTCTTGGTTATCTTTATCTTTACTTTGATGTTATCTCTTGACTCTAGTCACAAGTGTCGTACATAGGGAACTTACCTGCAACTTGGGCACTTTGTGATAAGTCATCTTGATCTCTTTTTTATTCTCTTTTTCTTTTGACAAGTGAACACTTTGCTTCTTTAGGTTGGACATCAAGTTGTCTTGTGTCATCTTAATTGGATCTTTACATTCTTGTTCATGCTAGTAACAACTAGATATCAAATTGGTCAAGGGAAGAAACCTCCTATTAGCTTTGACAAATTACCTTTTCCTACTAGGCATTAACGTTATCAAGAAAGAGAACCTCAAATTACATTTGAAAACATTCGGTGGAACCCTTTAGACATGGTGTTAAAAAAGAGCATGATATATGGAGTGCAAAAGGTTCAAAAGGGTTCCAAGGTCAATAAAAGGGGATTGAACAAAAAATACAGTCAACTAGATACTCATCACCATAGGTATCCATCATCTTCTCCCATAGGATGGTCTGATAAAAAATAGTAAAGTCACCAAATGCATTCTACATGGTTTCTATACCATCTGTGGGTGACTGATCAAAATAGACCTGGGTCATACAAGATTAAGTATCAATATCAGAATTAGTATCAGGAAGACATAAGTATATCTCAACTGGAATATGAAATCATCATGATACTTATAGGCTCTCCATTGCATGGGATGCACATAATGCAATAGATGTCCTCGAGAGTCACCGTGATCTTTCTTATTAGCAAGTGAAATGTATTATGCTCTGAGTGGAACCTCTCAACCAGTCTAGTCAATAAACCATGGGTTTGTTGGATATGGGTCACGTGTAACAATTCTCCTAGACCCATAGTCTCTAGAATACACCTCTCATCATTAGATAGGCATGACACTAAGCGCAATCCCACTGGATGAGGTGCTCTAATAGAAGGATCTGGAAATTGTTGTTGCATCACAAACACACACATAAAAACACATCAGAATACATCAAGGATATATCAGAAAGCACTAAAAACATCAAGAAAGAATCAACAACAACTAAAAGTGCTACTGATCAAATCATCAGATAGTTAAGTAATCAAATTTATTTGGATGATGGTCAACATGCAATATTTTTGTCATATGACATTTCACAATATAGTGGTGCAATACTTTTTTCTAGTATAATATTTCACACAATGTTGTACGAGCTTTGGTTAGTCCTCATATGATATTGGACATAAAAGGAATATGATACTTTAGACTCAAGTGAAACATCGTACAACATTTCTTATAAATTCCATGTGATATTTTGGAATTTCATACAAAAAATTTGGAAAAAAATGATAAAAATTGGGCCCCTTATATAACATTTTGACCTAAATTTTCAAAGTCTTGAATTTCTACAAAAATTGCACCCTTACCTAATTTCAGCATCATGGATCCATTTTCGGGATCAAAATTGAAATCCATCTTCATCTTGATCGTTAAAATCACTTTTTAAAATTCTTTTCTTCTAGGTGCAGTTGACTGACCCTTTGAGGCTAATCTCTTTAATCTTTTGAGGCAATCACCATTTCCTCTTCTACATTTTCATTTCATCACCTTTCTTCTTTCTTTTACCTAATGCTAATGCTATACCTCTTTTGTCAACCTTATTCAAGTTGGGGCAAATTTTCATGACTTGGTAGTCAAACTTGATCTTGTGCACTTATCAATCATCTTGAACCTTATCTTATCCTGATTTGATCAAATCTATCTCATTTACGCATATCATCTACCTCATTTCAATTTCAATCCTGAGGGGGTAGGAATAACCTATCTTTCAAAGCTACAAATTGATTCACACTGTGGACATATCAGTTCTCATCACATCATATCAGTTCTGATATTGTGTTGTCTTTCAATCTTTGTTTCAGTGTTCAATTTTTCTTCAACTATGCATTGAAATCTTGCTATCTTTTCTATTTCTCTTTCAATCAAGTTCATGATTAGTTGTCTCTTTGTGCTTCATTCAATCAAGTTCAGAGTCAAATCTCTATCAATTATCTTGACATCATCATTCTTTGACTCAATGTGTTCCTATATTTCTCACACATTAGTCAAAGAGGGGAAAATGTAATCACCCAAAAATGGTCTAGTAAACTATAAGCCCTCTCTCTAACATTAAAATTTAAATACTAGACTACATCTCGTGCTCAATCAATTTTGCACATTAATTTAATCTCTTATTTCTTGATCAAATCATCATTGTATCATTAATTTGATGATATCTTAAAGTTTGGCCACTTTATCCTAAGCTTTATTTATTTAAAAGAACATGTCCCCTTTTAATTAAATAAAATCCCCTTTATCCTATGTGTGCACATGAAAAAGGAATTTCCTAATTTTTTTAAAAAAAAGAAGAATTTTTTTTTTATCTACACATTAAATGTGCACTTTCCAAGATGAGTGGAATCTCCTTTTGCCTCTTAATCTCTTCCACACATCTTTTTTCCTCTTAACCATATCCATTGATTTTGCCTCTTAAGAATCTTCTGCACCAAAGTCAAAATAAGGATTTTTCTTCACTCTTAGATTTTCCCTCTTAATCTCTCATCATCCATTGCTCTTTAAAAAGGAGACTCTCTTCTCACTTCTTAGATTCTTAGATCATTCATGCTATTGTTATGCTATAATTTTACTTGCATTCTTAGAGCATTCTTGAGCACTCACTTGCATCTTGCATTCTAGTTTACTTGCATCTTAGGCTAGTGTTTCCTTATTGCATTTAGATAAGATCACATAGCTTAATTAGGAAGTATTATAATCTTGCTAGATTAGTGTTACTTTCCTTGTTCTTTCATTTACATCTTAGCTTAGTTCTTGCATCTCATATTAGATAACTCTCATTTGTATTATCATTTGAATCTTTCATTCTATGGTGCACCTTGCCAGGGTCTCTCTTTAAGGTTCATTTGAGATATACCATTCATACTATTTAGATTCTTGCACGTCATAGATAGGAAGCTATATTTTGCTTCTTGATATTTCCTTCTTCATGGATTCTCTCAAGTGTAATGGTTTATAGAAGTGTGTCACATTTTCATCACATAGAACTAACATATGAGTATTTTGCTTTTAATACACTTCATGGTCCCTTTTTTTCTTTGAATCTAATTTACATGATGGCTCCATTAGTTTTATGGAATATTATAATGAAATCAAGTTTGATGATGCCAACTATGTCAAATTATGAGTGATTATATTTTTCAATTCAGCTGGAAGAAAATTTAATGAATCATGAAAGTGAACAAAATATTAAAGCATATTTCATTCAATATGAATATGTTGTGTATTAGATATTTGATGTTGGCATATCATGTGAATACAAAAGTTTTCAATTCAAGCTTGATTATGCAATGTGAAACATGGAGGTGACATTAAAAGTGGTATCTTGAGAAGAGTGGTTAGAAATGTCAATGGTAATGTGTATGATCAGGTATTTGTCAATGATATTTTCATATTGTCCATACTATTACATGATGAGAATAAGATGTATGATACAGGTAAATATATTTTTTAAAAAAATTGGTGACCCAAGGCCACCAATGAAGTTGTGTGGGGTCCTACCCCAAGCTCATCATACCACTTCATTTATTTTCATGATAGATCTACTATTTGATGTAGGGGCATTCTAGGGTACTCGATGAATCTGCATGGAGGTGTGTTGTTGTGGTTATGTGGTACTCGATTGCAGCTTTAATTGACGGTCTCAGTTATTGAAGGAAGCTCGATTGCTGAAGGAACTCGGTGGAACTTTTGGTGCTTGGTGGAACTTGTGCTTAGTGATGCCTATGTTACTCGGTGTTTCTTTGCTTGGTCGATTGTTTCACTAGTGTTCAGTTGTTTCTCTGGCACTCGATAGTTCTGGTTTATCGACTAGAGTTCTTAGTGATTTGGTTTGCCGACTTGGTGAATTTATTGTTGGTAGCTTTTTTTGTATTCTCCTTTGTAGATCTAGAGGCTGACATGGAGAATTTAATTATTGTAAGGCTATTTGAGATCTGACTTGTATTGCATTTATTATTTGTTTGTAGGAGTTAATTATGTCATCTAGTTGACTTATGGCTGAGGATTATTATTTAAGGAGTACTTACGGTAATTGTTTAGGAAATTAGGTTTGGGGAAAGATAGAAGAGTGATTGGACTTGGATCCTATGAGATCTTGAAGATCAGATTGATTTTTGATAGTTTGTAATAGCAGAGCTAGTAGTTTGCATTCTTGGAGACAAGGAGATTGCTTGGTGGCTTGCAAGCTCAAGATCAAATCTACCTTAGGGTTTCCATCAGTTGTTGATTCATCTTGGGACTGGACTAGCTAGAGTTGGATTGGATCTTTGTTGATCTTGAAGAGCTATTTCTGATTATAATTGGCCCTAACCCAGAAGTCCTTACAGCCGGGCATGTTAATGAAAATCTGATTTGAGCATATCTTGTTGTGTTATTTTCACTATGTTGATGATTGGCTATAAGGTTGGACTTTCCTTCATTGGATCCACCATCCTTGACTGTGTCAGATGGTATCAAAGTGAAGGTTGTTCTTGAGTGAAGGTTGATCTTACAAATTTGACCTTATTGGTGAAGAGATCGTATGATCTGAGTTGCAGATCCATGACACTAAACTTTTGGAATCTTGACCTGGATATTTATGCAAGGTGGTAGGCTGATTTGACTTGCATACAACTTGGAGGTTGTCACAAGATAGTCAGTGTAGGGTTTTTGTTGCTTTGGGTCTTCTTATCTTTAAGGATTCCTTCGAGAATATTGGACCCTAGAGAAATTGCAGATCTCTATGATGCTGTGGAATCAAAGATTACAGAGAAGGTGAAATATAATTTTAGATATGAGATGGAATTGATGAAGAATGACATGATCATTGAGATCATGAGAGCTATTACTGGTGTACCTCAAAATGTTGCTACTAATGATGGTTATGAGGAAGCTGCTAAAGACTTTGAAGCTGCTGGATCTAGTGGAGATGACTAAAGAGATAGATCTGGTGAAGATAGAACTAGTCGGTTACATAGATCTGCAGCTTGGTTAAGTAATAGTTATCGAATGGAAATTTCTAATTTCTCTGGTACTTTGAAACCCGAGAACTTGATTGACTAGATTGGTGAATTAGAAGATTTCTTTGAGCTGGAAGAAATTGAAGATCCTCTTCGAGTAAGATTGGCACAGACTAAGTTAAAAGGACATGTTTCTCTTTTGTGGAAATAATTACAAAGAGATAGAGAAGATGAAGGTGAAATGAAGATCAATTGGTGGAGGTTGATGGTGACTAAATTGAAAGCTAAGTTCATACCTATTGACTATGAGCTTGACTTGTTTAAGAAGTTGCAGAGTCTGAAGTAGAAAGATTTGACTGTTGAAGATTATACCAAGGAGGTCTACAAACTTACTATTTGATCTAGACACAAAGAACTTGGTAAAGGAAAAGTAGCTTGGTATGTGACTGGTTTGAGATTCAATATTCAAGATGAGCTTGGTATGCTAGAAATTGATTCTGTTGAAGATGCTTATCTTTATGCTTTGAAGGTGGAAGATAAGTTGAAAAGGAGACAACATAGTAATCCCTGATGAAAGGAAAAGATTAATCACTCGATGAAGGATAAACTGACTGCAGAAGATGAACAGAAATCTGTAGAACCAAAGAAGAAGACATGTAGAGTTATCTGTAAGGGTACCTATTATAACTATGGTGAAGAAGGACACCATTATTTTGAGTGTACACAGAAGAAGCTTGGTGATCGATGGACTGCTGTGGTAAATGAGAACATTTAGAATGAACCTAAATCTGAGAACTTGCTGGTTTGGAGAACATTGCTCGGTACAAAGGAGGAACCTTGTCAGAGGAGTAACTTGTTCAGGACTCAATGCAAGTCTGAAGGTAAACTTTGTGGTGTTATTGTTGATAGTGGTAGTACTAATAACCTTGTTGCTGAGGACATGGTTCAAAAACTTGGTTTGAATAGACTGAAGCATCCTTATCCTTATAGGATTGGCTATTTACAAGATGATCATGCCCTGGAAGTAAGAGAATAGTATTTTGTTGATGTTCATATTGGCTAGTATAAGGATCTTGTGTTATGTGATATTATGGAGATGAATAGTTGTGATATATTGCTTGGTAGACCTTAGCAATATGATTGCAGAGCTATGTATGATTGTGTCAAGAATGTGTTTACTTTTGAGAAGGATGACATGAAGTTTTTCCTAATGCCTTTGTTGGATACAACACTCGGTAGGAGAAGTCTGAGTATTGGTAGCCAAGTTGAGTTGGTAGATCCTGAAGGTATGGAAGATCAATATGGAGAATAGGCCTATGTGTTATCAAGGAAATACTTGAAAAGATAGAGGAAACTAAAGTGGAAGAGTATGCAAGCTGAAAAGTTGGAGGACTTGTATGTGAAAAACTAGTTCAGGGTTTATGTGCTGAATCCTGGAAGATGTTCTTCCAGCATATGAACATCTTTTCAAACCTGGGGTGTTTGATGTAGGGGCATTCTAGGGTACTTGGTGAATCTACATGGAGGTGTGTTGTTGTGGTTCTGTGGTACTCAGTTGCAGCTTTAACTAACAGTCTGAGTTATTGAAGGAAGCTCGATCGCTGAAGGAACTCAGTGTAACTTCTAGTGCTCGATGAAACTTGTGCTCGGTGATGCCTGTGTTTCTCGGTGTTGCTTGGATTTGTCAGTTGTTTCACTAGTGTTTATTTGTTTCTCTGGTGCTCAGTAGTTCTAGTTTACTGACTAAAGTTCTTGGTGATTTGGTTGGCCGACTTGGTGCATTTATTATTGGTAGCTTTTTTTGTATTGTCCTATGTAGATCTAGAGGCCAACATGGATAATTTAATTATTGTAAGGCTATTTGAGAGCCAACTTGTATTAAATTTAATATTTGTTTGTAGGATTTAATTATGTCATCCAGCTGACTTGTGGCTGAGGATTAGTATTTAAGGAGTACTTAGGGTAGTTGTTTAGGACATTAGGTTTGGGGAAAGATAGAAGAGTGATTGGACTTGGATCCTACAAGATCTTGAAGATCAGATTGATTTTTGATAGTTTGTAATAACAAAGCTAGTGGTTTGCATGCTTGGAGACAAGGAGATTTATTGGTGGCTTGTGAGCTCAAGTTTAGATCTGCCTTAGGGTTTCCATCAGTTTCTGATTCATCTCAGGACTAGACTAGCTAGAGTTGGATTGGATCTTTGTTGATCTTGCAGAACTATTTTTTATTGTAATTGGCCCTAACCTAGAAGGCCTTATAGTAGGGCATGTTAATTAAAATCTAATTTGAGCATATCTTGTTGTGTTACTTCTATTGTGTTGATGATTGGATGCAAGGTTGGACTGTCCTTCATTGGATCCACCATCCTTGACTACGTCACTATTTGATACACTATTTTGATGCATTATGAATTGAGACTCTATTTGAAAGGGATTTGATCTCATAGGATATGATGCATTCTATTTTATGTTGATTTCAATACTTATGTGGATGATATTATGATACATTCATGCATTATGGTTAGTTGACTTAAATTATCATTATGATGATGCAATGGAGTATTGGATTTCATGTTAAATTGATTCTATTCATGTTGAGTTATGATTTGGAGTAGACACGATGTTAATTGTATGTTATGTCACTAAATGGATTTCTTACATATACTTATATATGTATGTGTTTTTTTTTGAGGAATTGCTTGGAAAAAAATGATAATTGGTTTATATGGTGTTGAGCTATGACTTGATTTTGAGAAGTTAATTAAAATGTTTTATGCTTGAATGATATTCTCTCTCTTACATTTATATATACATGTAATTGTCTTGGACTACTGATATTCAAAATGATATGTGTAGGAAAGTGATCATGGAATTATTCGGCAAACTAAGGCCAAACCTATGTGAGATAGTGAAGCCAAGGTTGTGTCTAATTGAAAAGACAATACCTCTAATGTAATGTGTTTTATTTGTTAAAGTGAATTTTTGCATGTTTTTTCAAATTATAATTTTGTTAATTTGTAATCCCTAAAATGTACATGCCAATTGTATTTTAGTGATGTGTATTTTATGGTGTCACTTGGCACTTGTGATGTGTATGAGTTAGCAATGACATGTCCTTTGGAGAGAGATTGTGTTAAATCAATGCATATTATAGTACCTTGTAGTATCCCCATGAGACCACTTGGTTAGAGATCCTTGAGTTTGGTCAAATCAAGTGTGACCCGTAGGTAAACTTTGAGTGAGTTTTTTAGGGGTCAAACTAACTCCTATGGCTGAGTTTAGGTCCTTTTTGAATGCCCACTTAATATACCAATGGGTAAGGGAAATTTTTAGCCATAGGAATACCTACATGTGACTCTAGAGTCCTTTCAAAATTTGGCTTCTATAGATGGATGGAAATCAACTTTTGAAAGACTGACTTTGGGAAGAGCAACCAATAGAAGCTAACATCTTGTCCGAGGGATTTGGGAGATCTGAGAAGAACATTTTTAGAGGGATTTCCAAAACTTAGAGATTGTTCACCCACTCTCCAATTTTAGATACTACTTAGAATTTAAAGGAAAATTTGGCTAAGGAAGATGACTTGGGAATCATGACAGCTCTTCTACAACCTTCATTTAACATAGTTAGAGTTGAGGTTAGTCACATTCATTCTTATAGTTAGATGCTTGCATTTTATGTGAAGATAAATCTGAGTTGTAAGAGTGTTGTGATATCCTTATGTGCTTTGGAACTATGTTCTCTTTGAATATGTGTGTTTCCTTCTTGAATGCATTTTCTTTCTTGTATTTTTTTTTTAAAGGAAGTACAAGGCCAAACTCACCCTTGGGAGGGAAGAGTAGCCTTGGGGATGAAGGGATTTTGTGATAGTCCATAGAGTGTAGAGTCTCTCTTCTAGTAAGAGAGGGATATGAAAGGATTATGGGGTCCTTGATGCTATTTTATTTTTGTTAAAATAGGGGTCATAAGGGTTTTTGTTGTTGTGTTAAGAAAGAGACAAATGTTGGAAACAATTGTCTAAAGAAAATTGCTACTCAAATTATGTATTATCTTTAATGTCACACAATGTCATAGTCCGCAACAATCAGTACCTACCGAGCTTAGTCGGTCTGCCTGGCATTAAAATTAGTGTTTACCGAGTTCACTCAGTTGTCAAAGAAAAGTTAGCATTTACCGAGTTCACTCGGTTATCAAAGAAAAAGGATTATCAGTGTTTATCGAGTTCTCTCGGTCTCCAAAAGATTGTAGAAAATTTCATTATGGTCACCGAGCACTATCGGCCTTTGAAGGATCTTTGCAAATAAAGTTTTCTTAATTTAGCCGACTGTTATACTAAGTAATGCCGATTTGACAAATCTAAAATCATATAAATAAAAGGTCAAGTGTGAAAAATAGAAGAAGATATATAGAAGAAAGACAGGAAAGGTGTGTGCGAAATTATGAAGGATGACCAGATATCCTTGAGGAGCAGCAGAGATATATTCGATCAGGAAGGATCTCACTTATACAAAACAGAGATCTGTAATCAGCAAGGCAGTTGCATTATTATATAGGTCATTTTCATTGTTACCTTTTTATCATTGTAACAGTGAATTCTAAATCTCTTAACCGAGTTGGTTTAACAACCATATTGTAAATCCTCTAATAAGGTGACAATTCCATTGAATTGTTCTCAAGACCTCTTACCAGGCCACTCCTAGCAGGGTGATTAAATCCTCTAACAAGGTCACACCTAACAGTGTGTTTTGTAACCTTTTATCGGGTTGGCTTCTAACCGAGCATCACTTCAGAAAAGTGAAAATCAGTATCTAAATACATTGGTGGTTTTTCCCATATTGGGTTTCCACGTTAAATTTTGTGTCTCTTGTGTTCTTAATAGTTATCTTAATCATATACAAGTGGTGATGAATATCTAAAAAATAATTTGACTAATACTCTCTGCATCTACCAAGTTACTGCAATCTATTTACCGAGTGTTAAACAGATAATATTCATTAAGATATCCTAAGGGATCTGGAAAGAAATAATAGTGAAGTGATTTATGGTTGACTGATTCACCCCCCCCCTCTCAGTCACTTCATCCATATTCCATCAATTGGTATCAGAGCTTTTGGTGCTTGCAGGAAGGGTTTCAAGGACCTAAGCTAAAAATCAGGATGTCTTACAAGAGAGAAATTCCAAAGCTCAATAGAGATAACTTTTCAGCATGGAAAGGTCTCATGAGGCTTCATCTAGCTTCCATTGGTGATTCAGGATGCAAATACATTGATGAAGAATACACAGTTCCTACTGGCGCATTAACTGTTGAAGATATTGTAGAGAAAAAGAGTCATAACACCATGATAATAGACATTGCATCAGCTCTCAGCTATGAAGAATTTGATGAAATTAAAGAATGCACTACTGCATATGAAATGTGGATCAAACTAAAGAAAATATATGGTGGTGATGCAAATGTGAAAAGAGCCAAAGCAGAAAGCCTAAGAGGACAGTTTGACAAGATGAATATGAAAGAAGATGAAAACATTGCAAAATATGTTGAAAGGATCAAAGCAAGTGTTAGTGCAATTAGAGCTTCTAGAGGAACAATCACTGATGAAACTGTTATAAGCAAGGTACTTAGAACATTACTCCCTATCTATGCAATAAGAGTATCAGCTATTCAAGAAAGAAGACGTGAAGAAAACCACAATATAACTTTGGATGCTTTAGTTGGAAGATTGACAGCCTTTGAATTAGACAACTATGACAACTATGTTCCAATTTCCAAAAATATTGAGTCAACATTTGAGGCCAAGGTTTCACTAAGGAAGAACAAGAAAATAAAAGAATTTTAGTCAGAAAGTGAAGAAGTATCAGAAGAAAGTTCTAATAGTGATCTTGAAATTGTAGAAGCACTACTTGCAAAGAAGTACTCTAAAGGGAAAGGCAAATATAAAGGTAAAACTCCTTTAATCTATTTTTCATGTGAAGAAATTGGACATATTGCAGCTAGGTGCCCAAACAAGCAAGCCAAGGAAGAGAAGAGAGGTCACAAGTACTATGACAAAAAGAATTTCAAATCATTCAAGGATAAAGGTAAGAAAACATGTTTTATGGCTAAAGATTCTGATGATAGTGAAGAAGAAATTGTCTTTATTGCTATAAAAGATGAATCTGATGATGATGAAGATAAGATGGCACTTATTTCTCATATAAGCAAAGATGATATATGGATAATAGACAGTGGATGTTCACATCACATGACTGGTGACAAGACAAAATTTGAATACCTAGAAGACTGTGATAGTGGCAATGTAAGATTTGGAAACAATGAACCTTGTTGTATAAAAGGAAAAGGAAGAATCTCATTAACCAAAGAACTCATATGTGATAATGCTTATTGGGTTGAAGGACTAAAACATAATCTTCTAAGTGTAGCACAGCTAATCAACATTGGTTTCAAGGTTGAATTCATGAATAGTCAAGCAAGACTGCTGGATGGAAAAGGAAAATTCGTTGGATCAGGCAAACAAACAAAAGGTAACTTATTTTATCTTGATCTCAATGAATATTCATGTTTTATTGCTCAAATTGAAGAAAGTTGGCTATGACACAAAAGGTTATGTCATGTGAATTTTGATAACTTGATGAAAATAAGTAAATTCAAGAAGGTAAGAGGCATTCCTACTTTGAAGAAACCTGATACTGGTCTATGTAAGAATTGTCAGATTGGCAAAATGAGTAAGACTAGTTTTAAGAGTAAGAACTATCAGTCTAAAGAGATTTTGGAAATTGTGCATACTAATTTATGTGGACCTATTGGAATAGAAAGCTATACTGGAGATAAATTCTTTATTCTTTTCGTTGATGATTATTCTAGAATGATGACTGTTATGTATTTAAGAGAAAAGTCAGAAGCATTTGAAAAGTTCAAATGGTACTTGGCAAGAGTGGAAAAGGAAACAGGGAAAAGATTGAAATGCTTAAGATCAGACAGAGGTGGTGAATTCATCTCCCATGAATTTAACAACTTTTGCATTGAAAGAGGAATCAAAAGACAGGTATCAACTCCTAGAACTCCTGAGCAGAATGGAATAGCTGAAAGAAGAAATAGATCTATTATGGATTGTGCAAGGACTCTAATGATAGAAAAGAACATCGCCATAAAGTACTGGAAGGAAGCTATCAGCACTGCAGTTCATACCTTGAACCGAGTACAATTGAAGAAAGACACATTCAAAACTCCTTATGAGTTATGGTATGGCTATAAACCCAATGTAAGTTACATGAAAGTATTTGGTAGCAAGTGTTATATCTTAAAAGAATCCAGAAGAAATAAATTTGATGTGAAAAGTGATGAAGGAATATTCCTAGGATATTCTAGCAAAAGTAAGGCATACAAATGTCTGAACTTGTCTACTCACAAAGTCATAGAAAGTATACATGTAAAATTTGATGAGTTTGCAGAAAAGACTGAAGAAAAAAGCAAAAGGGAACCTGAAAACTACAGGAGATTCATTTACATTGAACCTGAAACATTGCTAGAAACAACTATCAATAAGGAAACTATATCTACCGAGCCTAGCACAGTAACCGAGTCACAGGAAGAAGTTCAAACTGAGTCACAGGAAGAAGTTCAAACCGAGTCACAGGAAGAAATTCAAACTAAGTCTCAGCCTGAAGTTACCGAGCAAATATCTACTGAGCCAGAGCAACCTGAAGAAGAGATCCTAGAAGACAACAACATGACTCATTCAAAAAGCAAGGAACCTATACTAGCCAAATATGTCAGAAGGCATCATACACTAGATCAAATTATTGGAAACAAATCAGATGGTACTATGACAAGAAGTAAGCTAAAAGGTACATGTCTGCTTACTGATTTTGAACCTAGAAATATCAAAGATGCATTGAAAAATGAAAGTTGGATTGAAGCAATGAATGAAGAATTAGAACAAATACAAAAGAACAAAACATGGACTCTTGTACCTAGACCTAAAGATAAGAATGTAATTGGAACAAAATGGGTATTCAAGAATAAGCTGAATGAAGACGGTCAAGTATCTAGAAACAAAGCTAGATTGGTATGTAAAGGTTATTCTCAAGAAGAAGGTATAGATTATGGTGAAACTTTTGCTCCTGTTGCAAGATTAGAAGGTGTAACTCTACTTGCTTATGCAGCACATAAAGGATTTAAGGTATATCAGATGGATATAAAATCTGCATTTCTCAATGGAATTCTTGATGAAGAAGTCTACATTGAGCAACCTGAAGGTTTTGTTGATCCAGATAAAAAGGACATGGTCTGCAAGTTACACAAAGCATTGTATGGTTTGAAACAAGCTCCTAGAGCATGGTATGAAAGACTCCATAACTATCTGATTCAGATTAATTTCAAAAGAGCCAATGATAATAGCAATCTATATATTAAAGAAGGACCAGATGACAAAATTGTATTGGCAGAAATATTTGTAGATGATACTATATTTACAGGGAATGATGATCAGTGCAAATAATTTTCAGAGCAAATGAACAAAGAATTTGAAATGTCTATGTTTGGTTTAATAAAATTCTTTGTTGGTCTTCAAATTCAGCAAAGCAGGAATGGTATATACATTACTCAATATAAATACATTAAGGAAATACTTAAGAAATTTGGTATGGAAGATTCAAAACTAGTTGGTACACCCATGTGTACTAGACTGAAACTTACCAAAAATGATGATTCAAAAGAAGTAGATCAGACCTTATACCGATCTATGATTGGAAAATTGCAGTATGTAGTACATACAAGACCTGATATTGCCTTAGTAGTTGGTATAGTAGCAAGATTCTCAGCAAAACCTAAGGAAAATCATATGATGGCAATCAAAAGAATCTTAAGGTACTTAAGAGGAACTGAAGAATATGGTTTGTGGTATAAATTTGGAGGCAATCTAGACTTAAAAGTGTTTACTGATGCTGATTGGGCAGGGAACATTGATGACAGAAAAAGTACAAGTGGTGGAGCATTTTTTCTTGGAAAAAGACTGGTATCCTAGACCAGTAAAAAGCAAAATTGCACATCTCAATCCACAGCTGAAGCAGAATATGTTGCTGCTGTAGTAAATTGTTCAAATATTGTTTGGTTTAAACAGTTATTACAAGGTATGAAGGTTGAGATCAAAGAACCAGTTGTTATATTTTGTGACAATACAAGTGCAATAAACATTTTGAAGAATCCAGTAATGCATTCCAAAACCAAGCACATTGCTATTAAATATCACTTTGTCAGAGAATTGGTGCAGGACAAGGAAATCAGATTAAAATATATTCATACAAAAGAGCAGATTGTAGACATTTTCACCAAACCATTACCCAAGGATGCATTTGTGTATCTAAGAGGTAAGTTAGGGGTCATTCCCCTATCCGAGGCTCACTAAATACAGTTTTAGTGATGCATCAACCAGAACATGATTGAAAATCAACAAGTTGATGCAGCGTATTCAAGGAATCATTGCATATGAATTAGTACTTGAGGTACATTAGTTTACACCGGTAATATGTGAATTGTCTTTGGCATGTGTTGTCAAAGAGGGAGTGTCTTTGCTATGTCTTTGCTATTACTTCAAGAAATTTTCAATAGTCAGAAGGAAGAGTTTTCAAGAAAAAGGAAGTTTGCTGACAGAGGGAGATTTGAATCTGAACCGAGCTAATCCTTTCAAAATTTCTTATGCTATGACATATTGTGTTGCCATCAATGCCAAAGAGGGAGATTGTTGGAAACAATTGTCTGAATAAAATTGCTACTCAAATTATGTATTATCTTTGATGTCACACAATGTCATAGTCCGCAACAATCAGTACCTACCGAGCTCAGTCGGTCTGCCTGGCATTAAAATTAGTGTTTACTGAGTTCACTCGGTTGTCAAAGAAAAGTTAGCATTTACCGAGTTCACTCGGTTATCAAAGAAAAAGGATTATTAGTGTTTACCAAGTTCTCTCGGTCTCCAAAAGATTGTAGAAAATTTCATTATGGTCACCGAGCACTGTCGGCCCTTGAAGGATCTTTGCAAATAAAGTTTTCTTAATTCAGCCGACTGTTATACTAAGTAATGCCAATTTGACAAATCTAAAATCATATAAATAAAAGGTCAAGTGTGAAAAATAGAAGAAGATATATAGAAGAAAGACAGGAAAGGTGTGTGTGAAATTGTGAAGGATGACCAGATATCCTTGAGGAGCAGCAGAGATATATTCGATCAGGAAGGATCTCACTTATACAGAACAGAGATCTGTAATCAGCAAGGCAGTTGCATTATTATACAGGTCATTTTCATTGTTACCTTTTTATCATTGTAACAGTGAATTCTAAATCTCTTAACCGAGTTGGTTTAACAACCATATTGTAAATCCTCTAACAAGGTGACAATTCCATTGAATTGTTCTCAAGACCTCTTACCAGGCCACTCCTAGCAGGGTGATTAAATCCTCTAACAAGGTCACACCTAATAGTGTGTTTTGTAACCTTTTATCGGGTTGGCTTCTAACCGGGCATCACTTCATAAAAGTGAAATCAGTATCTAGATACATTGGTGGTTTTTCCCATATTGGGTTTCCACGTTAAATCTTGTGTCTCTTGTGTTCTTAATAGTTATCTTAATCATATACAAGTGGTGATGAATATCTAAAAAATAATTTTACTAATACTCTCTGCATCTACCAAGTTACTGCAATCTATTTACCGAGTGTTAAACAGATAATATTCATTAAGATATCCTAAGGGATCTGGAAAGAAATAATAGTGAAGTGTTTTATGGTTGACTGATTCACCCCCCCCCCCCCCCTCTCAGTCACTTCATCCATATTCCATCAACAAATGGTGTTGATGTATAATTATTGTGAAGTCATTTGTTACTTTGTATGACCAACATTCTCCTCTTGGATATTTGGTCCACGTTCACCCCATTGTTTGAGTCACTTAGTGACTTTGTGTAAGCCTTGGGGAGGGAATTTATTGTTAATATGTCTTCATGTAAATATTTATTTCTTGTATGTGTGTAACCCTTTTGGCTCTTAGTTTGGGGGTGGCTTTTTAAAGGCCTAGGTTGGGAGGTGAGCCTTCATGGTCTCCACAATAAATTTTATAGCAAGTATGCACTTTGTTTCAAGATGGAAAAGATGGTGTGAAAAGAAAAATAGAACAATGCTCTTCTTGGTTACTAAAGGCCTTAGTATTCTTGTATTTTGTAGATATTTCTAAAGTTGTACAAAAGAAAATATAATTTCCCTTCTATATTTGTTATCTTTCCTAAATTCACAAAAGATTTGAGTTTACCAGTATAGAATTTTATTTCTAAATTTTTATAAAGTTTGAGCAAAAGAAACATATTTGGAAACTTATTGTAGCCTATGTATTATTGATTTGAGACATTATAGTGAAAGTAAAAAAAAGAAGATAAAAATTAGTATATTTAGTTTTTCTTTTGAAAATCTATGTTGAAAGATAGAAAAGAAAAGTAGTATTTGATAAATCTAGAAATCTTTAAAAAAATTCCTTAGTACAATTTGAATCCTTTTTATTTGATGTTCTCATTTAGATTTTTTTAAATGGTAGAATACATTTATGGATGCAAATAAATAGTTTATATATATATATATATATATATATATATATTCATAATAAAAAGAGAATGTATAAATATATATTTAAATGGACATATATGTATATATATATATATATCCATTTAAATATATATTTATACATTCTCTTTTTATTATTAATATATATATATATATATATATATATATATATATATAAGGCTTGATGTTGTTCATTTCTATCCCATATATATATATATATATATATATATATATATATATATATATATATGTTTATATATACGCATTTATATGTACATATATAGATATATATAATAAAAAAATTATTGTTAGGAATAGTCCCAAGAGATAACTGAGGGGGGGGTGAATCAATTATCTCCAAGATTCAATTATTTATCCAATTAAGTATAGAATAACATTAAGCACATACACAATAAGATAACACTTAAAACAACACCACAATTTTGGTTATGGGGAAACCCAAATAGGTAAAAACCCCGATGGGAATTAGCACCCACTATAAACTGCATAGAGTATGATGATCCATGTTAGAAGATCTTACAACCTTTTTAGGATTTGATCTTTACAATGCATGAAGTAAAGTGACCTGGTCAAGGGTTGGACCCTGTTAGGAGTCTTTTACAATTAACCTTGTTAGGGGTGAGGACACACTGTCCAAGAGCACACTGCTCAAATGGTGAAGGCTACAACCTTCTGCATAATAGATACACACTATATCTGGATCTTGGTGAACTGGGAAGTAGACCTGTTGTCTTGATCAGTTCTAATGAATAGCATATACTCTCTTCTTCTTCACATAGATCTTCAACTGATGATTGATTGTCTCAGCACATTCACATCTTCTGCTCTACTCTCTCAATCACACTTAGCAATCAAAACTGACTGGCTATAAATATCTTCCTCCAAATGATATAATCAAGTTGTCTTGTTATAACCTTCTTGAAATCATATTAGAGAAACAATATAACTCTCCAAAAACATCTCCAATGGCTATACTAAGAAACCTGCCCAATCTGCATCTGTATACACATGAAGTTCTACATTTTTTGAATTAGGATACCATAAACCATAGTCTATGGTTCCTCTCAAATATCCAAATATCCTTTTTACTTCCATGAGATGAATCTATTTAGGTTCCATTGCAAATCTTCCAACAATACCAACTACATTAGAAATATCAGATCTAGATTGAGTAAGATATACGAGTTTACCAATCATAGACTTGTATAAGGTCTTGTCTACTACTGTAGAATCATCATCTTTAGAAAGCTTTCTTCCTATTATCATAGGGGTACTTACTCGCTTGCAATCATCCATCTTGAACTTCTTTAATATTTATTTCACATACTTAGATTGATTAATGAAAATACCTTTGTCTGTCTACTACACATTCAATCCCAAAAAGTACTTGATAGGTCCAATCATGCTCATTTCAAATTCACTCTACATCTCTTTAGAAAATTCTACACTAAGCTTGTCATTACCACCAAAAATAACATCATCAACAAAAATAGCAACTAATAATAGTCCATCAGGTGTCTCTCTTATGAACAAGTTACAATCTGCTGCTCCTTTCTTGAATCCAATCTTTGTTAAGTAACCATCTAGTCTTTCATACCATGCTCTAGGGGCTTGCTTAAGTCCATAGAGGGCTTTCTTCAGTCTACATACCATATTAGGTTTATCTGATAAGGTAAATCCTTTAGGCTGCTCTATGTAGACTTCTTCCTTCAACTCTCCATTCAGGAATGCTAACTTGACATCCACCTAATATACTTTAAAGTCTTTGAATGTTGCATAGGCTAGAAACAACTTTATGGCTTCCGATCTGCTTATAGGGAAAATGTATCAGAATAATCAATTCCTTCTCTCTGCGCATATCCTTTACATACTAGTCTTGCTTTGTTTCTTACTACCGTTCCATCTTCATTCATTGTGTTTTTGAATATCCTCTTGGTTCCAATCACATTTTTGTCACTAGGTCTACGGACCAGTTCCCATGTATCATTCTTAATTATCTGATCTATCTCTTCTTTCATTTCTTCATGCCAATCCAAATCATTACATGCATCTTCAACACTTAGAGGTTCAATTTGTGAAAGTAAACATACCTCTTGATTAACTGTTGAACTTTTTTCTTTGGATCTTGTCATGACCTTGCTATTCTGATCTCAATGATATCTTCTTTTGAATGGTATCTAGATGTGAATTTTGGAACATTAGGTGAGACTCTCTCATATGTCTTTTTTGTTTCTTCTTCACTTGTTTTAGGGTCATTAAATATTACATCAATCCTGTCAAACATTTCTTTAACAACTATTTCTCTACTGGTAGGTCTAGTTCTTCTTCAATCATAGGTGCATAATCATGATATCTCTCTTGAATCATAAACTTTTCATAAATCTTTACATAATCACTTTCAATTATCTTCTTCAATCTTAAGTTAAAATTGTTCGATACAATTGTCTGAAGGACATTGTTGGATTAGCTATGTGTTGTCTTTGATGTCACACAAATATCATATCAATTATCATTCTCAGTGTCTACCAAGTTCAGTCGGTCAGCTAAGCGGTTCTCAATGTCTACCGAGTTCAGTCGGTCAGCTAAGCGGTTCTCAGTGTTAACCGAGCCTCCTCAGTTATCGAAGGAAAAGTAGTGGTTACCGAGCTCTCTCAGTCTTTGAAGGATGTTGCAGAATTCACTATGGTTACCGAGTTCACTCGGTCACTGAAGGAAATCTTTTCAGGATTAATGTTTACCGAGCATGGTCAGCCTTTCAAAAGATTTTGTTATTACAGTTTGTTTATCTAAGCCGACTGTTATAATAATTATTTGTGCTGACTTGACAATCTAAATGTTAATTAGAATGGCATATATATAGAAGGTCAATTGGTGAATAGAACATATACAACATGCAAAAATCATTTTGAAGAAAGGTATGTGTGAATTTTGAAGGATGGTTAGATATCCTTGAGGAGCAGCAAAGATTTATTTGATCAGTAAGGATCTAGTGAAGTAGAATAGAGATCTATATTCAACAATTCAGTTGCAGGTCATTTCATTGTTACTCTCTTACAATTGTAGCAGTGATATCAAAATCTCTTAACCGAGTTGGTTTAACAACTATTTTGTAAATCCTCTAACAAGGTGACAGTTCTATTGAATTGTTTCAAGACCTCTTACAAGGCCACTCCTAGCAGGGTGATTAAATCCTCTAACAAGGTCACACCTAACAGTGTGTTTTGTAACCTTTTAGCAGGTTGGCTTCTAACTGGGCATCACTTCAGAAGAGTGAAAAATAGTAACTAGTTACATTGGTGATTTTTCCCATATTGGGTTTCCACAGTAAATCTAGTGTCTCTTGTCTTCATGTTATTTTTTTTATTCATGTAAGTTAATCAGTGATGAATGCTTAAGAATAGTTTAATTATTACACACTTCAAGGATCAAGTTTCAACATTTCTCTGTATATTTACCGAGTGGCACAGTAAATAATTTTTTAAGATATTTAAGGGATCAGTGGTAATATTTTTGTGGTTAACTGATTCACCCCCCCTCTCAGTTACTACATCTATATTTCCAACAATTGGTATCAGAGCTTTTGGTGCTTGCAGGAAGGGTTTCAAGGACCTAAGCTAAAGATAAGGATGTCTTACAAAAGATAAATTCCAAGGCTTAACAGAAATAAATTTTCAGCATGGCAAGGTCTCATGAGACTACATCTGGCTTCCATTGGTGATTCAGGATGCAAATATATTGATCAAGAATATACAATTCCTACTGGCACATTAACTATTGAAGACATTGCAAAGAAGAAGAACCATAACACTATGATGATAGACATTGCATCAGCTCTTAGCTATGAAGAATTTGATGAAATCAAAGACTGCACAACTGCTCATGAAATGTGGAACAAGCTGAAGAAAATCTATGGCGGTGATGACAATGTGAAGAGAGCCAAAGCAGAGAGCCTAAGAGGATAGTTTGATCAGATGAAAATGAGAGAAGAAGAAAACATTGCAAAATATGTTGAAAAGATCAAGACAAGTGTTAGTGCAATCAGAGCTTCTGGAGGAAAAATTGATGATGAAACTGTTATAAGTAAGGTTCTTAGAACATTACTTCCTATTTATGCAATAAGAGTTTCTACTATTCAAGAAAGAAGATGTGAAGAAAATCATAATATAACTTTGGATGCCTTAGTTGGAAGATTGACAGCCTTTGAACTGGATAACTATGACAACTATGTTCCAACTTGTAAAAATATTGAATCATCTTTTGAGGCCAAAATTTCACTCAAGAAAGGGAAGAAAATCCAATTAGAAAGTGAAGAAGAATCAGAGGAAAGTTTTGATAGTGACCTTGAAGTTATTGAAGCATTATTTGCAAAGAAGTATTCAAGAGGCAGAGGAAAATACAAAGGTAAAACTCCCTTAATCTATTTTTCATGTGAAGAAATTGGTCATATTGCAGCTAGGTGTCCAACCAAGCAAAGCAAAGATGAGAAGAAAAATTACAAGTACAATGGCAAGAAGAATTTCAAATCATTCAAGGATAAAGGTAAGAAAACATGTTTTTTCGCTAAAGATACGGATGATAGTGAAGAATAAATTGTTTTCATTGCTGTAAAAGATGAATCTGATAATGATGAAGATGAGATGGCACTTATCTCTCATATAAGCAAAAATGATACATGGATTATAGACAGTGGATGTTCACATCATATGACTGGTGACAGGACTAAGTTTTAACACTTTGAAAACTTTGATGGTGGTAATGTAAGGTTTGGAAATAATGAACCTTGTTGTATAAAAGGAAAGGGATAAATTTCATTAACCAAAGAACTTATATGTGATAATGCATATTGGGTTGAAGGACTAAAGCATAATCTTCTAAGTGTAGCACAGCTAATTAACATTGGATTCAAAGTTGAATTCATGAATGGCAAAGCAAGACCGCTGGATGACAAAGGAAAACTGATAGGATTAGGCAAACAAACCAAAGGTAACTTGTTTTATTTTGATCTTGGTGATTACTCATGTTTTATTGCTCAAATTGAAGAAAGTTGGTTATGGCACAAAAGGTTATGTCATGTAAATTTTGACAACATGATGAAAATAAGCAAATTCAAGAAAGTAAGAGGTATTCCTACTTTGAAGAAACCTGATGTTGGTCTATGCAAGAATTGTCAAATTGGTAAAATGGGAAAGTCTAGTTTTAAAAGTAAAAACTATTAGTCTAAAGAAATTTTGGAAATTGTGCATACTGATTTATGTGGACCTATTGGAATTGAGAGCTATACTGGAGAAATTTTTTTTATTCTCTTTGTTGATGATTACTCTAGAATGATGACTGTTATGTATTTAAGAGAAAAATCAGAAGCATTTGAGAAGTTCAAATGGTATTTAGCCAGAGTAGAAAAGGAAACAGGAAAAATAATAAAATGCTTGAGATCAGACAAAGGTGGTGAATTCATCTCCCATGAATTCAATAATTTCTGCATTGAAAGAGGAATCAAAAGATAGGTATCAGCCCTGAGAACTCCTGAGCAGAATGGAATAGCTAAAAGAAGGAACAGATCTATCATGGACTGTGCAAGGACTCTAATGATTGAAAAGAACATTGCTATGAAATACTGGAAGGAAGCTATCAGCACTGCAGTTCATACCTTGAACCGAGTATAGCTGAGAAAAGATACATTCAAGATTTTGTATGAGCTATGGTATGGCTACAAACCAAATGTAAGTTACCTAAAAGTATTTGGTAGTAAATGTTATATCTTAAAAGAATCTAGAAAAGGAAAATTTGATGTAAAAAGGGATGAAGGAATATTTTTGGGATATTCTTGCAAAAGCAAGGCATATAGATGTCTAAATTTGTCTACTCACAAAATCATAGAAAGTGCACATGTAAGAATTGATGAGTTTGCAGAAAAGACTAAAAAAGAAAGCAAAAAGGAACCAGAGGATTACAGAAAATTTGTTTACATCGAACCTGATACACTGCCAGACACATCTGTCAATAAGGAAACTACATCTACCGAGCCCAGTACAGTAACCGAGTCACAAGAAGAAGTTCAGTCCGAGTCACAAAGTACCGAGTCTCAGTCTGAAGCTATCGAGCAAGTATCTATCAAGCCTGAGCAACCTGAACCTGAAGATGAAGAAGATGACAATGTAACTCATTCAGGAAGCAAGGAACCTGTATTGGCCAAGTATGTTAGAAAGCATCATAAACCAGATCAGATTATTGGAAACAAATCAGATGGTACTATGACAAGAAGTAAACTAAAAGGTACATGTTTATTTGATGATTTTGAACCTAAAAATGTCAAAGATGCATTGGAAAATGAAAGTTGGATTGAGGCTATGAATGAAGAAATAGAGAAAATAGAGAAAAATAAGACATGGACTCTTGTACCTAGGCCTAAAGATAAAAATGTAATTGGGACAAAATGGGTATTCAGAAATAAGTTGAATGAAGATGGTCAAGTATCAAGAAACAAAGCAAGATTGGTATGTAAAGGATATTCTCAAGAAGAAGGAATAGATTATGGAGAGACTTTTGCTCCTATTGCAAGATTAGAAGGTGTGAGGACTTTACTTGCATATGCAGCACTTAAAAGATTTAAGGTATATCAGATGGATATAAAATCTACATTTCTCAATGGTATTCTTGAGGAAGAAGTCTACATTGAGCAACCTGAAGGTTTTATTGATCCAGACAAAAGGGATATGGTATGCAAATTACACAAAGCATTGTATGGTCTGAAACAAGCTCCTAGAGCATGGTATGAAAGATTACATAACTATCTTACTCAGATTGATTTCAAAAGAGCTAATGACAACAGAATTTATACATCAAAGAAGTATCAGATAACAAAATTGTTTTGGCAGAAATATTTGTGGATGATACTGTGTTTACAGGAAATGATGATCAGTGCAAAGAATTTTCAGAGCATATGAACAAAGAATTTGAAATGTCTATGTTTGGTCAGATAAATTTTTTTGTTGGACTTCAGATTCAGCAGAAGAAAAATGGTATCTACATTACTCAGTCTAAATATGTCAGGAAAATACTTAAGAAATTTGGTATGGAAGATTCAAAACCAGTTGGTACACCCATGTGTACTGGACTCAAGCTTACCAAAGATGATGATTCAAAAGAAGTAGATTAGACCTTATACAGATAAATGATTGGAAAATTATAGTATGTAGTACACACAAGGCCTGATATTGCCTTAGCAGTTGGTATAGTGGCAAGATTCTCGGCTAAACCCTGAGAAAATCACATGATGGCAATCAAAAGAATCTTGAGGTATTTAAGGGGAACTGAAGATTATGGCTTGTGGTATAAATTTGGAGGCAATCTGGATTTAAAAGTGTTTACTGATGTTGATTGGGCAGGAAACATTGATGATAGAAAAAGTACAAGTGGTGGAGCATTCTTTCTTGGCAAGAGGTTAGTATCTTGGACTAGTAAAAAGCAAAATTGCACATCCCAATCCACAGCAGAAGCAGAATATGTTGCTGCAGTAGTAAACTACTCTAATATTGTATGGTTTAAACAGATTTTGGAAGGCATGAAAGTTGAGATCAAAGAACCAGTTGTTATGTTTTGTGATAATACAAGTGCAATAAATATTTCAAAGAATCCAGTAATGCATTCCAAAACCAAGCACATTGTAATAAAATATCACTTTGTCAGAGAATTGGTGCAGGACAAGGAAATCAGATTGGAATATATTCATACAAAAGAACAAATTTCTTCACCAAGCCACTACCTAAGGATGCATTCTTGTATCTAAGAGGCAAGTTAGGGGTCACTCCCCTGTCCGAGGTTCACTAAATAAAGTTTTAGTGATGCATCAACCAGAACATGTTGAAGATCAATCAGTTGATGCAGCATAGTCAGGGAATCATTGCATATGAATTAGTACATAAGGTACATTGATATTTACCAAAACTGTGTAAGTTGTCTTTGGCATGTGTTGTCAAAGAGGGAGAGTTTGCTGTCATTTCAAGAAATTTCTAAGAAGAATAATTTGAGAAGTTAAGAGGGAGAGTTCTCGGTCAGAAAGAAGTTTGAAGATGATGAGAATCAGAATGAAGCTAAGGATATGTTTCTTACTCTAGGTTTCTCTGTGAAATTTCATTGTGCTATGACATGTTGTGTTGCCATCAATGCCAAAGAGGGAGATTGTTGGATACAATTGTCTGAAGGACATTGTTGGATTAGCTATGTGTTGTCTTTGATGTCACATAAATGTCATATCAATTATCATTCTCAGTGTCTACCGAGTTCAGTCGGTCAGCTAAGCGGTTCTCAGTGTTAACCGAGCCTCCTCAATTATCGAAGGAAAAGTAGTGGTTACCGAGCTCTCTCGATCTTTGAAGGATGTTGCAGAATTCACTGTGGTTACCGAGTTCACTCGGTCACCGAAGGAAATCTTTTTAGGATTAATGTTTACCAAGCATGGTTGGCCTTTCAAAGGATTTTGTTATTACAGTTTGTTTATCTAAGCTGACTGTTATAATAATTATTTGTGCCGACTTGACAATCTAAATGTTAATTAGAATGGCATATATATAGAAGGTCAAGTGGTGAATAGAACATATACAACATGCAAAAATCATTTTGAAGAAAGGTATGTGCGAATTTTGAAGGATGGTTAGATATCCTTGAGGAGCAGCAAAGATTTATTTGATTAGTAAGGATCTAGTGAAGCAGAACAGAGATCTATATTCAGCAATTCAGTTGTAGGTCATTTCATTGTTACTCTCTTACAATTGTAATAGTGATATCAAAATCTCTTAACTGAGTTGGTTTAACAACCATTTTGTAAATCCTCTAACAAGGTGACAGTTCTATTGAATTGTTTTAAGACCTCTTACAAGGCCACTCCTAGCAGGGTGATTAAATCCTCTAACAAGGTCACACCTAACAGTGTGTTTTGTAACCTTTTATCGGGTTGGCTTCTAACCGGGCATCACTTCAGAAGAGTGAAAAATAGTAACTAATTTCATTGGTGGTTTTTCCCATATTGGGTTTCCACGGTAAATCTGGTGTCTCTTGTGTTCATGTTATTTTTTTTATTCGTGTAAGTTAATCAGTGATGAATGCTTAAGAACAGTTTAATTATTACACACTTCAAGGATCAAGTTTCAGCATTTCTCTATATATTTACCGAGTGGCACAGTAAATAATTTGTTAAGATATTTAAGGGATCAGTGGTAATATTTTTGTGGTTAACTAATTCACCCCACCTCTTAGTTACTGCATCTATATTTCCAACAAAAACATCTATAAGCTTTGCTTTTAGTAGAGTAACCAAGAAAATACCTTCATCACTTCTTGCATCAAACTTGCCAATAGCTTCATCTCTCTTGATGTAGCACTTGCTTCCAAATATTCTGAAGTATTTTACTGTAGGTACATTACCAAACCATAGCTCATAAGATGTCTTGTCTGCACCTGGCCTTAATTAAATTCTATTGATAGTATAGACTACAATATTGACTGCATCTCTCTAGTAGGTGTGTGCAACTTTTCCTTCAATCATGATAGTGTGCGACGTGTCAAGTATGATTCTATTTCTTTTTTCTAAAATTCCATTCTGCTGAGGGGTTCTAGGTGCACTTAGCTATCTCTTTATCCCATATTCTTCGCAATACTCATAAATCTGTCAGAGGTGAATTCACCTCCTCTATCTGATCTCAAACATTTTATCTATAATCCAGACTCATTTTCTACTTTAGCTTTGAATATCTTGAACTTCTTAAATACTTGAGATTTATCCTTTAAAAATGCAACCCACATCATTCTATAATAATCATGAACAAATAAAATAAAGTACCTTTCACCATAGTATGATCTTTTTTTAGTAGGTCCACATAAGTCTGTATGGACTAGATCCAATTTGTTCTCTGCCAAATCATTCTTTCTTCTGAATGAATTCCTTACATGTTTTCCCATCACACATTCCATGCATATTGTATCTACTAGTTTTGCAATACAAGGGAGGTCTCTAATTGCCTTTACATTTCTTATCTTTACTATATCATCAAAGTTGATGTGACATAGTATTTTATGCCATAACCAACTGTCATCTACTTTAGCAGCAAAACAACTTGCTTCAGGATTAAGTTGAAAAAATTACCTTTTGTCTTTGAACCTGATGCAATCATTACTCCTTTGTTTTGTTTTTTTGATCTGTAATCATTACTCCTTTGTTATTAATGATGCACTTGTTGTTTTTAAATTCCAACTAATAACCTTTGACAAGAAACTATCCAACACTTAGTAGGTTATGCTGCAAACCATCAACATATAGAACATCATCAGTCTTATTCTTTCCATCCAAGGTGATGGCTCCTCTACCTATGATTGGTTTAGGAGTGTTGTCTCCAAACCTAACCATGCCACCTTTGTACTTATCCAAATGTATAAATATATCTTTGTCTCCTGTCATGTGATGTGAACAACCACTGTCAATGATCCAATCTGTTCTAATGTCTCATTGTGAAATTAATGCTAACTCTTGTGCTTTCTTTTCATCTTCAATATCCATTTCATCAAACATTTTCTCTATGTCTTCAATAGAAATGAATCCAATTTCATCTTCTATTGAATCTTCATATGATACTCCATCTTCAGCATAGTAACATTCTTTTGTATACTTAGGCTTGTAGTTTTTTTTGAACTTTTTGACTCTTGTAGGACACTTACATGCAAAATGACCAATCTTGTTACATGAAAAATATTTGAATGGAAACTGACCTTCATATTTTCCTTTTCCTTTCTTCTCTTTATTAGAAATCATAGCAATGAATTCATCTAGTTCTTTATCCTCATCTTCATTATCAAAATTACCAAAAGTGTTCAAGGATTTCTTACCATGGACTGAGGCTTTGAATGTTGTTTCACTTATAGGCTCTATCTTCAATCTTGAAATCTCAAATGATGAAACTTTTCTAATTAAAGTCTCTCTTTTGAAGTCTTTTGAAAACTGCATAGTCTCATCAAGGATGTTTACCTTTCTCTCATATTCTGCTGTCAGAGTAGTCATCAATTTATCCATTATATCTTCTTCTAAAATTTCTCCACCATTGTTTCTGATTCCTGCAATTGCTTCATTAATTCTTTGATTGTAAGCTCTGATGTTCTCATCAGGTAGCATCTCCAAAGTATTTTATCTCTTCTTCCATGTCTTTCTACGCACATTCTTGGCTTGAATATCTCCTTCAAACATGTCTTCTAGATACTTCCATATCTTGTAGGCTCTATCTAATTTCTTGATCTCTAAAAAATCACTGTCAGATAGGGCTTTGATAAGGGATTCTTTAGCAATAGCATTTTGAGTGAATAATTCCTTTTTCTTAATAGTTGCATCATCTTTTGCAAAATCTTTCAGAGAGGGAATCTAAACTTTTTGAGTAGCTACTTTAAAAATCTAAAAACAAATGCACTGCAAATGTGTTGTCTTTTTGTTCTTCTAGTCAAGATAATTCTCTCCATCAAACTTAGGACTTTCTTTTCTAAAGAATGCCATTTGATCAACCTCAAGCTATTAAACTTTCTCTCTGAGGCACTTGGCTCTGATACCAATTGTTAGGAATAGTCCCAAGAGATAACTGAAAGGGGGGGGGGGGAATTAGTTATCTCCAAGATTCAATTATTTATCCAATTAAGTATAGAATAACATTAAGCATGTACACAATAAGATAACACTTAACACAACACCATAATTTTGGTTACGAGGAAACCCAAATAGGTAAAAACCCTGGTGGGAATTAGCACCCACTATAAACCACACTAGAGTATAATGATCCCTGTTAGAAGATCTTACAACCCTATTAGGAGTTGATCTTTACAATGTTTGAAGTACAGTGACCTGGTCAAGGGTCGGACCCTATTAGGAGTCTTTTATAATTAACCCTATTAGGGGTGAGGACACACTGTTTGGGAACACACTGCTCAAATGGTGAAGGTTGCAACCTTCTGCACAACATATACACACTATATCTAGATCTTGGTGAAATGGAAAGTAGACCTATTATCTTGATTAGTTCCAATGAATATCATATACTCTCTTCTTCTTCACATAGATCTTCAATTGATGATTGAATGTCTTAGCACATTTGAATCTTCTGCTTTGCTCTCTCAATCACACGTTGCAATCATAATTGACTGGCTATAAATATCTTCCTCCAAATGATATAATCAAGTCTGCCTATTAGAACCTTCTTGAAATCATATTAGATAAACAATATAACTCTCCAACAACATCTCCAATGGCTATACTAAGCACGCAACATAAAATGGGACCGCCCAACTCAATATGAGTAGACGCGTCGCTTCACACAATTGGCTCCACCAAATTAGCTAGAAATTTCTTCTCATGTTGAATTACGTTATGTTCTCTTAAACATAAATTCTTATCTCATCAAAAAACACAAAACCAAACATGCATGCCATGATAGGCGCAACTACTAAACCAATATAAACAATGTTGGCTTTGTTAGAAAATCTAAAGAAACTGTAACTGGCAATTGGAAACATCATAACTCAACTTGTACTGTATAACTAACTATGAAACCATGAACATAGCTCTAAAAACATGTCTACAACATAAATATAAATGTGCAAGGCTCCAACATAACCATATTGAAAATCACATACAAGGCTCTGCCTGTAACTCTGTCAGGAACATTGTTGTCACAAATAACTGCACAACTGTTTGTACTTAGAATCAACCTTTGTATCTATGATATCATACTTATAACATATACATACAACATATACTCAAGGCTCACTGCATAGAACTACCACGCATGCTGCTTACCATATGTTTTCATCAATGAAAAACATATAGTCAACACTGGTATGTTGGAAAATCTCCAACAATTATAACAAAAAAAACCTTTTAAAAAACCTCCTCCAGCAAATGAAAAAGGGGGGGTGTCACCCACCCCGTGGTGTTGCCACAAATAGTGATGGTTGCCACTGGTGTGGCGGATGCCACAAAGTGTGGCATCACTACCGTAGGGGGTCGTTGTCCCAAAATCACAACTTCCACCAAATACTAACTGTCTCTTCTCCATTACACCTACAACATCAAGAAACCAAACAAGAAATATTTTTCTTTTGTGCCCCTAACCCTAATCCGAAATTAGGGTAAGGGGAGGAAAGGGAAAGATGAGTTGAAAGGGAAAATAAAACCAAATAAGTAAGGATTCACACGTAGGGTAGAAACCCTAAATAGGGTTAGATGTTAAATGAGTAAAATAATAAAATATCATTTGTTATCTTTCTTTACTTTGTCATAGGGTTTTGAATAAAAATGAATTAAAAAAATTTACATTTGTTCTTTTTAAATTTCTTGAGGGGGAAAGTTTATTTTGATGTGACTTTTTAAAAAAATTAAAGGGAGAGGTTATTTATTTTCCTAGTTTTATTATATAAATGGAAATTTTATTATTAAAGTGAGTATTTAAAATGGGTATTGGAAATTGATTAAGTACAATAAGTTATTATATCAATCATTTTGTTCTAAAATATGAAGTTGTACAATAAACACTAATGTAGTGATTTTAATATAAAGTTTAATAACAAAATATTATAGATATTATTAATGTGTTCAAGATAAGATTAAAATATTAGGGGGTTAGCAATATCTTGTTACAAAGTGATTATAATAATATTAAATATTAATATTTTAAATGTGTCATTTAATTTTATCAATGGGGTCATTAAAAAATTACGATTATAATAGTATAATAGATGAGTCTTTTAGATATAAAGGGGACATTTAAAAAGTTAGATTTGATACTATTATTTTTATAAGTGTGACCTCATAATGTATTAATGGGTAATGAGATTAATGAAATTTATAACATTGTAAGGTTCTAATTTAAATAATACAATTATTAGTGCAATCCTAAGGGTAAGAGTGAAATTAATGAAGAATGTTAATTCGAGGATTATTAATTAATCATATTATCGTCAAAAGACTTTATTAAATTTCCTCTTTGTTAAAGAAAAATTATTTAGATTTAAATATTTAAACCTAAGGGTAGTCACCCTAGTCGAACACATGACGAACCCCTATCGAGACTTGTTGGAAAATCATTCTAACAATGTTGTAACCCCATTAATGAGCTTAGTAAAAACTTGTACATCAACAACATGCAACACATTAGTTAATTTACATGTTTTAAACAATAAAATTTGTTGGTGTGTTTTTTCCTTAAATTTTGGGCATGACAAGTTGGGATCTAATTTTTAGAGTAGAACATGCAATGGTTAAGGAGCCCAATGGAGTAGGCTCACTCATTCTACTTCCACCAAATATTTGAATTATTTGTTTGCCCAAAATGGTATACATCTCTAGTGGGAGACGCTATTGGAACCTTAAAATTATTGCAATTTGAAATTCCATTATGCTTTTAGTTTGCAACAGTACTCTTTTGCACAACCCTATTAAAATAATCTTATTGGCCTACTTTGAGGTTTGATAACTTGAAGCCAAATGATTGTCATGAGAAATAGGTCATGTCTTTGTGAGAATTTTAATGTCACATAAGTACATTTTCCAAGCTACAAACTCCTACAATTGTGTTTGATATATTTTTTCTGCCTTTAGTTGGTAGGTTGAAATAAGGTTTGTTATCTGCATATTTTCTAATATGTTAGACTTGCCTTCCATATAGATCAATATCTTGAAATCAAATGATTTTCATGTATAATTGATTAGTGCTAACAATTTTCCTTATAATCATATACTCATGTGTCCATTTTCAAATCCCCAACACCTTATTTGTTATTTTTTGCTTGTCAAAAGAAAATGTAGTTTAGTAAGATTTGTTATTTTCACAATGTTAGGTATGCTAGAGGACTTGCCTTTGAGAATTAATATTTTAAATGTGAGTGGTTTTCAGGTGAAGCGGATTGGTTTTTGTGATTCTCTGGATGTTCATGTTCTCTCTTGTTTAGTTGTAGAGCCTTAGAGTAAAGTTTAGTATTTTTACTAGGCCAAAAGAAAATAGATATTTTAGAGGTTTGTTGTTTACATGTTTCATAAAGATCAAATTTGACTACTAGTATCTTGCAAAATAAATGGATTTAGGTAATTCCCCTTTGTACATATTCTTATTGTACCTTAATGAACTTCCCCACCTAGTGGTAGCTTCCCAAAGTTAGGTTTGATATTTTCTCAAACCACATGGTTAGTAGGGTTCAGATGGATTCTAACATGTACAATTTCTAAAATTGCCTTACTAACCTACTTTGAGCATTAAAAATTTTCATGTATCATGTGTCTTGAGGAAAATCCCCTTAGTGAAGAGTTTTCATGACATAAGTGAATGTGCATGTTCAATTGTGGGTACTCCAAGTGAGTGTTAATTTATTTATTTTTTGATAGCTTCCTAGCCCAAAATGCATCTAGAAAAAGTTTCAAATTTGCACAATCCGAGGGAACCCTGCCTAATATTTTGGGCCTCAAATGCCTCCAATTTTATTTTTTTGATGATCCAAGCTCATTTGGTATATTTTTTAAGTTTTTTTGTTGAGCATTCTAGCAAGCAAGGCTATTTTATAAAGCAAGGACCTCAATTTTGCAAGCTTTTCAAAATTTGACACAAAACCCATCTTTTAAATAATTGATTATGGTCACTAGAAATTTTTTGCAGCTCCACGATGCCCGATTACCCCATAGTCAAATTATGCAGTAACTAGACATAATAACCTGGCCAAAATAACCCTAGACACAATAACCTTGTCATAATAACTCAAGGACACAATAATCCAGGGTCACAATAACCCATGGGCAAAATAACCCATGGTCATTTTAGATCAAGTTTGTATGCTAAAAAGGGGATTGTGAGGCACCATGGAGGATATTTAGGTCATTTTTAGACCATATATCCATTATATACCGCTAAAATAGCCTTAAAACATCTTTAATATGCTTAAATAACTTATAAAATGGTAAATAATTATAGAAATAAAGACAAATTCATGGGAAGAAGCTAAATAAGAGTTATTATGAAAAGATATAAGTCAAAAGGCATTATGAAGAGGCATTAAGAGGATATATAAAGTGGTAGAATTAAGATAAGTAAAGGAAGGAAGAAGGGGAGAATAATTAAGAGTGTGTAGAGTGATAAGAAAAAGAGAAATCAAAATTTATAAAAAAATATAATTTTTAATATAATTTTTTGAACATTATATTAAATTTTCCTAAGGATTTCTATAAAAGTATACAAAAATAAATATACTTTTAGGGAATCAATAAATTCTTCATAATTTTTAATATATACAATGCCTCTTCAATTTTTAACAAGTCAAAAATATAAGAAATTACTCATTTTAAATGGTTACACATTTTTGGTTCATCGAGAAGGTGTCAATAAAATGATTTGGCATTGTGCAAAATATTTTACAAATAAATGTTCAAGTCGGTGCTATACTACAACAGAAACAAAATCTGGTGATGTGATTAACACTACTAGACATAATCATGCTCCAAAAATTGAGATGATAACTGTCAAACAGAAGTTGAATGAAATGAAAGACATGGTGTGCTTGACTCAAGACTCTTCAAGAAATATCATTTCTATTACATGTTCTAATATTTCATTACCGGTAGAAAGAGCAATACCATCAACCAATGTATTATCCAAAATGATTCGAAGGAAAAGAATAAGATTTGAAGCACCACCACTAAATCCTTAGACATCAAGAGGTCTTATCTTACCAATTGAATATACAATTACCAATAGAGGGGAAAAGTTTCTTTTTCATGACAGTAATGATAAGAGCCATTTTTTAATATTCACCACCACACAAAATTTGCAATTACTAAAAGAATCTAAAAATTAGTTTGGTGATAGTACATTTCAAATAGTACCAACTATTTTTTAGCAGTTGTACAAAATTCATGGTTTGAAAAATGATGCAATATTTCCACTCATCTATATTCTTATGACCAAAAAGACAAGATCCACTTATACACAAGTACTTGTAAAATTAAAACAACTGCAACCTGATCTAAACCCAAAAACTCTACTTATTTTAAATTAGGTTTCAAGGGAGCTATTTCTGATATTTTTCCAAATGTTACTATTTGGGGATGCTTTTTCCATTTCTCTCAGTGCTTGTGGAGGAAAGTTCAAGAAGGTCTACAAACACGTTATAGTGTCGATGAAGTATTTTCATTTTGAGATCAAAAAAACTTGTTGCATTAGCTTTTGTGCCTCAGATATATGTAATTAATGCATTTGAAGCACTTCCATAATATCCTTATTATATAGAACATGAGGAGACTTTGCATCCCATTATTGATAATTTTGAAGACACGTGGATTAGAAGACTAACTAGAAGAGGCAACAGATGGTCACCCAAGTTTCCAATCACAACATGTGGAACTGTTATTCAGCTATTTAAGATGATCTTCCCAAAATTAATAATTATATTAAAGGATGGCATAGAGGATTTAGTGAATTGCTTCAATCATCACATAGCTCAATCTGGAAATTCATCAAAGCAGTGAAAAAAGAACAGGGTCTCCAAGAGAGTAAAATAGAGAAATATATGGTTGGACACACTACACAACCAAGTGGGAAAAAATATCGTGAACTTAAAGAAAGACTAAAAAGACTAGTTGATGGTTATAAAAACAATAATATTGTAGATTATATAAGAGGCATTGCTCATAATTTGACACTTTAATTGAAAATTTGAATAAAAAGGTTTTTTAGAAATATACTTGTAATTTATAAATTGTACTTTCCTTTCTCTATAATCTTATGGGGTTATTTTGTCCATGGGTTATTTTGACTGCAAGTTATTTTAGATTGGGTTATTTTGTCCTTAGGTTATTATGGTCAGGTTATTTTGTCCAAGGTTATTTTGGTCAGGTTCTTATGTCCTGTAATCAAATTATGCTATTTGGTCTACAACTAGAATAACCCCCAAACCCTTGTGCAAGGGTGGTGGTGGAGGTCGGCTCCCCGCACCACCGCTGTGTGGTGGGCGGGAGCGATGCTCCACGCCATGCCCTTCCCCTGCACCACCTTCTCCCCCTCTCTGCTCACCCATGTGCCACCCATTCCTCTCCTCTGGTCCCTCCACCCACTCCCTTCTCCTCTTCCATGCTGTCTTCAACCTTGTGCACAAGAAACCACAATGGCTTGGAGAAAAAAATAAAAGAATGGGGATTCTTTGCATTAAATAAAATGAGGGTTTTAAAATGAACATTTAAAAGTTTGGTGTTTTAAAATTTATTTTATAATTGTGTTTATTGAGATTTTTTAAAAGTTTTTATTTATTTATTAAATAATGATGTATCAAATCATTTTTTTTAAATAGTTATATTGTTAGTTCAATTTTTTTATATTTTATTTAGATATTAGAAGGTTTAAAAAAATTTCATTCATTAGCTTTGTTTTAATAAATTAAGATTGTGAATTTAAATAGTTGTTATTTTAAAAGCAAAAATGTTCTTTTAAATTTTTGTATTGATATATACTTGTTATTTTATGATGTTGGACATAGATTAATGATATTAATTTAGTATGTCTAAATGGAATAAAGGAAATAGAATTAAATTAAATTGTAAATTCAATTTATTTTGTGCATGGTATTAAACTTATTTTATTAAGTGATCAAGATGTTTTATAAAAAAAATTGAGTATGTTAAACGGATTCAATTTCTAGTGAATACATTAATTTATTTTAATAGTCTTTTTCGAATTAATTTTAGGTTGCTTGAATTTAACCTTATTATGTTGTTGGGTAGTGTTTCTATCGATAGGGTTTCTATCAATTCTTGATGGTCACGCCTAGGGTCATTATGACCGATTTAGGCTTGTTGACCAAATTTTGTGCACAATTAAGTTTTTGGTCAACTTAGTCAAACCTTGGACATTGCCTTGGTTTGCATGCATAAACCTTACATGGTGTGTTTTACCCTTAGTAGAACCTTTTCGGTCACATTTGGACATAGTTGACTTTTTTGGTCAACCCTTGGTCAAACACCTCAGTTTGTAGCCCGTGTTTTGTGATGCATTTTGTTTCCTTTTAGCTTGGTTACATGTACTTCAGTGCATGGTTGACTTTTGGTCAATTGTCTCGATTTGTGTATCAGTCAAAGCTAGTAGTCTAGGGTACCTAGTAGTAGAGTTGGAGTTGTTTGATGAAGTTTGACTTTTGGTCAAACTTGGTCAACTTTCAATGGTCTGACCCTTAGGGTGCTTTTAGATAGTTTAATACTTCCAGTCATCTATTTCCTCTCTACATCATTTTACATGCACATTGAGTCTTGTGCCAGTTAGTGCTTCTCTTCTTAGTTGCGTAAGTATGTTTGTTAGTAGTTTTAGAAAAAAAATTGTAGTTGTGTTATGCTCACTTTTTGGGCATGACATTTTGGTATCAGAGGATGGTTTATTAACTTTGGGAACCTAACCCTCTTAGTAGTTGCAAAAATTTATGTTGCTATGTGTGTAGGATGCCTCTACTCACTTGATTAGCTCATGGGCATGGATGTGGACGTAGGCATATCTCATTATCTCAGGAAGAGGTACAACCAGAGGTTGAGGTTCAAGAAGAAGACCAAGGTCCACCTCCTGAACCACCTCTCAATGTGAATACAGAGTTGCTTCAGGCCTTTCAGAACCTTGCAAGACTTATTCTTGGTCGTATGCCTCCATTTGTATCTTAGAATGTACAGTAGGGTATGGAAGGACATGGGTCCTCAGCTAGGGAATGAAGTAGGATTCCTCCTCCTAGATTTGTATAGGTTTAGGCTGAGCCAGAAATTAGGTCCATCAGGGGACCAAAGCCTCTACCCCTAGATGAGGTTCGCAGATATGAGAGACCACCTCTGGATGTAGGTGATCACATTATAGAGTTGATGTGGCTTCAACCACCACTAGTTTTGGGTTCTACAGATGGGACAGAGGCTAAGTCTTGGCTTCTAAGCCTTGAGCATTGTTATGGGTTGCACTCTTATGAGAGTAACCTTAAAGCACACTTTTCCATACACCTTCTTCAAGGTAGAGCTTCCACATGGTGGAAACACAAGGAGTTCAAGGGTCATCTGGCTATAGACACCTTGACATGGGAGACTTTTCTCCAGATCTTTAGGGCCAGGTACCTCTCTAAGAAGTTTAGACAATGTCGTATAGATGAATTTCATGATCTATAATAGAGAGGACTTTCAGTGGCCCAGTATGAGGGCAAGTTCATTGATCTCCTTCCTTATGTTGAGTACATGAGGGATGAGAAGTTGTAGGTGAATCGGTTCATCAAGGGGTTGCACCCCTCTATTTTTGGCATGGTACAAATGGTACCACCAGGAGACTTATGATTTACTTGTGATAGAGCCTTAGTTATAGAGGAGGTCATTAAGGGATCTTAGTTCTACAATTCTACACCTCAAAATTTTGGCTATCAGAAGCCCCCTTGGAAAGGGAATCATAGGAACAATTCAGGGAATTTCAAAGCCCCACAACCTCAGCAATAGTAGCAGCCTCAATAGTCTTAGCAGAGCTAGGCACTGAAACCACCTTAGGGACATCAATGCTCAAAGCCCTAGCAATGGAATTATCAAGGTCCTAAGAAGGGATAGAAATCTCAGGCCCCTTATACACCCCCAGCACAGACACAACAACCCTATAAATGGGGATATAGTGGGTCTACTCAGGTAGGAGGATCTCAGCAGTCCAAACCTTAGGGTATTCAGGTTTAGAATTGAGGACCATGTTATACTTGTGGTTCCATGGGGCACATATCTAGGGAATGTCCTTAGAAGGGAAGTCAATGGGCAATGATGTCCAAACCTAAAGTTGGGGACATGGGCCAATCCCACAGAGTGTTTGCAGTGATTGCCAACTGTCAAGCAGAGCATCAAGCCACACTCTTGAGGCATCAAGTATGATTAGAGGTAGTGTAGTTTCTATCCTTTTTTATACCAGAGCTATTGACTCCTTTGTTTCTTCATTAGTTGTGGAGCATTGCGGGCTAGTGACAGCTAGGTAGGATATTAGGTGGGAAGTTGAGTTAGCTTTAGGAGCTAGGATATTGGTTACCTCAATGGTTAGGGAGTGTCTGATTCAGATTGGTGGTTTGAAAACCTTAGAAAACCTTAAAGTTACACATCCTGGATCTTATAGACTAGTTCTTGGCATGGATTGTCTATATGCTCGTAGGGCCAAGCTAGATTGTTGTAAGAAGTTGGTCGAATACTTGGATGATGATGGAAATGCTACTATGATATCTGGAATCTAGAGACCTGCAGCCCTTCGTATAATCTTTGCTATGCAACTTAAGCGAAGCATGTGAAAGGGATGTCAGATGTTTTGTATCACCATCATCAATAGGGAAGATGAGGCAAAATAGGAAGCCTCACTGGATGACCATCCCATTTTGTAGGAGTATGTAGACATGTTTCATTCGGAGCTACATGGTATGCCACTTCGAAGGGAGGTATACTTTCATATAGATCTAGTACCAGGAGTAGAACTAGTTTCTAGATCACCTTACATGATTACCACTAATGAGCTTAATGAGCTCAAGTTACAGCTTGATGAATTGTTAGAGAAAGGATACATTCATCCTAGTGTTTCTCCTTGGGGTGCACCTATGATCTTCATGAAGAAGGACATATCTCTTAGGTTGTGTATGGATTACCGACAGTTGAACAAAGTTACCATCAAGAATTGGTATCCACTTCCTAGGATTGATGACCTATTTGATCAGTTGCAAGGCACCATTGTGTTCTCTAAGATTGACCTTAAGTCAAGCTATCACTAGTTGAGAATAGTGGATAGTGATATCCACAAAAACCACATTCCGCACTAGATATGGCCACTTTGAGTTCACCATGGTTCTATTCAGACTTACAAATGCTCCATCTATATTCATGAGTCTTATGAATGGAGTATTTTGTACTTGACAATTTTTTGGTAGTATTCCTTGACAATATCTTGATCTATTCGAAGAATGAGAGAGAGCATGAAGAGCACTTGAGACAAGTTTGGCAAAGAGATAATCAACTTTATGGTAGCTTGTTGAAGTGTGCATTCTTTAGATCAAAGGTCAAGTATTTGGGCCATGTGATATTTGGCCATGGGACCTTAGTAGACCCATCGAAGATTGAAGCCATTATGAATTGGCCAACACCTACCTTAGTGATTGAAGTGAGAAGTTTCATGGGTTTAGCCATTTATTACAGATGGTTTATTGAAGGGTTCTCTCAGGTGGCACACCCTATTACTTCTCTTCAGCAAAAGGGAAAGAAATTTGAGTGGACTAAGAAGTGTGATTGAGCCTTTTAGGAGCTCAAGAGAGCATTGACCAGTGCACTCATTCTTTTTGTACCAGAACCCTTAATAAAGTTTTTAGTTTGCACGGATTCTTCCTTAGATAGTTTAGGGGTAGTTCTTATGTAGGATAGGTGAGCATAGCCTACAAGTCTAGGAAACTAAAGACTCATGAGCTCAACTATCCTACCCATGATCTCAAACTTGCAGTAGTGGTGCATGCTTTAGTGAGATGGTGACACTTCCTATTAGGACATTGATTCAAACTTTGTTCAAACCATCAGAGTCTATAGTACATCTTTACACAGCCAAATCTTAATGCTAGGCACCAAAGATGGATGGAGTTCTTGTGTGAATATGATTTTGATGTTCACTATATCAAAGGGAAAGAGAATGTTGTTGCAAATGCTTTGAGTAGGAGATGACATGAGCTATCTTCTATGTCTACAAGCACAGATTTGAGAGATCATATTCTTCATCATTTGCATGATGATGAGTTATATGCAGAGGTGAGTGAGTTGCTTCAATCTTAGAGACCCCTTGAGGTGAAGTATGCAGATTATACCATGGATTTAGATGGACTCTTACGTCATAAAGGACACATCTACATACCTTCTTTTGGAGGATTGTGAGAGTTTTTATGCCAGAGGCCAATAGAGCCCCTTATGCAGCACATCCCGAAGTGAAGAAGATGCATGCCAATTTGAGACAGTTATATCATTGGTTAGGCATGAGAATGAAGATTGTTGAGTTTGTAGCTAGGTGCCTAGAATGCCAGAGGGTGAAGGTGGAACACCGACATCCAGGTGGTCTACTTTAGCCCCATGAGATACCAGTGTAGAAGCGGGACACCATATCTATGGACTTCATCATTGGTCTTCCTATGTCATCTCATCATCATAATGCCATCATGGTGACAATTGACAAGTTGACCAAGGTGGCTCATTTTTCACCAGTGCGTACTAAATTTACTGCACCATTAGTGGCATAGGTGTTCTTGTGAGATATTTTTAGACTGCATGGCATATCTCATAAGATCATCTCAGATAGAGATTCTCTCTTCACTTCATCCTTTTGGAGAGAACTGTAGGCAGCGATGGGCACTAGGCTCAACTTCAATACAACCTATCACCCTGAGATAGATGGATAGACCAAAAGGGTCAATCAAGTGTTAGAGGACATGCTTCACATGTATGTTATGGACCATCTGTTAGGGATTGACAGATCTAGAACAATATAAAATTAATAGTTATATGCAGAAACAAAAGAAGAAAACAATCTCAAGAATAGAAAACACACAAATTTTAACATGGTTCACAATATAAACAATCTCCCACTTGGAGATTGATCAGGCTCCACACCAGAACACCATTAGACCCAGTGGGAGGAATACCTACACTTAGTGGAGTTTTCCTATAACAATGGGCATCATACATCCTTGGGTATGCCTTTATACTAGGCTCTCTATGGTAGACCATGCAGGACACCACTCAGTTGGGATAGGATCAAGGATAGAGTTTCCATTGGTCTTGAGTTAGTTAGAGATATGGGGCAATAGGTGACCTTGATTAGGCAGCATCTCAGAGAGGCTTATGATAGACAAAATAAGTATGCCGATGTGGAGAGGATCAATCGAGCTTACTTAGTAGGAGACAGGGTCTTTATGAGAGTGTGACCACATAAGAGTCCAATCCATTTTGGAGAGGGCTCTAAGCTAGCACCTCATTTTCTTGGACCTTTTGAGATCCTTGAGAGCATAGGATTAGTTTCTTACCGTTTAGCTTTTCCACCTAGCCTATCACACATCCATGATATGTTTCATGTTTCAAGTTTGAGAAAGTATGTTTATGATGAGACTCATGTGATAGATTGGGATGCCTTGTAGGTAGAGTCAGATAGATGTGTGTGTGAAAATTGTACCTAGTTGTGAACACAACACTTCAGTAAAACATTAGAGATTAGCAAAATTGAAATCTGCAATGTAAATGAAACTAAGATAACTAGGCAATTTACTACCTTCTAGTAGGTGCGACTATGGTATTCTTAGATTAGACTGAGATCAGTGACAATGCAACACCTAAATGAAGGATTTAATGCAAAAAGATGAATGTAGAATGAATGCAGATTAATCTTATTTTTTGGATTTTGAATGCAATAAGATGAAAAACTTGATATGAAACTAATCTAGAATGATTTTGAATGATATGAAAATTATCCTAACAATGATATGAATTGGTATGAAAACCTATGCAAAGCTATGAAAAACTATGAATTGATCTCACAAAGTCAACTGTCGCAAAAGCTTGATTCTTCGTGTGCAATTTCGCTAGAGTAATTGTACAAATTTGAGAGATGTCATTGTGAAAAGATGAGCCTTGATTTTATAGAAATCTAGGACTTGGGGATGCATTGAGAAAAGCCATAAATCACTCTTGATAAACTCAGGTTGATTTTTGAGTTAACAAGAAATTAGAAATAGATCAACTCACAAAATCATGCAAAAATAACTTTTTGACTCAAATTAGAAATTTAGATCAACTTTTACCTCAAAATAGATGTTGAGTTTCAAAAAGATAACAACTTGAATTAATTTTCCGATTTAAAGTTTAACTGCTCTTTGAATGTGCATAGATATTTATGAATTAATTAAATAAAGAAAGTGATTTATCTTCAACTTAACTAATTTTTGAATTAAAATAACTGATTTATGGGTTAATCAATCATTAAATCAAACTTTTATTCAAAAAATATATCATTAAATATTGACAACTGACATTAATTAATTAAATAAGAATTTAATCAATTAGTCATAAGATTTTTGATTTATTGTCAAAATTAAGTAATATAATTTAGGAATAACTGTAATTAAATCTAATTAAATAATTAAGTGGCAGAATTAAATTAATTAATTAAATATTTAGAATAGTCAGTTAATCAAAATATAGGATAAATATGATTTATTGCCAAATAATTATTCAATTAAAGATAATTATGATAAAGTAGGAATATTCAAGGAATATTCCTTGATGTAGAATTAGGATAATCAATTAGTGTTTTGATAACTTGATGTGCAAATGTGCCTTAGGTTAGGACTTTGATGTTGATTTTGTTTGAATTGTTGATATAAGAGGTTAATGAACCTATAGCCCATTTTTTGGGGTATTACATTTTGCCCCTCTTTGAATTACTATGTCAAGCGCAGTGTTTCAAAGATGAATATATTTTTCATGATGAAATTGATTTGAAAGATGAACCGATTCTGAGACAGAAATTGATTGAAAGATTTGGAAAATATGATTTAGGTCTTGGTTGACCAAAAATCATGATGATGTTAACTATAGCAATAGTGAATCGATGATTACGAAAAAGTATCAAAATGCATGATTCTAAACCTTATGATTACGAAGAAGTGAGTGACCTAATTGTCCAAAGGAATCGAAATGGTATCACATATGAACCCTTCAGTTATGAAGAATCAAGGAAATAAAACTAATGAATTGATGGTTATGAAAAGTTGATATAGTTTACAAGATTGATTAGGATACCAGATTGATATGGATCTCGATGAATCTGATATGCCCCAAGCGATGTGCCCTAAGCGATGAGGACTTTTAGATGAATCATCAACTAGACATGGTTGTTGTCTTGATTATTGAGAGAAGATTTGATTGAGTTACAGAATTGAATGATGTGCAATACCATGCCCCCTTCGGGATGAAAATTGAAATCTGACAAGAAAAGTCAGCGTTGAGTGGTTTAGAAGCATGTTAATTGATTTGAGGATTGGTTGTACACATCCAAAAACATGTTCTGCATTGTTTGAAGGTTCTAAAGACCAAGTTTTGACTAGGTTTTACCATGGTTGACCAATTTGAAATTTTGATAGTTTGATGTAAGATAATCAGTTAAGTTGAATTCTGGATTGCTGTGATGATTGAAGGTCAATTATGCAAGCAGTCGGTCATCTTAGGTCTGAAAATTTTAAATCATGGATTTGACAATATAAACAATCTCAGATTTTTATTTTGATCCCAAAAATGGGTTCAAAATGTTGAAATTAGCTAAGGGTGCAATTTTCATGGAAAATGGAGCACTTTGAAAAATTAGGTCAAAACCTATATAAGGCCCAAAAGGATCATTTTCAAATCATTATTCACTGTTGACTTTAGAAACTTCCATGGAGCCCTCTGAGAGAAAAATGGATGAAATGAAGGTTCCTGTCTCCTCACACCAATTTGAGTGTAGCCAGCAACATCAACAACCTCACCAGTATGGGTAACCAGTAAGTGGACCTGTGTGCCTCTTTGTCAATTCCATTTTGCATGTTTCTAGCATTTTTAGATCTTTTTCATATGTTTTTAAGTTTTTGAACTTCGTTAGCATAGAAACTCGTATGAAAATCCTCTAGGACTCATACGACAATTCAAATTTTTATAGAGTGTCATCCCAAGTCCATAGGAAACTCATATGAGAGGGACCCATGTGTCGTATGACATTTCATTGAGTCCCTCAATTATCGTACAGGAATATATACTTTGTCATGTAGTCATGGATTGTCATACGAGAACATGCTGAAACTCGTATGAGTTTTGGCCTCAGATTGTATTGTCGTATGGAAAACATCAAGCTTATTTCACCCTTTTAGGTCAAATTTTTGGATTTTCTAATTTCTTAGGCCAATTCTGTAGCATTTAATGTACCTTATGAAGTGTTCAACTTTTGAATTTCTATACTTTTTACCTATTTTTCAACCAAGTGGCTGATAGGATTCCTTGTTTCTGTGCTGTGTAGGTCATCTACCCTAATGTACATGTTCACATTTCTCATCTAGCCACATAGAGACTCTGCATTTTGCTTCCTAACCCTATGAGAGCTCATCTTGCTACATGTGGGTTTTAGTACCTTATTCATTTACCTGAGATTCAGGTGAACCATGGGCTACTGACTACTTTGATTGAGCATTTTCATTCAAAGACACAGACTTTTCATCTACCGACGGGAGAGATCACCATCACACCTGAGGACGTGTATCATATTCTACGCATTCCATTCCATGGTCCTCATCCTGACTATGTTAGTGCAGGGAATATAGGTCTCCGTGCATTCTGTACCCTATTTGGAGATGCTAAGTAGTTGACTCAGTCTATATCATGGGAGTCATTAGTACAAAGATATGGGTAGACCCATTTACTTGAGTGTATTATAGCTGGGATGATCAGAGGGATCATCATGTCTGACCATTAGCAGAATGGTCTCTTGATGGGTTGGGCCCCTATGGTATCTTGATTGATGGAGACACCTTCTGAGTTGGGATGGGGTTAGTGTATGCTCACCCACATGTTCTCAGAGATGCACAAGATCATGTATCAAGAGGGCAAGTCTTTTGCATCTGGAGCTTTAGTTTTATAGATTTGGGCATGGGAGAACATTCCCATATGTAGACCAGTATGTCAGAGTTAGTGACAGCTGTAGAAGTCCATCATTTATGTTTATTCAAGATATGACATAGGTCCATATGGGTATCATTGAGTACTGGAGATAGGTTCTGGATGATGTGACATATGTGATATGGTGTCCCTACTTACAGATAGAGGCCTAGCCTACTACACGAGCATAGTTCAACTATTTCTTCCAGAGTTGAGTGCTGATAGGGTGGTCTACCATAGTACTAGAGAGATTCATCATTACTAGAGTATGGCAGCAGTACGACATTATCTAGGATGCCCCTTAGGATTATGCCACATATGCTTGATTGGTCAAAGAGATAGGGCTTGGATTGACTACCAGGTTATCTTATGCACTGTGTAGCCAGGACTATACAGGTATTGTTCCCAGAGAGTGGGACTATAGACCATAGGTAGTAGATGCCAGAGTGACAGATGGTTTCATTGTTTGCCTCGTGGAGCATCCCATTCCTAGATTCTTAGATCCTAATGAGTTGATACCCTTGATGGAGGATGAAATAGATGTGACAGGGGCTCCCATGGGTAGGGGACAGAAATGATGGGATACTCAGATTCTAGTTATGCAGCCCACACTGCCATGACCTAGGGCAATTGTGACACCTCAAAGGCTAGCGGGACACATGAGACCACCTCGCCATCCCAGGTATTCAGTAGGTAGACTTGTAGTGTTACATAGGGGATCCACGAGAGGAGAGGGTGGTACATTAGGTAGTATAGGTAGTGCTAATGAGGTGCTCGGAGCATAGCAAGATATAGGTCTTGATACAGATACTGCACAGGTGGATATAGATTTTGACTTAGGTGCTAAGGTGAGATGTTGCAAAGCATGCAGGGTAGAGGCTACTGATTAGCTAGCTGAGGATACTGAGATGCCTACTATAGATATAGATCCTAGATGGGCATTGACTCCCTAGGAGACCATTAGATGGCTTAGGGTATAGGTCAAAGACCTTAGCTTACAGAGTGCTACCTACGAGATATAGCGGAATGAGTTAGAGAGGTAGCTTTTGTTGTGAGAGGCTGAGGTTAGGCAATTGCAAGCAGAGGTGACACATCAAACTACATGGTCCTCTTACTACATATCAGCATACTATTCTATTGTTCTAGTTGCACAGAGGGTTCCAACCTATTCTCAGTATATGACAGCCTCAGAGGGAGCCAGAGCACCATGAGCTGAGGCAGTGCTAGATGCACCACCACCACCTCCACCAGATGTAGAGGATCAGGCAGACAACTGATCTATCTTGATATTCTATTTTTTTCATTTTGTCCATAGATACTGATCTGATTTGATAGCTCACATGAGCACATTCTTTTATATACTATGCCAGTAGTGCACCCTTGACTTATTTCGGTTTTTGATATATATGAGATCGAGTTGTTGGTTATGACTTCATTTGTACTTGTTGATTTGAGTTATGATGATATCATGTGATGTAAATGCTATGTGTAGTGTAGAATGTATGTAATATGCAATGATTTCCTTCAAATGTATGGATTTTATGCAAATGTAATGGATAGATGGAAAATGTATGACAATGTATGATTTTGATTATGCTATGCAATGGTAAATGCACATGTATGTGATGTAATGCAATAGATGGAATGATTATAAAAGGCAATGTAAATGCAACGATACACATGATATATTTTGCAGGTATTGATGAAGACAAGTATTTAGTCATTTGTCAAAAAGGATGTCAAACCCAAGATGGTGACTGCTTGCGGTTCTGTGAAGAAACCTTCATGTGAGATTCAGCTCTTCATGTCAAGTTTAAGTATAGTTTTGAAGAATCATTTAAGCATTCAAGTTTATTCAGCAATTGTGAGATCATGCAATCATGCAAAGTGCAAAATGACATGCAGAATGAAATGCAAACCTAAGACCTAGGACCTAGTCACTGATCATATGTCAGTTGTTTTCATCATTGAATTTTTAGGTAATCGGATAAATCAATACAACATCCACTAGTTTAGGAAACTATGAACATATGAATATTGATTTGTATGTGCAAAAATCAATACAATGCCCATGGGCTATACAACCATGGACATATGAATATTGATTTTGTTTTCGGAATGTCAGATTAGATATAAGCACCAAGGCACAATCACTAGGATGACCTGAATATCATGTCCATTTTGATATAGCAATTTGTATAAGCATCAAAACATAAACGTTGTGATGACCTGAATACACCTTGTGGTGAAACACATCAAACAATCAAGAGATCATTCTAAATCCAATGTGAATTACCCATAGTGATCCTTTATCATTCACATCCTTAGGATAAGATCATGTTTCACAGTAGGAGTAAGAATTCACTCAAAATACAATAGTTAGATCAAATGTCCTTGAATTTTCTGGGTATCAATGGTCGAGGTACTCATGGCCATCCAATACGAGATGGAGGCTCTTATAGACGGACACCATTTCAATCCAGAATTTCCAAAGTTGTTATATTTTCACACAAAGTAGAAAACAAAGAAAAGATTGTGCCCCTAGTCATCACTCTCTAAATCCTATAAAGGAGGTCATCGAAGAGCTCAAAAGGACACGATATCAAAAAATCTCAATGCGAATCAGTAAGCATACAAGGACATAAAAGAAGTGAAGCATATAATATTTTCAGTTTGTTGTTGATGTTTGTTTGTGTTTGATTGCAAAATCCTTTCTAGTAAGGAGACTGACTGATTGACTCGGATGTAGCTTCAAAGGACTCTGATTAGATATGACTCATCAGAGATCTATTGGAGACCACAGGGTATGACTTTGATTGCCCCCAAGTTTGAACATTGATAGGAGACAAACATTCTAGCTAATTGGTGTACATACTAACTTTATTGAAAATAGGAATGCGAAAACAAATCGGGAGGTATGTACAAACTTAAAGAAAGACTAAAAGCTAGGAAAGACCAAGATTGCGCTGATAGATGGAGTATTTTGAACAAGTGGCACCCGTTTGCCGGGTTTTCACCATCTTGGCAGAGATTCTTATTTTTGCTACCAAGGTGCCCATTTCCAAGTTTTCACCAAGTCACTTTTTCTTTTTCTCATTTTTTTGTATTTTTTGATATTTTGCAATTTTTTTTGTAATACATCAAGGCACCTATTGCTAGGTTTTCACTAGTATGTTTATTTTTTTAGGGCTTTTTCCAAATTTTATTATTTTTTTAGGACATTTTTTAACATTGAATGCCTTAGGCATAGAATTTCTTCAGATGGAGAATGTTGATTGGTTCTCAGAGCTATTCTCTATCAGTCATTGAGAGTTGATAGTGTTGGGCTTTTTTCAAGTTTTGAGGGTTTTCAGTTCCAAGTCGTGGTTTAATCTTTCTGCAAGTTTATTTTTTGGGGTTTAGGTTTTCAAAAATCCATCAATTTTGTTATAACCAAGCCTGAAAACCCTTGCCCTAGGTTTTTCCTTTTGAGAAATTTTGTTTCTTCATGTAAACCCTTAATTTGCCCTAATCCTTATATTTCATTGTTACTTTTTGGCCACTTAAGTGTATTGATTATGTGCGTGATTATTTTCGCCCAGTGTTCGTTGAATCGTGTAGTATTGTTTTATGTCTTTGAGTTATTTAGCGAACTGGCGAATGAGTAAAAACCTGTGTTGTATGTTTTCTTTAGTCACTAAGTCTCTAAGTTGTTCAGCGGTTACCTCAACCTTTGCGCAAACTAGCGAGTGTGTAGTCTCCTATTTTCTTATTTCTTTGTGGTTTCCTATTAACTTCTAGCGACCTGGCGTGGCGGTGTTCTCTCATTCTCAGAATCGAGTGATTAAGACTTGTATTATCTAGCGATCTGGCGAGGACCATTGATTATCCTTATGATCAATGGTTATGATTTAGTTTCAAAGTGTTTGGGTCCTACATAAATTGATTTGGTGATTCGACGACTGTGTTATAAGTGATATGTGCTCTAAGTTTGGTGGCTTTGACTATTTGGCTTAATGAATTGGACAAATGTGGTTTTCCCTATTATTCGCATGATCTCGTAATATGTTGGAAAGGTTCTAAATTATCTAGCGATCTGATGAATGAAGTGGTCGTGCATTCTCTTAAAAGGTTGGTTATGATGAAAATTATTCAGCAAATGGGTGAATCAAGCAGTCAAGTAATTTTTAACCCTTTGTTCGTTAAGTCTCGTAATCAAAGATGATTGTCTTATAGTCTCAGCAAATTAGCAATGGCTGTTGATTGAGGTCACAATCAACAGTTGAATTGAAGTCTCAGTTTGAAATAGGCAGTTGGGAAAGAATTTAGTGACTTAGAGAGTAAGCTTGTTCACTAGTTCTCCTATTAAACATGCGGTTAAGGCTCCCATTCAGTGAACAAGCGAAGCCTTTAGTCGCCAAGTCTCAAAATAAATTAGTAGTCAATTGAAACATTAAGAGAATAAGAAAAGCCTTTGGTCATTAATTCTCCAAATTATGACCATGGTTAGTTGCTCGGGCAAGGTTTTCTTGATCGTTGGTTCACTGAATGGAGGAAGAATTAAGAATTTGACTCAGTGAATAAGCAAAGCCTTCAGTCACAAATTCTTTGAATATGAGCCAGGGTTATCTTTTCACTCAGTGAATAAGAAAGAACCTTCAGTTGCTAGTTCTCTGAAACGGGCTCATTTAAAGAAAATAATAAAGAAAGGTTAAAGGTCATTGCCATGTGGATAAAGTACACTGTCAAAGGGGAGAAAAAGTAGTTGGCCATCCAATCAGTTTTAAAGGAGCAATTTATCATGTAAGTAGGGTGATAGAGTACCAAACTGTAATCATTACCTTTTTGCCTTGTTTTCAAAATTTTAAATCTATCTATCAACATCCCTACATCGGCTAGCATTGATTTGAAAATTGGTGATGTGTGAATTGAATGCGAAAGTAATTGGAGGTAGATTTGCAATGATTTTGGAAATTGTACACATTTCAATTTGCATCAATAAATGGGCTAAACTCATTGTTTTCTATGTTCAAAGTCATCTGAAGAGAATTGTGTTTTCTGGAGTAACCTTTGAGTGCCAAGCAAATCAAGTTTGCAGAATTCTGAGCAATTGTGTAGAAAAAATGAGTCAACTAGAGTTGAGCATGACTTCTTCCAGTGGTGAAGCCAAAATGAAATGTGGGGAAGATAGAAACAAGCCAAATTATTTAGACGATTTTCTCAAATTGTCACCTGGTTCCAGTCAGAACAAAAGAGCTCCTAATGATGTCTTTTAAGATGTTCTAGGTCATTACAGAGATCCTATTACACCATCTTGCTTAGGTTATACTATTTTTAGTTATTTTTATCGAAATAGGGGTGGGCCAGTTCCTGTTTGTAATGTTTGGGCTTTAGGTTTAGGGAAATTGATTGTCCTTGATGTGGTTTTAGACGTAGACTTAATTGTTGCATTGGCTAGGTTGTATGATCCTATCTCCAAAACAATTAGGAAGGAAAACTAGTCACCTTTGGTTACTCTTGATAAGGGTTCTTTCATGAAAGCTTTTAGTTTTTTCACATCTTCCTCTACTGAAATTAATTTGAGCCAAGAGAGAGAGAGAGAGAGAGAGAGGTATACAAAAAATATAGGGTTAGTAAAAGACTAGATGGTGAAGCATATCCCAAAGGAAGGCACATATATAGCTCCCCTCCCTGATAACATGAATGCCCCTTACCAATTTAAATCCCTCCATTACTATATGAAGCAGACTTGTTATGGGTTGTGTAGAGTATTGGGAATAGATGGGGCTAAAGAATTTTTGCCAGGTGATCTTTTGATGATGATTTTAGATATCCATAATTCTCTAGTAAACACAGATTATGATTACAGCTAGTATGTAATTGATAGGATGCATGAAGGGTTAATGTCTGTCAAAGAAAGTAAGAAGCCCATCAAGTTCTTGCATTATTCTATGTTGATGCACTTAATTCTATTTTTCAATATCAACAGTTTTGATTTGAATATGTTGAAACTAGAATTCACCTTCCAAGATCAACATAATCCAGTACAACTATGGGTAAGGGTGTGGAATAGTACTTCAAATAAGTGTGACTTTTGTGTTTTCGAGAACTTCATCATTTTTCCTATTCTGAGATGGCTGGGCATCAATGTTACAAGGTTACCACCTAAGGTTCTAAGGCTACTAAGACCTATGCAATGGGAGGACAAATGGGAGGGAAACCATAATTGGGGTGATTTCTATTTAGGGGAAAATTCTACAATTATAAGAGTTTATGGTTACCCCCAACCCCCACATTTGTTACCAAAATTTGTGCCACCAAGAGTTGCTTCTTTAGAATTTGTTTGGCAGTTGATGTGGACAGACAGAGAACTTTTGGACCCTCATAAGAAAGGTACTTTCACACCTAGGTAGTTCAGAATCAGTGATTTCTTGATTGGTAAGAGGGCTTTCCCACAAATTACCACCTGGCTAAATCAATTCAAGATGGTATTTGGTTTTTGCAGACATGTGGACCTTGAGGGCTTCATTAAGACTGCAAGGTTGACACTGATACCTTGTATTGGTGTCAACAAAGAACATGAGAGCCTTCATGAGGAGGATGTGATTAGGAATATTTTGAAGAAGGATAAGGCCACTGCAAGATGGAATAGGTTTTTTGACCTAAAGGATTTGCAAACTCAATTGAAGGCAGCCCAAATTCCTTTTGACAGTTTCTTCCCTGACGTTCCCTACTTAGAAAGAATTAACAAGATGATAGAGATGTGTGACACTCTGTCAAATCAAATGGAAAGGTTGATTGATCAGAAGCAAACAAAGAAAAAGAAGGATTACTCATCTTCTGATCATGAGGATTTCTCTGATGGATCCCAAGAAGGAGATAGCCCACCACAAGTTGGAGACTTACTAGTTATTGATCTTATTAAAGACCAATCAGAGGCAGAGGACCTTCTAGAGCCACCATTGAAGAAGCAGAGGTTTGAAGAGGGAGAGTCTTCTAAGCAGAACAAACAAAAAGGGAAGATTGATAGAGCATCGACTTTTGTACCAAGTGATAGGGCTTATCATCACCAATTAAGGAAAACAATAAGGGCCAGCAAGATGGTGACCACTAATGAAGGAGATGAAGAATAGTCCTTGTGATCAAGAAAAGATATTAGAGAGGTATATCAAGAGGAGTTCTTAAGTGATGACCAATTCATCAAGAGTGATGAATTTAAGAATTTTCTTATTTGGAAAAAGAAACAAGATGTGGCTAAGGCTATGCCTGAGGGAGTAGATCCAAGTGAAGAAACCATGAGAGCATTAGCCTCTTATGATCCTAGCCTTGAGGCTATAACTGTAGATGAAGCTAGAGAAATGGTTAGATCAAGTGGAATGCTGCTAACTCTAGGATGGGATTTGACCTTTGCTTTTATCATTGATCAGATAAGAAAGCAACCACAGGGAATTTTATCATATGAGGTTCATATTGGTGAAATGATAAGAGGAAGTGGCTATGACCCAAGATCCCAGGTTGTTGCAATCTGGTCTATTTCCCCAAAGACTCAAAAGCCATCTCTACTAAGTATAGAGGATTGGATGGAAGGGAATAAAATCATATGGACTATACAAAATACAACTAATCTTGAGGTTTCCAAGGCAATGACCCATTTTGCTAACTTGAATGAAGTAAAGACAGTTCAGTTGTCTGAAAGGTATGCAAAACTATTTAAGAATGCAAGTGTAATGGCCAAAGATAGGGACTTGAAAATGATGAAGATCAAGAAACTGGAAGATGAGTTGGTTGAATTGAAGGTTAGGCTTGAAGAAGCCTCAAAGGTAGTTCTTCCTCCTCCTTTGTAGATTGAGGTCCCTGTTCAGACAGATACAAAGGTTCTTGATAAGCCTACTGAGGACTTAGAAAAAATAAGAATAGATGCATCCTTGGATACTGTAGCAAGGATTTTATAATATAGGTAGGAAAAAATAAAGGACAAGATGGAATCAGTCCATTAATTAGTCAGTCTATTACACTAGGCCAGTGGAAAAGTGAATGAGTTTTTGACTACTTTGGAGCCACTTTTTAGTGCATGGTTAGGGAGGAGCTCATTGTTTGATAAGCTTGATGATTTTTAGGAATATAGGTTTGATATTCCTAAGGTAGTGACTGAGGATTTTGAGAAGATTGGTTTAGTAAGTGTTGTATCAAAGTTCTTTAAAGGTAAGTCTAACCAGATAGCAGCCAAGCTGTCTATGTTTGATGGGAATAGCAGTAAGTACTTACCTTTGATATATGATAATGGTGGGGGTATTATCAGTATAGATGAGTGGAAAGTATCAATGGATCAAATGATAATTAAGCAAGATGCTTTCCTTAATAGCGACAATGCTTTGGATTTAGAAAGATGCAATAGTATAATTGACAACTTATTTAAAATTGAAAGTGATTGCATATGATTTGTAGTAGAGTCTAGAAGTGTAACTCATTCCATGTGGGATTAGTAGATCAAATCACTACAGGAGTTGCAGGCTTACAATTAGCCATCTGATGATGATGTGGCAGCATGGGACAAATTGACAAAGAAGAAGAAGAAGCCAACTGCCCAAATGACAGAAGATGAAGAAGAATAGAGTACAAATGGCACCTGATCCAGAATTTGAGGGAGAGCATGTTTCAAACAAGAGATGATGTAGGTTAGCCATATGGCAGTCATCATTCATGCAAAAAATTATGTAACTACTCTGAAATATCTTTAGACAAAGGTACCACTTGTAAAATTGTTAAGTAGTTGAGAATTGCTTTCTGTTGTTATAGTCACAATCTTTTGATTTATACTGTTTGTCTTTTGTGCAAGCTGTTTACATAGCCATCTAAAGCTTGTTGCATCCTTTTGAGGATTCCAAGATGGTTGTGGGTATATATAGCAAGTTTTAATTCTTTTCAAGGGTGGTTAATACATTTTGTAAAGAAAGTTCCAAGATATAGAACTTTATTTCTCTAAAGTCATGTTGATACTGTACTGATACATTTGAATATTACTACAAAGATACTGAAACTCTATGGTTGCTACTTGTTGTCTTTATGTATGGATGTTTTAGTTTTCTTATACATTAAACTGTAAGGCTTTTTAATTCATTGTTCACAAGGTGAATATAGGGCTTGAACTTAAGTTCTTTCAATGAAAGAGTAAAATCTTAAGGGGAGGGTCTCTGTGAATTCATTGTCCATGTATGAATTTTATAGCAGGTGTAGGAATTAAAGGAATGGGATGTCAGACATTTCATTTGGGTTTTAGTATATCTATCTTGATAGAATCTTGTGGAGGTAGGGTTTGACTCTGACACCCAAGTAGATAAGGCACTGGTCTAAACTATATTTACATTCATACCACCAAGAAGATACAAATAATTGATTAATTTTACTTTTATTGCTTAGTCACTATCTGAATCATCTATGACAAGTTCATGGATGTATATTCTAATGCTTTAAAGAAGCACCAGAAAGAGGTTATCCTTCCTTGAGTCTAACTCTCAAAAAGAAGAAGGATGAATGTCCTTATGCCATTGTTCCATGTTATTGCTTTCATAATCTTCATCATAGTGTTCTATATCAAGATAATTTGGGCTATACTAAGAGTTGTGATGTCTTATTGAGTCAATTCTGAAAGGGATTGCATAATAGTGAAGGAGCTGATTCAGAATTCAAACCTCATTTGAAAATAGTGAATTGTTATAGGTAAACTCGCCTGAGTTTCATACTCGAAGTGAAGAAGGTTTGACAACCTTAATACCTTAGTGCTTGCATTTTGTTAGATGCATCTATTGGGATTATTGGAGTTATGGTTTTGTCAGGATTTTATGATTCATAAGTCATTTGCAGATTTGAGCACTAACAGATAGGCTCCAGAGCCAAAAGTAGTAGTGATAACAAAGTGACCTAGTCAGTTGGGTTCAAATTTCCCTTTTTGTTCTCTATGTGATTGATTTTTAGGATTCTCTCTCAAGACTAGATCGCTAACCTAAAATTCTTTGTGTCTGACTTTCTTGTTGTAACCTCTAGACATTATTTTTTGATATACTTTGAGATGATCATATGCTACTTGTCTACGCTCATCTAGTAGTTCAAGTTCTTGCAACCTAGACACTCTATAGTCACAATTAGTTACTAGGCCATGCATTATGATTATTAGTGATGGGATTTCAACCTCAATAGGTAGTACCACTTCGGAACCCATAAAATAAAGTGAATGGTGTAGCCCCAGTGGGCATTCTAATACTTGTTCTGTAGGACCAGAGAGCTGGATTGATCATGAGATGCTAGTCTCTTCATGTTTTATTAACTGTGCAATGAAAGATTTTTAATAGATTCTTGTTTGAAGCCTCTGCTTGTCCATTCCCTTGAGGATAGTAGATAGATGACCAATGTTGTGTAATCTTGAATTTATCACATAAATCATCTAAGTCTCTATTCTTGAATTGTCCACCATTATCTGTGACTATAGAGTGTGGAATACCATACTGACATATGATGTAGTTCAAGATGAACATGGAAATTTTCTTGCCAGTTGCTTGAGTTAAAGGGACTACTTCTACCCATTTTGTGAAATAGTCTATAGCTATAATAATATGGGTATGTCCATTAGAAGAATGAGGATGTATGGCTCCTATAAGAGCAAATGCCCATTGGTGAAAAGGCCATTGTGTAGTAAAGGGAATTAGATCTCTCCTTGGTGCATGAATTAAGTTTCCATGTACTTGGCACTTTTGACAGTTCTTAGCAAACTTGATTGCATCTTTTTCCATTTCAGGCCAATAGTACCCAGCCCTAATAAGTTTTTGAGCTAGTGTTAAACCCTTGGAATGTGATCCACATATACCTTTGTGGACTTCCTCTAATGCACATTGAGACTCTTCTCATTCTAAACATCTAAGGAGTGTACCATCTAGACCTTGTTTGTACAGATCATTACCAATTATGACATACCAAGATGCATTGTGGATAAGATATCATTTCTCATGGTGGTTGAAGGTATCGGGAATGATTTGGTCTTGGAGATAGGAGAAAAGGTTTTTATATCTAAATGAATCATGGACAACAATAGTGCAGATCATGCAGGTTTTAGGGGAATCATATAGAGGATAAAATAGTGTTTCCACCAGGAACTCATAGTGTAGCTCATGTTCGGGCTATTGTAATAAAGTAGATAGTGTTGCCATAGCATCAACAACTTTGTTCTCTATTCTAGGAATTTTATTAAAGGTGATAGATATGAAATATTTCTTTAGATAATCTACCATTCTCTTGTATGGGATTAGCTTTCCATCTTTCATTTGATACACATCATTGACTTGGTGTATTACAAGTTGTGAGTCTCCATGAATGTGTAGTTATGTTACCCTCCATTCAATTGTTATCTTCATACCATTAAGAAGGGCTTCATATTCAACAATTTTGTTTGTGAAAGGAAACTTTATTTTGAATGCTTTAGGGATTGAGTATCCTTGAGGAGTGATGACAATTATGCCTGCTTCAGATCCATTCTGTGTATAGGAGTTGTCAAAGAATAATTTCCATGCTCTAGAAGAAAGATTCATGATAGAGGAATCTGGAAATTCCATTTACATTGGTGTATCATCAAATAATGGTGCATCAACCAATTGGTTAGCAATGACTTGGCCCTTGATAGCTTTCCTTTCAACATATTCTATGTCAAATTCACTCAATAGCATCACCCATTTAGCTAATCTACCTGTGAGGGCAGCTTTTCTTAGTATGTACTTGAGTAGATCAATCTTAGCTACCAAATATGTGGTATGAGCTAACATGTAATGTCTTAGTTTCTATGAGGCAAAGATCATAGCTAGAAAAGCTTTCTCAATCATGGAATATTTATTCTCATATGCTACCAATGTTCTACTGATATAGTATATAGCTCTTTCCTTCTTGTTCTCGTCATGTTGTGCTAGTAATGCCCCTAGTGATGTATCTGTAGTGTAGACATACAAGATCAATGGCTTCCCTTGAATAGGAGGCATCAAAATAGGAGGATTTGATAGACATTCCTTGATATGATTAAAATTCTTTTCACATTCCTCATTTCCATGCAAAAGTCACACCTTTATGTAATGTTTTTGTGAAAGGTTGTGATATGTCTACTAGCTGAGATATATATGAAGCATCTAATAGATTATAATCTCCCTTGTAATGTTATCATTTGACTGATATTCTTGGGAGGTTGCATCTCCATGATAGCTTTAACCTTTTCCAGATCTACTTCAATACCTTTCTTTGAAACAATGTAGCCTAAGAGCTTTCCAGAAGTGACACCAAAAGGACATTTCTTAGGGTTTAGTCTGAGACTAAACTTCTCCATTCGATCTAGTATTTTTCTCAAATCATTTAGATGTTTAGATCTTATCATAGATTTAGCCAAGGTGTCATCAACGTAATCCTCCATAGTTTGATGCATCATGTCATGGAAAATAGACATCATAGCTCTTTGATATGTAGCACCTATGTTTTTGAGACCAAATGGCATGACATTCCAACAGAAGGTACCCCATGAACATGTGAAAGTAGTTTTCTCTTGATCCTTTGGAGTAATTTTTATTTGGTTGTATCCATAAAAACCATCCATTAAAGAATACATCTCAAAGCCCATAGTCATGTCCACTATCATATCGATATTTGGTAATGGAAAGTCATCCTTAGGGAATGCCTTATTTACATCTCTAAAATCTGTGCATACTCTTATAGATTTGTCTAGTTTTGATACTGGAACAATGTTAGAGATCCATTTTGCATAATCAATAACCTGGATGAATCTGACTTTTAGTAGTTTCTCTAATTTAGCTTTGACCAAGAGGGCAACATGTGGATGCATCTTTCTCAATTTTTGCTTAACAGGTTTGACTTCAGGAGCTATAGATAAATGGTGCATTATAAGATTAGGATCCAACCCTCACATGTCTGAATATTTCCATGCAAAGTTGATCTTCTTTTTTGTTAGGAATGTAGTAAAGTTTTTCTTTTATTCTTCTAATAAGGATTGTGCTACATGAATCAACTGTGGTTCTTCTGCTATTCCCAAGTTGATAGATTGAGTGGGCTTAATCAGTACCGGAGATCTGTCTTGTAAATGACTCAAAAGGACATCAAATATCTCATCTTTAGGCACCTCAAAGAGGTTTTCACCTTTGAATACATCTTTTATTTTTACTTTTGTAGGTTTTGAGACTGCCACAAAGTGGTTTTCACCCTCAGAACTCTTTTTCTTTTTCTTTTTATTCTTATTCTTTTGACTAAGATACTTGATGTTTAACTCTATCATGCTAACGCTTGGTTCATTGATGGAAGTCAGCATAGGCTCAATTGCATTGAGGTAGCAAGCAAGGGAATATTCATTTGCAAAGGTATAGATACCTTGGCTCAGATTTGTGGAGGTTTGGTCAAGAAGTTTGGGATGTTGGATAGTCAAAGTGGGGAAGGATTGGGAAATGGTATTTATGGATATGGATCTGTCATCATCGGTCCTAACTCAACTCTCAAGTTTGAAGGTGATATTACAACTCAAAACATTCAATTCGTGAATAGGCTCAATGTCATTGTGGGAGTCCACTTCAACCATCAGTGGATCAGACTCGTTAAGTTCATCATTTTGCTCTAGACTTATGTTGGGTTTAGGTGCATATTGGTGAATAATATCAATATGTTTCTCTGTGATAAGCTCATCTTCCTCTGTAATGACCCCCCATTCATAGTCATTAGATTCCTCATCTATACCTCTAGGAAATCTAAGAATATGTGTGAAATCAGGGTGGATTCCCCAAGAAGGGTTTCCTTCTGATTCTAATTTGAATTCATACTCATGAGAGTCTATCTTAGAATCACTACTATATCCCAAGTGTTCAACCATTGTGAGAGATTTACCTTTTTCTTTCTTAGTAGTAGGTTCTTGTGTATCTACCATATTGATATTCTCCTTAGGTTCATCTTTAAGGAGGTCTATTATTTCTTTAGGAAAACACTCATAAGGAATGAGCTCATCAATGATGTCTGAATCATCACTATCAAATTATTGTGTTTCTTCCTTTAGTTGAATTGTTGTTGATGGTTCAATCTATTCTAAGACATGTGGAGAGTTTTTTCTAAGATAGAAAGGCTTCTTCTGATATCCTAGACATGTTGTATTCTTGTTTATTCAGCCATGATGGTCAAGAGGTGATAGAAGACCTTTACCTTGTAGTCCTAGAGGTCCTTTTCTAGTCTATCCCATGTTAGAATAACTGAGAGGGGGGTGAATCAGTTATCCAGTGTCCCAAAACAAAATGTATAATTCAAAACTATTTCTTCAATTTTTGCTTCATTGGTAAACAATAAAACTTTCATTGTCTGTGCTTTTAACGATTACCAATCTAATACTGTAACAGTTTATCGATCAAATCTAACATGTAATATGCAAATAATGATAACAAACAAATATCACAATCAACACATAACACAAGAGATTTAACGTGGAAACCCTATAAAGGGAAAAACCACCTGGGACCGGCAACCCAAAATTGTTCACTCTTCTGAACTGAGGTTGGTTAAGACCCAACCCTATTGAAGGTTACAAACACACTGTCAGGTGTGACCTTGTTAGAGGATTTTAGACTAGAAGTTATCATCCAACCAACATTCACTATGGGTTTGATAGGATAACAATGTTCATTCTATGAATGATACATCATAAGACTTTCAGAGTCCACTCATTTAAGAGATTTTAACTATATACAATGGTTAAATATGTAACAGTAAATGATCTAAATTAATACAACTTCAATTGCAGATTACAGATCAATATTCAATCCATACAAATCCTTCTGACCAATATTTTACTTCAGTTTCAATAATATATCAACTTACTATCCATCAGTAATTGCTCTATGTAGCTCGGTAACTATTCTGTAGCTCAATTCTTACTAACCAGTATGATTAGAATGCATGAAATCTTGTTCACACAAAATTCTTGCAGCTTCTTCTTCTTCCAGCTCTTTTCATAAAGAAATTATGTTCTCTTATATAGATGAGTAAATTTTTTCCTTCTCCACCATCAGATTTTGCCGCTTAACCACATTCATAGATTTTGCCACTTCAAACTTTCTCGGTACTTGTGTTGATAACATGTTTCAATCTTCTCCGTTAGATCTTTCCTGAATTTTGTTAGTCTTCGATCTTTGTAACAAACATTATCTATTACCACTAACATCAAGGTACTCTATAGCTCATCATCCTTATCGGCTAAACTAATCATTTAATTCATTCTGTTCCACTCGGTTAACAAAGAAATATGTCGGTGAACACTGCTTGGTTAATACTATGGTTGGTATCCACTACACTCCGTCGGTGTATACTAGAAATGCTTTATTTACCGACAACACTGTTTTGTGTCTTTCAGCTCTATACTTCATCATAGATGAATGCAACATAATAAAGTCGGTATCATCAAGTCATAGACTCATCAACAAGTTACTCAATGTGTTCCTTATCCTCATCTATCATGTACATCTTTCTTCATGTAGATTTCTCTATTCTTCATCTCTTTCACCTTGCTTCAGATGTCTCGGTATAGTAACTTACAAGATAAGTGTTGTCAAACTAGTTGACATCAATGACAACATAATACTGATTTAATCATATTACATATCTAATCAGCAACTCCTTAGTAATCTTTTAATCATAGATTCTTCAATCAAATTCCAAATCAGTTGTAGTTCAACATCCCATTTTTGTGATTAATTTATCCCCTAGTCCATATGACTTCTGAGGAATTTTTCTTTAAGTGGAGTCACATTTCTGGACTGATTGGGATTGAGACTCATCCTTGTATAACCATGCAAGCATGACTTCTTCTTCTTCAAACTCTTGTTTAGATACTTTCTCTGTGACAAAGCTTCCATTGAATATGACCTGGGACTCTTTAGCAATGGGTTTCACTTTGTCTGAAGGTTGTCCATAAGATTTTGGGGACAACGGGAGAGAGGTGAGGGATAAAACTAGTCCCATTATGTATTATCCCATACCATTGTCTTTGATTTTGACTTCTTTAGAAATTTCTTCTATCTTGGATGTTGATACAATGTCTAGCATTTTCTTTCAATGCATTGCAAGTTGTAGACAGGTCAGCTGGAATTGTCACCTCTACTCTTTCATAAGGAAATTTCACACATTGATGGTATGTGGAAGGAATAGCTCACATTTCATGTATCCAAGGTCTCCCTAGAAGAATGTTGTAAGCCAAAGGTAGATCAAGAACTTGACATGTGATATCTCTGATAACTGGACCTGTTCTGATAAGTAAGACAATTGTTCCTTTGGAAGATCTTTCTTGTTCATCATATGCCTTGATAGTTATCTTCTTTTTAGGATCAATGACAACTTCTAATAATCCCAATTGTATGATCAAGCTATAAGAACAAATGTTGAGACCAGTACCTCGATCTATCAACACACATTTGACATGATGGTTTTGGATTAAGACTTCAATGTGAAAGGGCTAGTTATGCAGATGACTTAAGGAGTTATCATCTTCCTCTAAAAAGGAGATATATTGGGGAGACATCAGATGACCAACCATAGTCTAGAATCTATCTAAATCAAGGTTGTCAAGAACATTGGATCCGATCAGAGCTTTTTCTAGAATGGCCCTATGAGCTAGAGATATCCAAAGCAACTCAAACATTGATATTTTTGCATTGGTATGTTGGAGTTTTTGGACAATACTATATTATGTGGGCCTTGTGTCTTTAAGATTTGATGATTTAGAGGCAGTCTTCTATTTAGAAGCAAATGAAAGATTAAAAGGCACCTTAGGGACATTTGACGAATATGAGATTTGTCCTTGTATTGAGTAATTGCATTTGCTGATTGATTATCTCTATCCTTTCTTACAATTGTGATGACATTGCAATGCTCAGATAGGCATGGTTCAACCATATTTATGACAACATTATTTCTAGAGTAGGCATAATTGACTTTCGCACCCACATTAGGCTGAGAAGAGGAATCTCCTTGACCATGCTTCGAAAATGGTTCCGTGAATGTTGTATGATCATTATTGCTTTTATGATTGTCAATTACAATTTCTCCATTATCAATTTTGTCTTGGATGGTGTGTTTCAAGCGTATGCAGTTATTGGTTTTATGACCCTTATTGTGATGGAAGTTACAAAAATCATTCTCTCTCCACCATTTTGGTTTAGGTTCAAGATCAAATACTTTTATCTTAGGCAAGGTGATGATGTTGTTGGCCAAAAGAGTTTTCATGGCAGATTCCAAGGACTCTCCAAGAGGAGTAAACTTGCATTTAGGATCTTTAGCCCAAGGTTTATAGTCAGATGGCTTCTTGTTTGACTTTGTTGATTTTTCCTTTAAGGCTTTGATAGCTTGGGTGCCAACAGTGAGATTGAAAGCAGGTGCCTTAGATGGGGCACGGATAGTATCAACAACACCATTTGTGACAATGCCTTTATTCTTGTTCCAATTTTTTCCTTTGTCTTTAGAACTAGATCCAGATTCATACTTGTCCTTTTGAAGTGATATGTCTCCTTTTTGTACAAGTACTTTCTCAATTTTGATTGCATTTTCTACCATTTTATCAAAGGATGTATGATTTTGCATTTGTAAATGGTAGTTGATTTTGGGAACAAGACTGTTGAGGAAAATTTCTAATTTCTCAGTTTTTGGAATAGGTCTAGCATATAGAGAAAAATTCTTCCTCCATCATTTGAGAAAAGTTAGGAATGGTTCTCCTGAGTTCTATTTCAGATTGCAAATGTCGATCATAGTGACCGGATGCTGGATGTTGTAGGAGTATTATTGATAGAATAGTTTGATTAACTCCTCGAAAGTTTTGATTGTTGGAGGCATTTTTGAGAACCAATGAATAGATGACCCTCCCAAAGATCGAGGGAAAAGATGAATTAGGTAGGTTGGTTCATGCATGAACTCTATAGATTGAGTATAGAATTATCTGACATGATCTTGAGGATCAGAGTTTCCATTGTACTTATCATATTTAGGCATCTCTACTCTTTTTGGGAATGGTGGCATGTACAAGTCTTTATCAAATGGAAAAGGGAGTAGAGCCTCCATGGAGAACTCCTTAGGTTCCTTCTCTTTTTCTAGCTTGTTGAGCTTGACTTGCATGGCATGCATTTGTTTCATAATGGCAGTGATAGGAGTTTCTTTCTCATGTGTGATGATATCTTCAACATTAAAGTTTGGAGGAAGTTTAGCCCCTCGGAGAGCCAACTCTAGGAAGTATGTCTCCCTGTCTTCTTTCAAGAAATGACTCATCATTTTCTTGAAGTTATCATCATTTTGATATTGAGAAATTTTAGTAGGCATGGGTTCCTGATCTGCACCATGTTGTGATTGATGTCCTTGGGAACCCTGGATTGCGCCTCCTCCTTGAGACATAGTGTTACTAAAAGAACTACCAGGGATTATTGTTGAGAAGTTGCTTGATGACTTGCGTGGATTGATGCAGGGGGAGTTACTTGATGACCTATGTGGATTGATGTAGGAGGAGTGACGTAACCACCTATCAAGTAAAGATTTCCAAGAGCATCTTCTACAAATTTAGTTGTGTCAAAAGGTTGATGAAATGTCCCTTCAATCACAGAAGATGCAGCTGAAGAGAGTTTGATTTTTTCTCCTTGTTTTCACTGTGATGAAGCTCTAGTTTCTACCATTAACCTTGGGTGAAGAAAAAGAGCAAGATGAAGACAACTAAAGAATGATTTGATTCAAGAAGATCGAATGACACAACCTTGTCAGGATTGGATTGATTGAAGATAGATTGGACATAAATGAAGGATAATGTGCCCTAGTAGTATGGGTAGATGCCCAAAAGATGGTGGACATGAGCTCGCAACACTTAGCCATTTTTGTTTGAAGATTGAATTGAAGATAATTTTGACAAGGTTTTGACACAAGATGAGAAGGACTCAAATCGATAGATCAGAAGGCTAGATTAGACTCAAGAGACCACTTTTTGGAAAATAGTTGGATTCTTTTTGGTTTCTGCTATGTTCCTAACACAATGATTTTTTTGACAAAATTTGGAAGTAGGCTGTAAAAACTGGATTTCTGGCAATTTTGGCAAGTTTATGGTAGTTTTTCAAAATTCTCATATGACTTTCTCCAGGATTGTATGAGTCTAGGTAGGCTCTAGCATGAGAATTTACACGGCTCGTACGACAATTGAAAAGCTCATACAATAGTTGACAACAGGTTTTTGATTTTTTGCTTGTGATTTTTGACAAAGCCCATACAACAATATACTGACTCCTATACGACAATCTAGGGGTTCTGATATGATAATAGGTCAAAACTCATATGACTTTCTAAGATTTTGGGATGAATTTAGACTCCAGAAAGGAATTTTACTTCAATTTTTGCAATTCTTTAGTTTTTAGTTTTAGATTGTTTGTAAGATTTTGTCTGTCCAGGTTTGTGGATTCGTGTAATAGTTTGGGATTGTTCATTTCCAAAGACCAAGTAGATAGCAAACACATAGAACAACAAGTAGAGGAAGCAGTTAATCATTTGAAAATAATGAACAAGAGAAAAAGAAACCTTGCGCATGAACAAGCAATAGTGACTTATTGTGCTAGTCCCTAAGAATACTATTTGTGTATGTCCTCAAAAGTTTTTCAATAATGCACATAGTCCTAGAAAATGAAAAATTTGGCCTTGCTAAGGTGTTTAGTAATGGTCTAACTCTGCAACTTTTGTGATCTCAAAAGGGTGAACTCCAATCCAGGTGCACCAGGGTTTCGACACAGTCCAAGAATTTAATCAATCAAGAGTTGCTAGGGAGATCTGACAGCCCAACAAGAGACCACACTCATGGATATTTCTTCCACAAAGACATTTATATAGCGGTTGTTGCTACCATGGAGAAAATGGTTATTACCACTTGAGGTTCTATCCATTTGGTTGACCCAATAAAAGGAATGTCCACTATGGTTAACCCTCTCTGAAGGTGACTCACAAAAGATACCACATGGGGACTTGGTCCAGATCCAAGGATTTGAGTTTCTGATACTACCTAAAAAGGGAGTAGAGCATAATCCTCTAGCCTTATCACTTTTACCCAAACATAACAAATAGATTAATTCGATAGGCTAAGACTGAAATTATCTCACCAAGATTTGTGATGTCAACAACTTTATCTATCGATCTCTCCGGAGATAGAAAGTATCGATCAAAAGTTGAGGACCAAACCTAGTAAAACCATGAAATAATCTCAGGAACCTCCCTACCTACAAGGGGATCCTTCATCAAGAAGAGCTTTGCATGCATAAATAGGCAAATGAAGCCCACTCTCTCAAGATCATCCACAAATAGTTTTCATAGAGCCTATTTACTATATGTAACAGATATGCAAAAAACAAATCTATGTTCGTTTTATAGCCCAAAAATGAAGTCTATGATATGAAAGCAGGAAAAGTCACACAAGCTTGACACGTGAGAGTTCATTTTATATCCAAAATTGAAATGTTATTAGATTGAATAGAATACCTAAGTTCCTCGCAACGCGCTTAGTAGATTTTACCTATTTTTGCAATTTTGTTGCACTTTTCCAATCAGCAAATCAACAAGTATCAATCAGAAACAAAAACTCTCAATTGTTAGGGTTAGCTGTTAGTCCAAATCCAAAAATCAAATTTGAAAAACTGCCTAAAAATCTGAAACAACAATTGAATCCTGATGGAAAAACTCATACGACAATATGTTACCTCCCGCATGATAATTTGGAAACTCGTACGACAGTGGGTGTATGCCCACACGACAAAGTAGCTCCCAAATGACAATGTATAAAAATTGGTATGAGTCTTGAAAATGTTGAATGTCGTATGACACTCAGAGGGTTTTGGCATGACTTTTTGACAAAACTAGTACGAAAATTGTACTGACAGAAATTAAAAATCACAGTTTTGGCCAAAAAATGATAGAAAATTGATAAAAAATGTTAGAATAGAAATGGAAACCCGTTTCAGGGCCCCACAGTGGGCGCCAAAAATCTATGTGAAAACTGTACCCAGTTGTGAACACAACACTTTAGTAAAACATTAAAGGTTAGCAAAATCAAAATCTGCAATGTAAATGAAACTAAGCTAACCAGATGATTTACTGCCTTCTAGTAGGTGCGAGTATGGTATTCATAGATTAGACTGAGATCAATGACGATGCAACACCTAAATGAAGGATTTAATGCAAAAAGATGAATGTAGAATGAATGCATATTAATTTATTTTTTTGGATTTTGAATGCAATAAGATGAAAAACTTGATATGAAACTAATGTAGAATGATTTGGAATGATATGAAAATTATCCTAACAATGATATGAATTGATATGAAAACCTATGAAAAACTATGAATTGATCTCACAAAGTCACCTATTGCAAAAGCTTGATTCTTCGTGTGCAATTTCACTAGAGTAATTGTACAAATTTGAGAGATGTCATTGTGAAGAGCTGAGCTTTGATTTTATAGAAATCCAGGGCTTGGGGATGCATTGACAAAAGCCATAAATCACTCTTGATAAACTCAGGTTGATTTTTGAGTTAACAAGAAATTAGAAATAGATCAACTCACAAAATCATGCAAAATCATGCAAAAATAGCTTTTTGACTCAAATCAGAAGTTTAGATCAGCTTTCAACTCAAAATAAATGTTGAGTTTCAAAAAGATAACTAACTTGAATTGATTTTCTAATTTAAAGTTTAATTGCTCTTTGAATGTGCATAGATAATTATGAATTAATTAAATAAAGAAGTGATTTATCTTCAACTTAACTGATTTTTGAATTAAAATAATTGATTTATGGGTTAATCAATCATTAAATAAAATTTGTATTCCAAAACTATATCATTAAATATTGACAACTGACATTAATTAATTAAATAAGAATTTAATCAATTAGTCATAAGATTTTTGATTTATTGTCAAAATTAAGTAATACAATTTAGGAATAACTATAATTAAATCTAATTAAATAATTAAGTGACAGAATTAAATTAAATAATTAAATATTCAAAATATTCAATTAATCAAACTTTAGGATAAATATGATTTATCACCAAATAATTATTCAATCAAAGATAATTATGATAAAGTAGGAATATTCCTCGATGCAGAATTAGGATAATCAATTAGTGTTTTGATAACTTGATGTGCAGATGTGCCTTAGGTTAGGACTTTGATGTTGATTTCATTCGAATTGTTGATATAAGAGGTTAATGAACCTATAGCCCATTTTTGGGGTATTACAACAGATAGCTAGTGTTGGAGCCCATTCGTATTTTGGCCCAACGGACCCTGGCACTATGAGGCAAGGCGCTGGACTAGGTTAGGGTCCAGTGGGATTGTTATGATGAGGTCACAGCTTCATGGGAGGATGCAGCACAGATGAGATCACAGTACCCTCACCTCTTTGATGAACTCTAGGAGGAGGTTCATGCCTAGAGGGGGTGAATGTGAGACCTACTTGAAAATCATAGATATACTGCTTTGTTTTCCATGCTTTTAGTACTTATTTCATAGACATACTTAGACTATTTGAGACACTTGTGTATTTGAGGATCTGGTGAATCCTATGTTATATGTTCGGTACTTGATTATGTAATAAGGGTACACTCAAGATACTATATGTTTTGATTTAGTTTTAGTTTATGATGATGTCACATATGATGTGGTGTTAAATACTATTGCGATGAAAAATTGGTTTAGGAAACCGATGTTATCCTAGTTATTTCATTCACAGACATATTTTTATACCATGCAATATTGATGATGTATTGTGTTTTATATCATGTTGATTTAGACCTATTGATGTGTGCATTGAGTGTGCAGGAAAAGTTGGCCATGGATCTAAATGCGGAGATCCAATATTGGAACCTATGTTTTATACCATGCATACCAAGGTCCTCTTTGTTTAAAGAAATGTGGACCTCATTGTAAAGTCATTATTTTGTAAATGTGGTTTGCATGTGTGTATTTAATTTAGCTAATGTATATGTGAATTAACCATGTCATTTGTTTTAATTAAATGTGCCAAATTTGGCAAATTGTTGCATAAGTGTTGGCATGGTTAATGAATTGTATTTGGTTGGGTCAAGGGTTGACTAGGGGTTAACCTTAGGTTAGAATCAAGCTACCTTGGGTTGGTAAGTTTCTAGATAGTCAACCTTGACTTGAAATCCATGTGTAAACTTTAGGTGGAGTTTAGGAGGGTCATTTGGGCTCTCATGGGTTAACTAGGGTTAGTTTTAGCTACCCAGGTTGGTACCTTAGGGGTTAGGAGTCATTTTCAGCCCATTAAGAGCCTTAAAACTCATTTATGACACCCCTAAAGTCATGATTTCAAAGTTGGGAGAATTTGAAGAGTTGTGAGGTTTTGGTTAACCTCTCTCTTCTTCCCAACTTGCATTCAACTTCATTTATGGAGAAGGAAGGCAAGTGGGAATAATTGAATGAAAGTTTCTTCCTCCCTTGTGATAGGTTCCTAGATTTTAGGGATTTAGCCTATTTTAGGGAAAGCGTTGGGAAGGGTTTGAGTGTTCATCCACTCTCTAGTTTTAGAGACTATTCAGATTGGAAAAGCTTGGAGAAGGATTAGCTTGGAAGGACTTTCAGTTTTCAAAATTTCAACCCTTGCTTGGACCAAGATTGGCCCTTGTGATATTTCTTCTTTTTTTGTATGTGTTTGAGCTTGGAGCTCCATTAATGGAGTCCATGGCTTTTTTATGGTTTACGTTTTGAAATTCATGTTTTGTAATATGATGTTTTTCATTTGTAAATTCAATTTGGGATAGGATTCTTCAAGGCTTACTCACCTTTGGGAGGGTGGAGTAATCTTGAATGGGGTAGTAGGAAGAAGACCCAGGATGTGTAGAGTCTCCCATGTGTGGAGGGATAAACATGAGGTTTCATGATACCCATGATGTCAAGTATGGCCTATGGGCACCTTGGGGGCATAAGGAGATTAGACTGCATCTTCTTGAAGATGATCTTCCCAAGTCCATGTGTGGCTTGGAAAATTTGTATTATATTGTGGCCTCTCCTCCTGGTAGTCCACCTCTACCCTATTTTCAGGAAGGTCTCTTGGAGACCTTCCTCTTGTTAAACCCTCTTGGAAAAATCTTTGAGAGTATCCATGTTTTGGTTGTATTTCCGTTATGTTAGAATTTCTTATTTGTATCTGTTATGTATTGGATCCTTTAGCTTGGGGGTGGCCTTGAAAAGGCCTAGGTTGGGAGGTGAGCCTCTGTGGTCAACCTTGTTCTATCAGGTACAACTGGAAACTTGGAGTGGTTGTTTTGTTGAGAGGAAATTTCAAACTTGTAATTTCCCATGTTTTATGTTTAAATGGAAACTAGAATCTATATGTAATCCTCTTTCGAGATGTAAATCCTATTTTGTGTTTAATGAAATTAAGAAAATTACAAAAACAATGGATATTTGATTTTGACTATATTAAATAAATGGATCATGTTGTAATTTTGATTTTCTAATTTCCATCAAAATATTTGCTTGATATTATTGAGAAAATAATAGTTTGAAGAAATTTTTATGTTCTTTGTCAAATATTTAATTTGTTAATTTCTTAGTTATTATGTTAACTCAAATTGTAATGTTTAAATTAAATTCATTATTAAGATGATTAAAGTATTTCAGTTGCATAGGATGATTGTGCAAATATTAAATTTAATCCAACATTTAATGTACTTTACAAGTAGATAATTTAAATGGTTTTATGTGTAAAATAATTGTTTAGAAATTTAATTATTCTACACTTAGCATTTTTTTTGAAATTTTTCTCAAATTTTAAAATGTCCAAAATAAAAATTTGTTTCCTACACATTGTTTGGCTTCTATTATTGAATGCAAAGATGTATTTAAAAATTAAAAGAAAATGGGCTAAATACCCATTGTTTTGAAATTCAGGCTTTAATAAATTCACCAGTAAATATATTTTTTGTATTAAACCTTTTTCCTGCTATTTAATATATATATATATATATATATATTTATTTATTTATTATATATATATATAATAAACTATACTATGTCAAAATTTATATTAAACAAAAAAGATGAGTTTTTTTTAAAGCGATGGGCGTTGTTCATTTAAAATTTTATTTTAATACATGGAGGTTGGGGGCAGGTCGAAGCCCAAACCCTCGTGCAGGGGTGGCGGCAGAGGTCGGCTCCTTGTGCCACCACTGTGTGGTGGGTAGGAGCGGCGCTCCACGCCATGCCCTTCCCCCGCATCACCTTCTCCCCCTCTCTGCTCACCCGCGCGCCACCCGTTCCTCTCATCTGTCCCCTCCACCCACTCCCTTCTCCTCTTCCATGTCATGCTCGACCCTATGCGCGAGCAGCCACAACGGCTTGGAGAAAAAAATAAAAGAATGGGGATTCTTTGTATTAAATAAAACAAGGGTTTTAAAATGAACATTTAAAAGTTTGGTGTTTTAAAATTTATTTTATAATTGTGTTTATTGAGATTTATTTAATTTTTTTAATTAAATAAAGTTGTATCTGTAGGCTACGGTTTTGAATCTGTTATTTGTCTTGAAAGGCTTAAACATTCAAACACTATATTAAAACATGTATATTAGTTCAAAGCATAGACATAAATAAAACCAAGCCACCTCAAGATTTTTGCCAAAATAGGTGCTATAAAGCACTGTTTGATTTTCTTCAATGAGAGGCATGTGGGTGTGCTCTTTAAGCACTTGGAGCTTTGTCCCTAATGTATTCTAAAAGGATTTGATATGATGCATAAATGATGAGAAAAGCTTGAAGGAACTAGGTTCAATCTATTATTCTAAGCTAAGATGTGTTAGAAAACATGAAAAACATGAAGAAATCTAACAATTAGGAATTAAGCTAATATGATCTAGCTACAAATGCTCATGATAACAATGCAAAAATGATAAAAACTAATCTAATGGATTGCTCTTGGAAGTGAGGCTATTTATAAGATTTCCTAAGGGGTTGGGTTAGGAAGAGGAGTTAGGGTGTGGGGTTTGGTTAGGGGTTGAGTCAAAGGGATAAGGATTGACTTTCAAAGGTTGAATAGACCAAGATTAGGATAAGGATTTAGGAATTTCTAGAAGAGTCTAGGGGTTTAGGGATTTCTAGAAGATTTCTAGGATTTAGGCTTTTAAATATATGTTAAATTTATTTAAGGAATGTGACAATATTTATTAACCAATAATTAATAAATAGGGATTTAAATATTTTGGGGATGAGATATCTTAATTAAATGTGTTTAATTAAAATAGGAGGGGGGATTAATGACATAAAAATTAATTAATTAATTAATTAATTAATGATGATGTCAAAATAAAAATACTTTTATTTACCAAAGGTTTTTTAAGTGTCTACATTTTTCCCCTCTTTGATGTGATGCCGCAAGTGGTATGGTGTCAAAGACAAAAAAAATAAGATAGATTGGGCTAGAATTTAGAGGAATAAGGGGTTGTGAAGAATTTAGGAAGGGAGGGATAAACATCCAAACTTCCAAGAGAAAAGATGCATGAATGCAATATGATTGTGAGATGCAAGATGAAGCTATATGCAAGATACAAGATTAATCTATATGATGTTGGATGGGGGATTTAGGGAGCTCCATGCGTTGGATATTTTAGAGAGCACAACCTAGTTTGATATAGCAATGCTAGAGACCTGCCAAGGTTACAGAAGAACATGAGGCCTTGTCACTAGCGTTGCATAGGACTGACACAAAAAGACAAGCACACAAAGGGTTTCCCCAGCATCACACATGAAACCTGGAGGAGGCATGGTGGAAATGATGCTGAAGAAACCACAAACACATGATTGACTCATAGGAAGAAGCAAAAGATCAAAAGACATTGCCCCATATTTTCCTCATTCGGAGCACACCATGATATAAAGGATCATGGCAAATTTGAGGAGAGGAACAATCAGAAGCCGTAAAAGATTAACAAGACCCAAAGGAAAAAATCCAAGGTCAAAATGATAACTCCAAAAGACATCCTTTGCCAAGGAGAGCGATTGATGGTTGATGGGGGGAGATTAGGTCTAAACATGGCGAAGGATACACCATCATGGACCTGGTTTGATTTCTTAGGTCAGACAATATAGAAGGATACATCTGTGAGGACCTGTCATTAGGCTTAGGCCAAAAAATACAAAAGGATACATCTATGCAGACCCATGTTGATGGGGAGAATGTTGTGTTGTTGATTGGAAAATGATGGATCAAGGATAATCACGGTGATCAAAGATAGTCGAGAATTGATGTTGTTGAAGTGCAAGGCTAGGTGGGAAAAGATTTTTGATCAAATGTTGCTGTAGGATTGATGAGGATATGTACAACAAGAGATGATGATATGTACATCGGATGGGTAGATATTTACAAGATAGCTCAAATGATAAGCAAAGATCCAGAGGACCAAATGAAATAACAAGTATCTCACAAAACCTTTTTCCATATGCAGGATAATGGATGATGATTTATTTGCTGAGAATTGATGGAGGATGGTGGAGGATTACTAAGTGTCAGGAATGATTTGTTTCCTCCTGATGTAGGATCAGATAGGATAGGAATGGATTTGTCAACCTAAGATAGAATGATGATCTTTGGAAGATGAGATTCTTGCCAATGTATGCCAATCTCTTTCTCGAGATGATGAGGCCTACAAAGACAAGTACAAGATGCCCTAGACAAAGTTTATGTCAAAGGGTAGCATTGGGGTTGATTTCTAATTTAAGATAAGGATTGAGCAACTCAAAGGACATGATAAGAAGCAGATGGATGGGTAACTAGATAAGGATTCCTATGACAAGAGATAGGTAAGATTCTTGAACCTCAAAAAGGACCAAGGGATGATTGCTGAAGCGCTTAGCTGGATTAGGTCACAATGACTCAAGGGCTAACTGAAGCAACAAATGGGGCCTAAAGACACATATGTACAAATGAGCCTAGGTGGAGACATGACAGACAGTATGGTACAAGACTCAGGATAGGATGTACAAGGGGTCTAGGGGTGAAGATGACATTGCAAAGATATGCAAGATGATGCCCTAGATGGGCTGGAAAGCCAAGAAAGACTGATGGTAGATAGGTTGATGATGGATGATGTGTCCTGAAATGACATAGATTTTTGGAAGGACCCATCCCAACGATGATGAGTGGATTGAGACCAAGACTTGCAACAAGACTAAGGATGTGCTTGGATCGGTTGGCTTGATCTTGGATGTTGGATAGCTAGAAGATGTGGATAGGATTGGTAGATGTTGGAATATGTCTAGCAATGTTTGAAGATGGATGAATGACATTGGATTGCATCGGGGTAGCCTATAGATAGATACCAATGACAAGGGAAGAAACCAAGTAATGGAAAAATGGAGGAAATGCTGAGGGATTTGGATGGAGGAAGATTTGGATTTGGATAGAAGAACTTCTAGGAGATTTGGATGGAGGAAGATTTGGATTTGGATGGAAGAAATGCTTGGGATTTGGATAGAGGATTGGTGGCTGAAAGAAGGTGATGGCTTCCAAGAAGGTGTCCAAAAGAATGTATACCTGATTGTCTCTATTTTGTTATCAAGATCCAAAGGAGGATGAAGGGGGTGAGAGACAAATGAGATGGAGGAGATGCTAGATTAGATGTAATAGAAGGGAATGACCCCCAATTGTAGAAAGGAACTCGGGGGACCTACACATGATGTATGTTTGCTAGGTTTTCATCATGGTACTTGTCCAAGGTGCTTGAATTGCCAAGTTTTCACCATAGGATGCATGTTTTTCTCTTTTTATTTTATTTTTTTGATATTTTTCTCTTGATTTTTCCAAATTTTATGGGTTTTCTGATTTTTTTGCTGACTTTGTGTTAATCTTTTGATTTGTTGCTTCCATTTTTTATTTTTTTGTTGACCTTTTGATTCTTTGATTTGTCACTGATCTTCTAATTTTCTAATTTGTTGTTGATCTTCTCATTCATCTGGATGTTGGTACAGCTTCATTAGGATGGAGGAATTATGAAAAGGCATGGATGAGATGGGGGAGATGGGAGATATAGTAGTAGAAAGTGTTTATATGGAAGGATGGGAATTGATCATGATAGGGGGATGTTGTCAAGACCAACATTGGCACATGTTGCAAGGAAGGTGGATGAAGTGGATGTGATTTGGAAGATAGAGGTGGATGTGATGGAAGATTTGTGCTAGGAGATCTTGGGATATAAGGATCCAAGATGGATTTAGGAGATGGAGGAGGGGAATGAGTAATTGATGGATTTACAACTTTGGATGCCATTACAGACTTTTCATTGAGATGCATTACATCTTTTTTCTTTGGGATCCACATCATCTTTGTTTTAGCTTTGGTGGGCCTTTGTGGCTATTGGGATGCATTGGATGTTTATTTTTCTTTGCTGGACCTTTGTGGCCATGTAGTAGATTTTTCTTTTGCTTTGATGGGCCTTTATGGCCATAGGGATGCTTTAGATTATTTGATTGGATTTTTCTTTTCTTGAGCATGTTGTTTAGATTGGACATGACAATCTTTGGAATTTTGTGGATATTTTCCTTTATGCATTCTTGAGTTGGCATCCAAACTACGAGGAACATTGGAAGGAATATGATGAGCTGTGTAGGATGGAGGAAATGTGGATGGAGAGATGAAAGGAGATTGACAGATAGGAGATATGAGCATGTGCCTTTGTTGATCCTAACTAGGGATGCTTGGATTTTGGATGAAGGATTGAGTAGGATAAGATGAGGAATGATATTTTGGGATGTAAGGCCCCAAAATGGATTTGGTATGTAGAGGATATGCGCTGGAAGATTTTGGGACATAGGGACCCAAAATGGACTTAGAGGATGAAGGAGGAATGTGATAGGTTGTTTTGGGTTGCAATGATGGAGGAGGAGGAATGACATTGTATGCTTTGAAGGGAGGATGGGAAGATGTAGTGGTGTTCTTGGAAGGATGCTTGAATTTCACTTTAGTTGTACCAAAATTTTTGGAGGAAGTTCCTTCTTCGGATGTGTGACCAATACCACATGCTTTTGGATGTTTCTTGTCTTGGATGGGCTCTAGATTTCCTTGTTCATGAGAACCTAGGCCTTTGCATTGATAATTCCATTTCTTGAGCATTTTATCCAAGCAAGGATACTTATGACTTGGGGAATATGATAAACATCTAGTTCTTGGTTCCATGGTGGAAGATATGGAACATATTGCTTCTGCTTCAAGTAGGTTGCCCTTAACAAATGTAAGTGGACCAAGAGGATAGAGCGATGACAATGGGATAGTTTGAATTAGAGGATCCTCAAGTGTAGAGGATGGGATGCTGGGATCTAGACTAGATTTGGAGGATGGTAACAGATCTTCAGATGGAGAAATTGGGATTGTAGGATCTTGGATTGGAGGAATTTGGATTATAAGCTCTTGGATTGGAAGAATTGGGATAATGGAATCTTGGATTGGGGGAATTGGAATGCTAGGATCTTGGATTGGGGGTGATGGAAGAAATAGAACATGCAATAGAGGAAGTGAAAGGATTGGATCTTGATTTCATCTATGGGTACTTTAACATGCTTTTGGACAATATCTTGACATGCTAGGATTGGTCCAGATAGAGAGTTGGGGGATGTATGGATGGACTCTGCATATGGAGTGATTGGAAGGATGGGAGATTCTACAAATGTGATGGTAGAAAGAAGGGTGAACTCATGAGGCTCATCAGATGTGCTTTCGTTAATGATAGGAGGATGAGATTTTGATGGGGATTGGATGGAGTCAATAGATGGAAGGGATTCTATGATGCTAGGAGATGGAAGAGGATAAATAAGTGGGCTATATGGAAGATAGATAACATATGGGAGAGGCTGATGGGGCTCATCAATGATGACTTTGTTTGAAGGACTAAGATGGCATGACTCATCAACTTTAAGAGATGGATTTTTTGTTGGCTTCCTTGTGAAACTCCTTGGAGAATTTCAGATTGGAGGAGGTGATGGAATAGAATGTGTAGAATACAGAGGGCTAAGATGGTCCTCAAGTGAAAATAGGGTGGAAGATTGTGAACTTTCTTGAGGGGATGATGGTGCAGACAAGGAGTTGGAGGATGTCATGACTAGATAGTTCACAAAGGTAGGTTTTGAGGAAGCTTGTGAACTGAATTGGCTATTTGGTGAGGTAGGAATGATGGATTGAGGTACAGGATATGAAAAAGATTGAAGGATGTGTTCTTTTTGTGGGAGGGGATTTGCAGCAATGCAGGCAAAGATGGAAGATGATAGATTTCAATAGGATATAGCGGATGGTGAATCTAGATAGGATGGGAGATTAGGGTAATGGATTGGAAGACTAGGATTTTTTATTTGAGAATGATTTGGAGGATAAGTAGATGGAGGTTTTGAATAAGGGAATTAGTGTGAAGTGTTTCTATGGGAAGATGGTGATTGGGATATGACCATAGATGGAGGTGGAGGCATGAAGGATGCATATGGAGGATATGTAGGTTTAAGATAGGAATAAGTCATGGATGGATAGGATAATGGATTTCCCTTTCCAAGGACATGAAAGGGAGTGATAGTGGACAAGAGTGAAGGCACAATAGGATAGTTTGGAGGAATGATTGGAGGCTGTGTGAGGCTTGGGGAAAGTTTGCCAAGATTTTCAAAATAATCATTGTGATCTACAAGGCTTTCATCATCATTGGAATAGGATGGAGTGGGAGAGAAGAAGTGACAACCAAACTCATCATAATAGATTTGAGACATGCTGATTTGCAGATGAGTTGGATAGGGATGAAGGATGAAGATGGATTGAAATACTAAGACTTTGGATTAGGTTTCGGACTTGGCTCAAGAAATGAGAAAAGACTTACTCTAGAGGAAGACAAAAAGGGGATAGGGGATGACCAAGATGACTCTGCTAACCTAGGAAAAGAGGACAAGACTGGATGGAAGATGATAGGAAGACCATGTTTTGGGAAACTAGGATGACAAGATTCTGCAAGTTTGGATGACTTCTAGATTTGGATTGATATGGAAAAGGATTTTGATGTATAGAACTCTTCGCTTGTGTATGTTTCAACATATATTTTGTACTGAGTCTGAAACTTCAAAAAACACAGCAAGCATAAACTACCTAGAAGTCAAGCTAGTACCAAAATCTTTACCCACAACTTGATACCCCTAAAAAAGGGATACATATGGTGAGTGTCTTAAGGTGATCCGGTAAACCCCTTGGATCAGTCCTTGCACAAATATTTTGATACCTTCGAGAATAGATTGGGTAGCTTCTATTTTATCAAGTTTGTAGTTTGATCCATGGAGTCCTCCCAATCAATTTGTATGTGCATGACTCACTTGAGAGCTTAGTTGACCATGCCAAAATAGTAGGGATTATTCACCTACCCCAGGCTACCATCAACACACATCACTCAAGCTTGAGGGGATATAAGTGAGAGTTTTCTCAGCGCTTTATTTCTATACCGGTCGGGGAAGGTACCGGTTTGAGGTCGTTCTCCAAAGAGGAAGCATTTTTTTCTCTGGACAGGCCTCTCTAAAAGTAAAACAAGTGAACTTGTTTGAGTTCAAGTGTTTTACATCACTTAGATTAACAATGATTTGTAGAATTTTGAAGACTCCTAGAAAGCACAACAAACAAAGGTTCTTTCCCAAATTGATTAAGTGATTGAATTGAAACTTTGCAAACACAAGTGTTTAAGACTTTGATTTGTTCTTTCCTTTTTGAAAACAAGAACTTTGAGCGTTTTGCAACCTTTTTTGTTTGGGCATTCAAGATTGAATTTGTGTGCTTTAAGAACTTCGAAATTGCATTTTGAAAAAAAAGAAGGGAATAGAGATGCTTTTCTTTCACTGTTTAAGCCACTCAAGAGTGTGTTTGATTTGGACTCAAAGAAAAATGACTCTTTTTGGACTTTGGTTTTTCATTCAAGATTTTGTGTGTTTGATTGCATTCCCCCTTTTTTTATGCCCAAAATGAGATTCCTAGGTTTGCATGGAACTTTGGAAAGCATTCAAGATTTTTGCAAAATGAAATTTGTTTTAACCAAGCACAAAACATTTAGAAATGATTTAGGGATTTTTAGGAAAGATTAGGACTCTTTAGGAACCATTTAGGAAAGATTGCATATTTTGTTCCTAGTTTGCATGAATCTTGAAAGACACTTAAGATGATGCAAATAAAGTTTGCCTTAGCCAAGAGGAATGTTTCAAGATTGTTTTGAGAACACTTTAGAATGATTAGGAATGATAATGCAAATTTGTGGTTCTTTTTATGCATCCAAAGTTTAAAGTGTTCCTAGTTTGTATGAAGTTTTGAAAAACATAATGGTTTTTTTTAACCAAATGAAGAACTTTAGAAAGTGTGTTTGTGCTTTTTAGGATCAATTTTAAGAATGACTTGAGTTGTTTTTAGGATTTTGATTGCCTTGCTTTTTTTTTTTTAGACATTTTAAAAGTGATTTTGAGGTTAATTTTAAACACCAAAATGAAGTGTGTAGACTTTTGCCTTGTTCATTTTTAACCCCAAATTGAAAGGATCTTTATGGAACCCCAGATGCGATTCGAGAAACCCCAGATATGATCTTGGATTTGAACAGATACAATTTTTTACCTGATGGGACCCTAGATGTGACCCAAGAAATCCAGTAGACCCTAGATGCGATACTGGAATATGGGATGCGATCTTGGATTTAACTGTGTACAACACTATACCAGATGCAATCCTGGAACACAAGATGTGATCCTGGATTTAACTAGATGTGAGATTTCTTCTGAGATGATATTTTCTGGCAAAGTAAAACCCAAAAAATAGAGTTTTGACACAAAATTTACAAGGGTTTTGTGAAAGCAAGCCTTTTCAAGGATTTTTCTGAGATAGATAGGCCAAGATCTCGCAAGAAGAAGAAGGGATAGATAGAATAGAAGAAAAACAAGATTAATAAGAGGAAGAAGATTCACAATGCCTCCTCCACCTTCAAGCTTGAAAAATTAGCCAATACTCCAAAATCCATCAAAATGTTGTCAAATGAACTCGTGAAGTGGGTCCCACTAGGCATGCCAGAATGTAGGCTACGGTTTTGAATCTGTTATCTATCTTGAAAGGCTTAAACATTCAAACATTATATTAAAATATGTATATTAGTTCAAAGCATAGACATAAACAAAACCAGGCCACCTCAAGATTGTTGCCAAAATAGGTGTTATAAAGCATTGTTTGATTTGCTTCAATGAGAGGGATGTGGGTGTACTCTCTAAGCACTTGGAGCTTTGTCCCTAATGCATTCTAAAAGGATTTGACATGATGCATAAATGATGAGAAAATCTTGAAAGAACTAGGTTCAATCCATTATTCTAAGCTAAGATGTGTTAGAAAACTTGAAAAACATGAAGAAATCTAACAATTAGGATTTAAGCTAATATGATCTAGCTACAAATGCTCATGATAACAATGCACAAATGATAAAAACTAATCTAATGGATTGCTCTTGGAAGTAAGGCTATTTATAGGATTTCCTAAGGGCTTGGGTTAGGATGAGAAGTTAGGGTTTGGGGTTTGGTTAGGGGTTGAGTCAAAGGGATACAAATTGACTTTCAAAGGTTGAATGGACCAAGATTAGGATAAGGATTTAGGAATTTCTAGAAGAGTCTAGGGGTTTAGGGATTTCTAAAAGATTTCTAGGATTTAGGCTTTTAAATAAATGTTAAATTTATTTAAGGAATGTGACAATATTTATTAACCAATAATTAATAAATAGGGATTTAAATATTTAAATTAGATTTAAATATTTCAAGGATGGGATATCTTAATTAAATGTGTTTAATTAAAATAGGAAAAGGGATTAATGACATAAAAACTAATTAATTAATTAATTAATAATGATGTCATCAGGGCTTTTAGGAAAATAAAAATACTTTTATTTACCAAAGGTTTTTTAGGTGTGTACAGTATCAAATCATTTTTTTTTAAAATAGTTATATTGTTAGTTCAATTTTTTATATTTTATTTAGATATTAGAAGGTTTAAAAAAATTTCATTCATTAGTGTTGCCTGACTTTCAGTCACCCATCATTTTTCAATGTCAAGTCAGTCTGGTTTCTAGGTTTAAGTCTTGTAGGTAGGTAATCTTGCCGGGTTCCCTTTCATTTGCCATCTTGTTCGAGCCGGTTGGGTTGGTTCAAATGTTGTCATTATTTGGGTAGGTGATAGTTCCACACCCGACAGGGATATCATGATCTCACTGATGATCTCTTTTCAATTGGAATGGTGATTAAAGGCATGATTCTTGGGCATTCCTAAGGAATCTAAAGATAATCTTCTTCATTTGAATGATGCAAGGGCAGAGGCAAAAGGTGGTTCCTGCAAGTTATTATGACATATTGTATCTAATGTTGCTTTTGAAGAATGATACATTTGAGGAAACCGAGCTCTTTAAAGATATGGCTACTTAGAATTTGTACATGTATTACATTGCTAATGGTGCTGAAATTCAAGAGCATCTGATCAGTTGATTAAATTGAAGTGTGGGACAGCAAATGCAATATGAAAAATCTCAAAGCATGATGGTTGCTGAGTGGGAATGATTGATGCCGTATTGTTTCTGAAGCTCATAATAAAAAAGTTTCATTAGATAGTAACCAAGTTGGAGCAGACCTTTATATGTTTTCAAGGAAGGTTTGTGTTCAAATTCTTAGAAAATGAATTTGATGAAGTCATGAATGACTTAAACCTTCTAAAAATTTCACTATGCTGCAATAAAGACATGGTATGGCAGTCCTGTCTTCAATATATGAATGGTGTTAATTAAGAATTAAAGAAACCTCAGTTCTTAGTTCATCCTGCATTCTTGGATTTCAAACATGTTTTAATAGTGATAGATCTTTGAGTTCATAATGCATAGATTTTATGGAAAAGCTACAGAGAATAGCCCTTTGGGAAATCGACAGTATGAGTTCTAAGGGAAATATGAGTAATGGAACGTGAAAGGTCTCATTTTAAGCATAGTTCCTATCGTGATGCAAGTTTAAATGCACATTCTATATCCAAATATATTTTGATGACAGGGATGCTCACATTAACAACATAAAGTTTCGAAAGACTGATAATATAATGATTTGTTAACAGAGAGTTTGCAATATTCAATATTCAACAACCATGCATTATGAGGTCACGGCTCCTTGTATTGAAGATGCAAATTAGTGAAGCCTCAGAGAATTTTCTGGTGTGAAAAGAGTTAACATAAGCTTCAAAGTGCCTAGCAATCCAAAATTAATGGATTTTAACAAGTTTCAGATGCAAACATGGCCGTTATAATGCACGGCATGACCAAGGTAGAGCGTGTTTGGCAATCAGTTTTGGTTGATGTTTCAACAAAAGGAAGGTATTGATCGATTCTCCACGTCACCATGAAGCCATTGAAACAAATGGTGCGAGAAAAGATGAAGAAATGAGGGAGAAAATGCCAGGCAGGTTTTTGGATTTTGGCTACTCCAAGACTCTTTGCGCCCCTGTTTTGCCAAATCCCGCAAGCTCTGTTTCCAAAGATTTTGAGTTATTTTAAAAAACTGATAACATGGGTTCTCTTGAAATGCATCAAAGATGATTTCATCTTAAGGAAGTTTGTTGTGAAAATGTCTAGAAATGCTCGAGGCGGGATTCTCAATTTCGGCTACGCAATGACAATTTTGCACCTCAGATTCAAAATCCCGCCGGCTTGTATCATGGTGATTTTGAACTCTTTTTGAAAACTAATGATATGGGTCATTTTCAAATGGCCCAGAGAACCTTTCTTGTATTGAAAGCATAGCCCGAAAATGTCTCTGATATTCAGAGCGGGAATTCACATTTCTAGTACTTCAAAGTCCATTGACTACGATATTTGAAGTCTGTAGCAATATGGAGAGGATTCGATTGATAATGGTATTGTCTGCACTTCATGAACATGGTTTGAATCATCAAAAATGCAGAGATTGATGGTGTCAACAAGTTCTCAGCTTGCTCAACATGCGACTGTCATGTCAAAACAGAGAACGTTAGATACCTGGTGTATTATGGAATGTATACCTTGTTTCAGTCTTGAACAGAGGTTACTCAGAGATCGATGCATATAAGAAGGGAAGAATAATAGTCCTATGTGTTATTCACGGCATGATAAGGAGTATATGTGTCAATGAATTTCAAGATGAGTTGCGATTAGAAGTAGAGTCTTTATAATACAGGAATTGAAGGTTCACGGCCTTTTCTTAAGGCAATTGTTACGTTATTACAGAATGTTTGATATATGAGATGATAGAAGAAAAGTATATGTTGTTAAAATTTGAAGTCGAGTCATTTTCTGAGATGGTGTTGATGAATGCCTTTGAGAGAAAGAGAATAATAGTTCGGGCATGATATGTCATGACAAAGAGTAACATGAAAATATAGAATCTGTCAAGTGTATTTGTGTTAGTAAACATCTTTATGTGATGAGCTGTGATCTGTGATGAAGTTTGAATCTGATCGAAGCTTTGAGAGGTTGATTTTTGAATATATGAAAGGATTAAATGCAGTAAAATGGATGAAGGTTTGAAGAGGATGATATAGTCTTAACTAATATTATGACTTTCAGACAGAACAGAAGCAGGAACGTTGGCAATGGTTGTATCTCTGTGTCGATTCCAGTATTGCAGTTGTCTTTCAGCGTTCCTATGTTCATGACAAATGATGGAGTCTCTTCGGTTCTCATTCTTGGAGGCAGATCAAAGGAAAGAAGTCTCTTGAGTTTCTCTTATTTGTGTTTTCAAAAGTAGTATTCTAAAAGACTTTTCAAATTTAGAATTTGAAACACTTCATGTTCTCATGAAGATGTTAACTTGTAATTCTATTTAAGCTGTGGTAAATGATGTAAAAGGGTCAACAAATTGTTGGCATGAAGGGAGGTTGCAGAGACAATCACGCTTGGTGTCGATTCTTTACTGTCTAGGTGCTTTACTTTTCTACATACAGTCAGAGAGCTGGAGTGGACGAGAGGGCATGTTTTATTTCTGTAATTTCACTCATGTATTGAGATTAATGTTCAGTCTTTGTAATAGATTTGGCTATAGTATGCAAGAAAATATGATCAGAGTATTGTATCTGTGTGTCTAAAACAAAGAAAGGTTTTGTTATGAATCAGAGTATTTGAACAACACTTTTCTGATTATTTTCAATCGGAGTATTGTTATGGTCGGTTTTGAGCACTTTCTTGTATTCTTGGTCAAATGGTGATTGGGAGATAGATCAGAGTACTGTCAACTGATCCTATTGTAGAAATTTGAATGTTCAATCTTCATTTTTCATCTCATGTCATTGCATTTGCATAACAAATAGCATTCTTGCATCACCAATGTTGGGAAGTCATAGGATGTGTGAGTTCTTGAAATTGGATAGGATTAGAATCTAAATCTGCCTGAGTTAGTCCTGGATAGGATTAGCTTGGTTTAGCCTCTCGTGCTCTCAGGTTAAGAGCATACCTGGATTAGATTTAGGAACCAAACATAATTCTTTCAAAATCATTTACATAGGGAGCTGTACCTACAAATTCAGAGAAAAGCCAATCATCAAAGAATGGCTTTTCAACTGTTGTAAGCGGGTTTTGTTCATCATTCGGGCATCAAGAGTCATATTGTCACAAGGAATAAAAAAGGACAAATCTGTTTACTAACAATTAGCTTTGTTTTAATAAATTAAGATTGTGAATTTAAATAGTTGTTATTTTAAAAGCAAAAATGTTCTTTTAAATTTTTGTATTGATATATAGTTGTTATTTTATAATGTTGAACATAGATTAATGATATTAATTTCGTATGTCTAAATGGAATAAAGGAAATAGAATTAAATTAAATTGTAAATTCAATTTATTTTATGTATGGTATTAAACTAATTTTATAAAGTGATTGAGATGTTTTATAAAAAAATTAAAGTATGTTAAACAGATTCAATTTCTAGTGAATACATTAATTTATTTTAATAGTCTTTTTCGAATTAATTTTAGGTTGCTTGAATTTAACCTTATCATGTTGGGTAGCATTTCTATCGATAGGGTTTCTATCAATTCCTGATGGTCACGCCTAGGGTCATTATGACCAATTTAGGCTTGTTGACCAAATTTTGTGCATAGTTGGCTTTTTGGTCAACTTAGTCAAACCTTGGACATCACCTCAGTTTGCATGCATAAACCTTACCTGGTGTGTTTTAACCTTAGTAGAACCTTTTTGGTCACATTTGGACACAGTTAACTTTTTGGTCAACCCTCGGTCAAACCTTGGTCAAAAACCTCAATTTGCATGCCCAAGTGTTCCATGATGTGTTTTGTTTCCTTTTAGCTTGGTTGCACATACTTTGGTGCATGGTTGACTTTTGGTCAACTCTAGTTAACTTTTGGTCAACTATCTTGATTTGCATGTCAGTCAAAGCTAGTAGTCTAGGGTACTCGGTAGTAGAGTTGGAGCTGTTTAATGAAGTTTGACTTGTGGTCAAAATTGGTCAAACTTGGTCAACTTTCCATTTTTTAACTCTTAGGAGGCTTTTAGACACTTCAATACTTCTAGTCATTTGTTTCCTATTTGCATCGTTTTACATGCATGTTGAGTCTTGTGCCAGTTAGTGCTTCTCTTCTTAGTTGGGTAAGTATGTTTGTTAGTAGTTTTAGAAAAAAAAAATTGTAGTTGTGTTTTGCCCACTTTTTGGGCATGACATATGCCATTTGGTCTACAACTAGAATTTTATGTATGGATATGTGTGTGTGTAACATTTAAATGTTTCAAAAGTCATTTTAGGGCAGAAAAAAATATCTTTCAAATTCATATGATATTATAATGTTTGTATTTTGTAAACATTATTATTTGTAAAGTTCATGAGAGATATCAATATTTATATCATTGCAATGCCCAAGGTTGTTTTAGGATTTAACAACAATGTAGTTTTCAACGATGAAAAAAGGATCATTACTAGCTTAACAAGAGTTGCAGTGCAACGAAGTTCTTGCAAAAGTCTGGAAGAACTGTTTTAGTTTTGTTTGGTTTTCTTTTGGATAGAGAGATAGGAAATGCAATGAATCAAATTCAATATAGAGAGAACAGTTGGATCAAGAAGGTCCATCATTTTATTTCAACATTACCCAAGTCATGTGAAAGTAAAAAATAATTTCATTCTTAAATGCAAATTTTAAGTTTATAAGGCTCTTTAGAATGCACTAGTGGGTTTAAAAACACAAACTTATAACCTTAGGGTACCAATGGACAACCTCATCTAACTGTCTTCTTATCTGATAATTTTTTAATATCTTTGAAGCTATAATTTGACTATTGCTATGTTTGAAAACCTATGAAAAGTTTTGGGACATGTTGAAGTATGAATGAAAATAAACAATACACCTCTGCCTAAACCTACAAATGTGTGCTAAATTATTGGCTCATTTGGAGCTAAAGTATAATAGTGTGAGAAAGCCAAAACATTGACTGCAAATGCTTTACCAAGGGATGATGTGAAGAAAATGGCCAACAAAACCTAATATCTACATCAAATACAATACGAGTTGGTTGACCCCTTGAAAATTGTAGTTGCATGAATAAAACAAGATTTTTTAGCACAATCCAACTTAATTAATTAATTATACCAAGATTATACCAAGCATAGGATGATTGATCCCTCAAAAGAATACTCTATTGTAGTATTTATGTTCTAAAATGTTCATGTTAGATACTAGAAGAAACTTATTAAATACAAATTGTAGTCAAGGAGCAACCAATAACAAATTTCTCATCCAATGATGATCCATAAAATGAGTAGATACAATGCAATATGGTCCCCAAAAACAAAAACATGAAGTACATAAATTGATAAACAAATTATCTTTTTTTCTTTCTTGTTAAATAAAATCAATGTTTTGTACACATAATTGGTGTCATTTGGTTTAATCACCTTAGACACCACTGCAATGAAAATCCCCCAAAATATAATCTAGACACATTCCCTAAATACTATCCTACATACATATTATAGTTAAGAATCAATATTACTAAGAACATGTTATGTTCACAATAAAAAATAAATTCCATGTCAATTATCAATTCTACATGTAGGAGGTAATGCGGAGAAACTCTTAAATTAAAAATAGATTTCATATGTCTAATGTCAAAAGGATGAAACTATAATCTTTTGCATGCTCCCTTTGAAAGGTGTGACTCAAAAACTGCATTCTAAAGCCCCACAAGATGGACATATATTCTAAATTTTTCTCCTTTGGGGGAGTAATGTTCCACAATGAGGAGGCCCTCCTGTCATTACTAGTCACTAAGGAATGCTACTAGCTCAGAATCCATTGATTGTGAACCTAACACCCCATTTAATTTGTAATTTAACATTTATTTGTATAAAACTCTGAACCCATCATTTAATTCTAATGGAGATTACTTTGGTCAAGATATGACTCAATCATCATTATTGCCAACATCAAATTTGGCTCAATGTTCAAGTTTCCATGGAGCTCAAGTGCTAGAATTATCATGAAAGCACAGAGAGAAATACAAATATGTATTAGAGGACTATTTCAAACACAATACTTAAAACAAAAATAAAGAATTATAAGAAATCAAAAGCGAATCACAATTTTAGCAATCAAATTATGAAGGAAATGAAATCTCTTTAAAATATATGCATTGAAATTATATAGCAAGATATAATGCTCATTTTTAAGAAATTCTTTTATAACTTATACAAATGTGCAGTTGTCAAATAGTAATTTATGTTGGTTTTGAGGAGTAGAGCCCAATTTCAAAATATTAGGTTTTCTAATCTATATAATTAAAGAAAAATAAATATGTAACAGGTATCATTCAACACAACAAAGTATTGCTATTCATTCAAAAACTATATAAGTATTACAAAATTGTTAAAATTTTAAAAATGTTGTTCAAAATTATGCTTTTTTTCTTTAAAAAGAAATCTATTAGGCCATATAACAACAAAGTAAAAAGAAAATCAATAAACTTGTATTTTAATAAACATAATTTTGTGCAAAGAATCTTAACTAAACACTCTAGGTAGAAGAGAAAAAAGTGCACTAGCAACTTTCAAACCATTATAAAGTATAGAGAGCTTCTTTAATAAAAATACCAACACCCAAAATAATGAAGGAAAAAGTGCACCAACAACATTCATACCATGGAAAAGTACATAGACCATGTATAGAGCCTCTTGAAAAAAATAATAGCACCCAAAACCATGAAGAAGAGTATAGGCCTAAAATATTCTATTTTGTTTTCGTTATTTGAAATGCATAAAATAAACTACACATAGCTACATTGGATAAGGAGTCCCAATAGATGTCAATACAAAGAAACCAATCGTCAAACAGTGGCAACAATACTTACATTTTGTGTTGAACATGGACATTGGTGGCCCTTTACTTTGTGAGCTTGAGGGATATGGGCATGGAGATTGTCATCTCATCTTCAATAAAGTCCACCGCCATTCAAAGGTGGGATGTTGGTTTTTGCACCAATTACCATAGGTGTCATCATAATGCCTAATGCACCATCTCCGTAAGCCAAATGGGCATATTATAAGCTTGAAAACCCCACTTTCATCAACTGTTGTAAGCCATAATGGTGATGATGATGATGACAACACACTAACAAATACATGGTATGTTGTACATTCTCTTCCATTGGGAACCCATATTTTTCTCATGCCATTCTGCAACTATTAATAGTGGCCAATATCAAGCCAACACGTTTCTCTTTCATTAATCCTTGAGCAAGTTTTAATCTCAAATAGAAAAACATAAAGCTATGGAAATGTTTCTTGCAATTTGATTCATTGAGATATTAGAGTTTAATCACTGTTTAAATGCAAGGCCTCCACTATAGTTCCCTCACATGAACTAAAAATAAATCTATCAGTGGATCATTTAATGGTGAAATGAGTTCTAAAAATGTTATGTTTTCAGTGCCATCATTTCATTGGTGAGTAAAATAATTGATTCCAATGATAATAAATAGCTCCAATAATGAAAATCAGTTATGCCCTAATTTGTTGCGATGAAATCATGATGTTCAATGTTTGCTAGTTTGCAAAAATTATCAAATTCAAAGGGTGACTCAAAGAGAACCTTGATACGAAAATCATATGAGATGGAGAAATGAGGGCATGGAAATTTATGAATTGATGTATTATGTGGAAAGAAAAAGAATCTTCAATTTTCTTCCCATCGCGACTCAATCTATGAGACTCCCATTTTCCAAAATCCTCTAGTGACATTTTGGCCTTGTTGACTAGCTCAGTTAGACTTCAACTTATATCGATATGTTTTCAGCCATTTTTCTAGACATGATGATTGAAGATTTGCTTTATATTATGACTTTATGATGACTATTTCATGTGACTATGATCTTTTGAATTATATAATGATGTTGCATTTTATGACGATGTTTCATAAGATGATGATGTCATATGATGATGTAGTAATTTAATGATTTATTTATCAGTTATATGCAATGGAATATATTATTATTTTATTTGATTCTGATTTATTAGACACTAACCTATTGATGTGATCTCGAGTGTGTCTGAGTGGTTGTAGGAAGAAGGCGAGAGTGTGGTTGAGGTAGAGGAGGTTAGCTCCTCGGCAATGGTGGGTATGGATGATCTAGTTTGCACACACCATGTAGTCATACTATGTGTTCTATGTGAATTCAATTGCCCCCCCCTCTCTCTCTCTCATGTGAACACATGTGGAAAATTTTAAAATAAATAACTTATTTTTATCCTCATGAATTGAATATGTCATTTGATGTTGTGATTAGTAAATTAAATTTGAATGTAAATGCATCCATAAAAACATTTATGAGCGCACTCCCTTACATTCTATTTTGGTTTGCATGGAAGGGAACATGCCTAGAATTTGACGGTCACCCCTACTTGTCAAATGCTTTTTCTATGTCAGTTGATTAGTTTAATGTCTTTCATTTTATGTTTTATAAAAAACATTGATTGTTGAAAAGAAATTTGTTAATAATTTATATTAAATTAAAAGGGTTCTAAATTAATAATAATATATAATAAACCATATAGAAACTTTTATTTGTGCTAAAAAAATAAAATTAGAAAATAATATAAATTAGTAATATCTACAAAAATCTCAAATTTACTAAACAAATTTCTGAAATTTATATATTCTATTTTAAAAAATCCAAATTAATATAAATGTATAATAAAAAAATATAGAAACATATACTAATATCATAAATTAGTAATATCTACAATTTTTTTAATTTACTAAACAAATTTCTAAAATTTATATATTTATCATAAATATTTTAAAATAACATATATTTATTTTATAAAGTATACTATATTGTCTATGATAAATTTTTACAGTTTATTAATAATTTAAAGATTTTATAAAAATATAGCATGCCATTCCATATGATCTAAAAAATTTAAGCTGTGATATACGGTTAAAAGTGAAAAAATGGCCATTGCAGCCATAAAATTCCAGGTCAGGAGGCAGATTTTAAGTTTTAATTTACTAAACAAATTTCTAAAATTTATATATTTATCATAAATATTTTAAAATAACATATATTTATTTTATAAAGTATACTATATTGTCTATGATAAATTTTTACAATTTATTAATAATTTAAAGATTTTATAAAAATATAGCATGGCATTCCATATGATCTAAAAAATTTAAGCTGTGATGTACAGTTAAAAGTGAAAAAATGACCATTGCAGCCATAAAATTCCAGGTTAGGAAGTAGATTTTAAGTGTGGAAAATTGGGGAATAAGGGCAGGTCCCCATGCGGCTGCTAGGCTAATTATTATTAGCAGCGACTGCTCAACATTTTTAGGATCTTTTTGTGGAGCGGGTGGCCCCATGAGTATTAATCATTCTGCTTATTTTTTAGCATTCAACTTTAAAAAAAATCAGTTAATTTATTTTAAAATTATTAATGATTTGGAGATAAAAAATTTTGAGTTTCATAATGTATCCATGAGATGCATTTAAAAAAAAAGAAGTAGGCTTGCGTGAAAAAGAAAACTTTTTCAGAAATTTTTTTCATTACAACACAATTTATGAATCCTGAATGATTAACGAGACATAACTTTTGAATAAATTTGATTTACTTAACTGGTCAAAACATGAGCACAAAAATGGATCTAACTTTTGGCACACATGATAAATTTTGGATCATATTTCAAGTATTTAACTATGTTTTCAAAATAAAATTATAGCTTGTTATAAACATTGCCTGGTTCATACAGCATTACATTTACAAATATTTATTCAAATTCTCACAATAAACAATATGTTGATTTACATTTTAGATACATTTTACCTATATGTTGTTGCATTTTTCAAGTAGTTTATTATTTGTTGGATATAATTGTCTGAAGGACATTGTTGGATTAGCTATGTGTTGTCTTTGATGTCACACAAATGTCATATCAATTATCATTCTCAGTATCTACCGAGTTCAGTCAGTCAGCTAAGCGGTTCTCAGTATCTACCGAGTTCAGTCGGTCAGCTAAGCGGTTCTCAGTATCTACCAAGCTCAGTCGGTAAGCTAGGTGGTTTTTAGTGTCTACCGAGTTCTCTCGGGTGTCTAAAGGAAACATGACAGGATAACAGTGTTAACCGAGCCTCCTCGGTTATCGAAGGAAAATTAGTGGTTACCGAGCTCTCTCGGTCTCCAAAGGATGTTGCAGAATTCATTGTGGTTACCCAGTTCTCTCGGTTGCCGAAGGAAATCTTTTCAGGATTAATATTTACCGAACAAGGTCGGCCCTTTCAAAGAATTTTTTTATTATAGTTTGTTTATCCCAGCCGACTGTTATAATAATTTTTAGTGCCGACTTGACAATCTAAATGATTATGAAATGGCATATATATATAGAAGGTCAAATGGTGAATAGAAGATATACAACATGCAGAAATCATTTTTGAAGAAAGGTGTGTGCGAATTTTGAAGGATGGTCAGATATCCTTGAGGAGCAGCAAAGATTTAATTGATTAGTAAGGATCTAGTGAAATAGAACAGAGATCTATATTCAGCAATTCAGTTGCAGGTCATTTTCATTGTTACTCTCTAGCAATTGTAGCAGTGATATCAAAATCTCTTAATCGAGTTGGTTTAACAACCATTTTGTAAATCCTCTAACAAGGTAACAGTTCTATTGAATTGTTTCAAGTCCTCTTACAAGGCCACTCCTAGCAGGGTGATTAAATCCTCTAACAAGGTCACACCTAACAGTGTGTTTTGTAACCTTTTACTGGGTTGGCTTCTAACCGGGCATCACTTCAGAAGAGTGAAAAATAGTAACTAGTTACATTGGTGGTTTTTCCCATATTGGGTTTCCACGGTAAATCTGGTGTCTCTTGTGTTCATGTTATTTTCTTTATTTAATCAGTGATGAATGCTTAAGAACAATTTAATTATTACACATTTCAAGAATCAAGTTTTCAACATTTCTCTGTATATTTACCGAGTGGCACAGTAAATAATTTGTTAAGATATTCAAGGGATCAGTGGTAATATTTTGTGGTTAACTGATTCACCCCCCCCCCCCCCCCCCCTCTCTCAGTTACTGCATCTATATTTCCAATAATTATTACCAATTTTCTTATAATCTAAATAAGTACGTTGAAATTACTTCTTGCCCATTCAAATCAAGTAATCTAGGCCACAAATTGTAAGGACAATAGAACATAAATGCAGAAAAAAGAATAATCTAAATAGAAAATGGCTTAAGAAGTAATTATAAAATATAAACTGATAAATACAACAAGGAAAGTAACATAGAAATAACACAATATACTATAATGTATATAATAGAGAAGTATCCAATCAATAACAATTGGATTCGTAAATATATGATACAAAAAAAAAAGGGAAACAACAATGCAGAACAAATCATAAGAAGATCTCAAATAGTCTTCAACAAAATACAGGTCTTCAATTGTTGTGATGCACAACATTTTTATTACATTGGGTAAGAAGATTTCAAAGAGGTTTGATCAAAACTCAATGATTAATTATTTTGATGCACAATATTTTCATTACCATTAATGAATTCCATTAAGGCCATTCGGGCTAACCCTACAATAGAATCCATGGGTATTGCTTCATTGTTTGGTATATTATTGTCATGGTCATCAAAGTCACTAACTTCATTGTCATCTTCTTCATATGTCAACATAATATTATGCAAAATACAACACACAAAAATAGTCTTTGGTAGCATTTGTAGATTTGGATGACAAATTTTTGAATTCAAAATTCACCAAAAACCTTTTAGCTTTCCAAATGCACGTTCAACAACAATACAAGTTGAAGATAGTTTAAAATTAAATAATTTTTTATCATCTGTTGCAGCTCCACTGAATGGTGTGATTAACCATGGTAACAATGGATACCCACCATCTCCAATAATGTACTCCCTCATATTTGATGAACCAATAGAAATTGAACTTCCATTTAACCTCTCTCCACCTTCACATTACTTGTAGAAGGCAGAATTTCTTAGGAGCCTAGCATCATTGATAGATCTAGGACAACCTGTAAAAACATCCATAAAACGCATATTACTATCAACAATTACTTGTAATGAAATACTGTACTTGTGATCACGATCATACCAATCAGATGAACATTCATTCACTGGAAGCTCAAAATCAACATGTGTTACATCTATAGCCCCACAACAATTTGGAAAGCCTTGTTTTTGGTGAAATCCTTGCTTAACTAGTTCAAGTATTGAATGATCATTTGGCCATTGTATATAGTATTGAAATTTACCCTGCATAACATTTATGAACTTTGTCACAACTCTTGCAGCTGTTGACTTTCCACACCCCAAAAGTTCACTGATGTTAATCATAGACATTCCAGATGACAGTCTTAAAATAGCAATAGCAACCTGTTTCTCAACTGGAAGAACCCTACCCTTGATAGATGTTGCTAAGGATAGAGGTATATCACCTTGTTTAAGATCTTCATTCAATGATTCACACAGAAATTGAAATAATGCATATGGCAACCTAAAGATACTACGAAATTGCTTGTCATCACATTTAACTTCAAAAATATAATGGTTTCACCAATGCAAGGAATGTGGTTTGATATACCACTCACCACTGACCTTTGCTTTCCATTGAGAATTAGAAAAATTTTAGTTGAGGAGTACATTTTGTTGTTCATAACATATTGCATAAAGCTCCAAATTTATTTCATCTTCCTCCCCATCTTCTAAACAATGAGAAGCTTGTGATGATTCTTTCTTATATTTCTTTAATATATTTGTTGAATCTTCAACATCATAAAAAACTTGCAATGCAATTTGTTTTATCACTGGAAGACATTGTAACAATACCCTGACTCTTTTTTTGCTATTTGTATCCATCACCTATGCTGCAAAATTAAAACTTATTAATGAAAAAGTGTATTAGAAAAAAGAAAGCAACTTCAATGCTCTAAAAGTATAGTATAAATAGTGTAATTACAAAAACAATGATACCATTTGACATAACAATATGCATTACTGCAAACAAAAAAAATTGAGGTCCATCAATTTTACCATACACAAGCCTAATTAATGACAAAGAATCAATACAAAAAAATGCAACTGTTACACGGGTAAATTTTATTATAGTTAAAAAAGATGAACATTATTCATAAGTAGTTCCATACAACTTATTAGTTTTATTTCATAGATTTATGCTACTAAAAAATACAAATTCAATCTTCTTTGGCATATGATGCACCGATTTTCAACATTGCTTATTTAGTGCTAAAACCATGCTCATTTGGACATTAATTTTCTGCTCTTCAAATTTCAATAACCTTTCTTCAATCAAATCATCTTTATTCATGCATTGCTCATGTCATTTTGTGTGCCCCTCTTCAACCATATGTAGAGTAGAAATCAGCAACTTATTGTTATCAGCAATAACATCCTTCATGCCAGTTACATTTGAAATAGATTTTCATTTTTTCCCCATGCATTGTTTGTCTCTTTCATTACCATTGTTAGGCTGCTCAAAAATTTCTATGTTTGGTGTTTCAGGTTCCTACAATGGATTATCTTCATTTAGAGAATTGTTCTCATCAAATGCAAAACTTGTATCAGATGAGTCAATAGTAATATTTACTGGATTGATGGCTCAATCTTTACCAAATGTGGTCTCCATTGTATCATAAAGTTCAACAATGAACTTTGTGGAAAGTTTCTTATCAATTCTTTTCCGACTTGTCATGTTCCAGTAACTGTCATGCCCAGATGGAATATTGTGTTCATAGTCTCCGATCCTTTTGTAGTCAGGCTGAATATGCTTCCAATGATCTCGACATTGGTTTGTCGTGCAAAGAACATCATGAGAAGAGCAGTATTCTTGAATAATTTTCCACTTTTCAGTGGCATTTAATGTTTTTCTCATTGCACCACCAGTTGATTGTGTTTCTCTCTCAATTCTTTTCGCTTCAATCAAAACCATTGTGTCTACAATGCTCCAACGAACTCTGCTTTTTGTTTGAGGAGTTGTTTGAGGAAGTATAGAATATTGACTTTCTATAACATCTTCTTCACTAGTTCAAATTTCCTTTTCAATTATCACTTCTTCATTGTTCACTTGTGTACTAGGAACAAACCGTGGGTAATAGTCATCACTAGAGGAAATCAAATTTTCACCTATGCTTCCTTCTGAAAGCATTGAGGTGAAACTCATGAAACTATGTTGAGGAATTGGATGAGATGTAGTTTTATCCATGATAATAAATTGCTAGTACCTACATTAGAAAAACTAAGTTTGTGAGAAACATAACTATTAATTCCATTAAAATATCATAATTAACTCTCTTATGTACCCTCAATGAAACAAAAGTTGTCATTGCACATGTTGGAAATATTGAAGCGAAGAAAATAATGAATTGTTGGTACCTACATTAGAAAAACTAAGTTTGTGAGAAACATAACTATTAATTCCATTAAAATATCATAATTAACTCTCTTATGTACCCTCAATGAAACAAAAGTTGTCATTGCACATGTTGGAAATATTGAAGTGAAGAAAATAATGAAACATTGACTGAAAATTGAGTGCATTTAGAAGAACAAAATCATACAACCTGATTTGCTAAATTGGTTCAAGCTAACCAAAAGCTAAAGACAAGAAATGTAAAGGAGGGTAACATACATGAATGGAAAGGGGTGAACAATTCTACTGGGCAAAGTGTAAGAAATGTCTTAACTTGTCAAACCCATTAGAAAAAAAGAAAGAATCTTCAAAGGGTATCTGGTTGTCATGGTGTAATAACCAATCCCATATGCAGAGGGTATACTGTAGATTGAACAGAATTTATGTTGATGAATCATTGTTTTCATATGAAGTTGCTGAAAAATGCAATCCGGTATTTGAACAAGGTAGCTTTAAATGTTAAGAAAGTTGCCAACAAATGCAGAATCCTCTCACACAAAGTTGGATAAGTGTTTTGATTTACATTTCATGTTAATAACTACACATATTGTATGATTATTACAGTGCACCCATACATCGTGTTTAAAAATTGCAAAGTGTGACCCAAAAAGAAATAAAATTTGGCTCTCAAAGGCCAAGAGTAAAACTAAAATCTTCTCTCTGATCTACTCAAACATGTTGCACATTAGTCTCAATTATTGCACATTAGTCTCAATTTTGAAGGATGAAAACCTTATTGATTATATACACATCCAAAATATTTGAATTTCATTGATTTGGGGGTAATGTTCAACACAATGTGTTAGATGTATGGTTGTATGTTGATGCACTATAAGCTATGCAGTAAATAGTCAATAGACAATACACTGTATATATGTCCCAGAATCAATAAAATTCCACTCTCAAATGAAAAATGAAAAACATGTCTTGCTAGGAAGCATCAATTTCTATGTTGAAGATTACCTCTAGCATGTTTCCAGCCTACATAAATACACTCATCCATCTAACACAAAATATACAAAAAAAATTGCTCCAAAAGTCCATAAATTCAGCTCCCAAATTATCCAATTCAAAAATCAAAGATTAGCTGGGAGATAGTTAAACATGCTACTATATGTGTTGAAAATTACAGAATAATACTAGGAGCTGAAATTGCACAGAACTAGATTATATAATATATATTTTGAAAGTGCTCATACACCTATTCAAACAGAAATACCATATTCATTCTTTTGTGGTTTTTGTAGAGATCAGTCAGCTACAACCTGACTCGAAAAACTCAAAATGTCAACTATTTAGTTCTCTTACTCTTTAACCTATGCCTCATAGTGCCTCAATGACTATTCTTGTACCCTAGATCAACAAAATATATTAACCCTTAGCAAAGTTTTATTAAATGATCTTTCATACTAGATCTTATAATAGTTTCACATGTAAAGTCTTTGGTGTCATCTCTAAATAGAACTTTCAAGAAGTGCATTAAACAAACTCCAGCTCCAACACTATTTGTGTTAATGACCTAGTTATTCATGTCTTAATTCTTGACATTATAATATGATTATGATAACTGAGATCATACGAGGGGCATTATTGAAATTGACAAGTTAGAACAAACAAGAAACTATATAAATGGCCTGGTGAAGCTGAGGCATATAATCAAGAGAACAACTCATATGAGAACCCAAAAAAAGGGGTAAACTTTGTGAATTAAAAAAAAGTAGAAAATTAATCATTAAAGCACATAATAAATCAAGGTTTTGAATCAATAAATTAACAACTAAAGTTTACAACAAGTTCTTGTAAAAGAATAAAGTTTGGAAAATCGCCTGGGCTCACAAGACCATATGAAGTAACCATTGATGGCATCAATAAACTTTCAATGATACATGTTTACAATGCTATAATAAGGAAGATACAGTCAAAGGATTAGGTAGAATCAATTGGTAGAATCTGTCAATAGTTCTGCCAGAGTTTTACTCTTGGTTTCAGATAACATGATATTTTGAGAAAAAAAAGAATGAATCTTCAAAGCCAGAGATAGGAACAGGCTCAAAGATGCCCTCCAGAAAAAAATGAGATGTGCAGAAGAAACATTACAATGTAACCTGCATATTGAAGAAATCGAAGGGGAGCTTATACAAACTAAAGTAGATCTTAGAAGGATACAAAACTATAAGTTTGAAAGGCAGAATGTGATGGCTAGGATGAATTGGATTAGAGAAGGGGATAAAGGATTTTCAAGAAACAGAAAAGGATTTTAAATTCATTGTCTGAGTATACATGCAGCTATTTATCTTTTTAATATAGAAAAAAATTGCCATTATACTGAGAAATATAGGGGAGGAGGCTCTGCTACAAAAAAAATAGACTGCAACAAGTTTTCAAAATAAAAGAAATGCAATCTTCATCGTTTAACATTTCAGCAAAACCGTTGAAGGACAATAAAGAAAATGGAGAATATAACATACTTCCAACTATACAGTTTCTGAAATATTTGCCAAGTTGAACAGATCAATATGCCTTCCTCCAGTCTGCAGCACCCACAGATGGTGAAATATGAAATGGTAATCTGTATTTATAATAATATATTAATATAAATTTTGAAGGGAGAAAGAACAAATGAAAATGTGAAAATGGAGGGAAGAAAACTGGTGAAGACAGCTGGCCTTATTTTTAGTATGCAGTCACTGCATAATTTCAGCCCCTCCTTTTTTTAACAGCTTAAATCTAATTGTTAAGTAGCAGCCTGCTCCTTGAAAATAGGAGAAGATTTTGAATTATCCAATGTGCTAATTAAAAAATTAGCATGGAGACACATTTATGCTTATTATTAAGCACAAAAGTGACTTTAGCAGCCGCATGGGGACATGGGGTAAAATCAGAGAGACGATTTGGGGAAAAAGCTTACAGGATTTAGGGAAAGAAGGAAGGGGGTCTCTCTAAGCTGGAGAGGAGAGAATTTTTTGTCAGATCTTCCAGGTTCCATTTTTCATTTTAAGATTCTTGTAAATCTTATATTTTGAATGCATTTTGTTTGTGAATAAAAGAGGTTGCATTTTTGGTTATGCTCTCCTGAAATTGGAAAAATAATTACCATTACAAACTTTTGTGTGCCTATGAAATGCGTAATTTGTCTTCCTACTATTCACTATTTCTAAAGGCATGTTTCTGAATACATTCCTAGCGTGGAACAAGACAATCCTCTTACATAAAACAAAACCCTTCCTTTTGACAAATATTAAAACCTCCATTATGATTATAATATATTTTATTCTTGCCATCTTCCTATAGTGTGACGCAGCTAAAGGAGTATCTGAGCTGATCCTTAATGCTTGCATGTTTGGTCATCATTGTATATGGTGATTTAATAAGGTGCTTTGATCAAACACTTTTTTTTTACTAATGAGAAATCTATTTTGATGAAAATAGTTGACCCTCTCCCTGTGAAATGGCTCTAAAGCCACTGTATGTAGCACAATTAGTAGGAATTGGTGTTTTTGTTTTATTTTATTATTGTTAATGCTGTTAAGCGTAATCCATGTTTGTTTGGTCTTTTGAGGCATAGAATCTGTTGGTTCCTCTTTCTTCTCTGTGCAGATTTTTACTTTGTATGACAACTTAATGTCCATGACTCTTTAAACCCACTTCAAATCTAACAAGAAAAATGACCAATTAACAAGGACTATGAGGTCCTCCTACACTTTGAGCCTTAAAATTTAGGTGGGTATACCTTAGGATTCACTTCTTTATGTTGGAAAACTGAACTAGAAAGATGCGCAGAACATGAAAAGCAAAACAAAGTAACATGCTTGGATTACCCTGGGAAAAACCCCCTTGGTAGAGGGAAACAACCCAACTCACAAAAAGTACTTCCTTTATTTATATTCAAAGCATGAAATACAATATATATGAAGAATCTTGTGAGAAAGAAAATAACAACAATAGGAACTCACTAGTCGTATGTGCACATGAAGATACGGCTGTGTGATGAGTATGCATGTAGAGGCATAGATTCACTGAATGGGCATTCATGCTGAAGCTCAACAGACTGTTTGAACAATATGGCACATACGACACAGGCTTGGCTCATTGTTTAAGCAACATGCAACAAGAGAGGTCATCTCGCAGGTTGAGCAATGCACATAAAGGAACTTAGCTCACTAGTGGAGCAACTCACAAGAGAGAACTCTGCTCAATGGATGAGCAAATGCACGGGAGATAACCCCGCTCACAAGTTGAGCAACACACAGGAAAAATTGAAAGGCAATCACACGTAAAACTAAAGGCACACGATCAGAGATATGGCGTCCAACAAGGTGACACTTCACCTTACTTGGCGTTACAGCCAGAAAGGTGAAGCGTCATCACCTTACCATTACAAATGGAGGAGATTGCCCGATCACCTTACCGTTACAAATGTAGAATGTTGCCCGATACCATTAGACAACATGCCAGATATAAAACACAGTGTGTCATGCGACGTAAATAATGATAACCATTTAATGGTGATGGTCAACACGCAAGATAGAAATCAACTTCAATGAAGGCACAATTGCAATGGCAAGAAGAGGACCAGTCGGGTCTCTATTGCTACTACACAATTCAACACTCCCTCTTAGCAAGATAGAGACCTTATGAGGAATTCACCTGGACAAATATATACACCTGCAAAAGAATAGCATCAATAGACAAACTCAATATATTTAAACTCCGCTATTTTATACAAAAGAGTTCACCATAGCTAATCTAGAGGGTGATAATGAAAATCACAAACCATCCATTATAGCTGCATCTAGAGCATGAATATAAAATATCACAACAAAATATTCAACATGATTATTTAAAGATCACAATCAAAATCATGGAATCCACATGAACAACTTCCACCATAGCTACTCCCAGACAGTGGATCAAGGGCTTTCACCTCAAACTTCTCCCTAAGAAGAATGCATTATCACCTTGCCTACTCACAGAGGGTGATCCCACCATACCTACACGCAGAAGGTGGGTCAAGGGATTTCACCTCAAACTTCTCCTAGAGAAGAATGCATTAATCACCTTGCCTTACTTGCATAGGGTGAGTCAAGGGCTTTCACCTCAAACTTCTCCTAGAGAAGAATGCATATAAGAGATGGAACACTCTGCCTGAGGTGCCTTTTTGGCAAGAGCTTCATTTTCCACTAAACCAAGTTGTTCTCGAAAGTAACAAAACTTCAATCTCAGAAGTGGCTTAGTGAGGATGTCCGCAGTTTGTTCTTCAGTAGCAATGTATTTTAGTTCAATCGCATTTCTTTGTACCATGTCTCTCAAGTAATGAAACTTGATTTCCACATGTTTGAACCTGTCATGAAACACTGGGTTGACTGAAAGCTTTATGCAGCTTTGGTTGTCACACATGATCACAGAAGGCTCAAGAGGTTGTCCAAACAATCCTCCAAGCAATTTGTGAAGCCATACAACTTCTTTGGCAGCCATACACACTGCCACATATTCTGCCTCAACTGTGCTTTGAGCTACATAGGACTGTTTCTTGCTGCTCCAGGAAATCACGGTGGAACCAAGGTTGAAATAGCTACGTGAAGTGCTCTTCCTATTAGATATATAACCTACCCAATCAGAATTAGAGAATCCCTGCAACTTCAGCTTGGTGCAAGAAGAATACTTATGTCCATATCCAATGGTGCCACGAATATACCCCAATACATGTTTGGTTGCCATGTGGTGAATGTTTCTTGGTTCAGACATGAATTGACTTAATGTATTGATGGAAAAACATATGTTAGGTCTTGTGTTGACCAAGTACATTAAGGAACCAATGAGTTGACTATACATGGAAGGATCAACCAAATCTGAATTAATTGAATCATCATAAAGTCTTTTCAAATTCACTTCCATGGGAGTCACCATGGATTTACAGTCCAACATACCAAACCTTTTCAGAATATCAATAGCGTACTTCTCTTGACTTAGGATGATGCCATTTGAGTTCTTCCATACTTCAAGGCCAAGAAAATAGTGCAGCATGCCAAGGTCTTTCATTTCAAATTCTAAAATTAACTCCTTACATGTGATGATGAGATCATCATTGCCAGTGAGAAACAAATCATCTACATATAGAACCAAGATTAGAATTTTATCATCCTAAAGCTTCAAGTATAAATTAGGATCAACAACATTCTTTTGAAAGCCTAAACTCAAAAGGTATTTGTCTATTCTCTCATACCAAGCACGTGATGCTTGTTTGAGTCCATACAAGGCTCTTTTCAGTTTACACACATGAGATGCCTTGTCATGGATAATCAACCCTTCTGGTTGTTCCAAATAAACTTCTTCTTCAATGACTCCATTCAGGAATGTTGTTTTCACATCCATCTGATGAAGTTTCCAGCCTTTGATTGAAGTTAAGGCAATAATGGTTCTGATGGAGGTGTATCAAGCCACCGGTGCAAATGTCTCATCATAGTCAATACCCTCTCTTTGGGAAAAGCCTCTAGCCACAAATCGTGCCTTATATTTGTCTATGCTCCCATCAAGTGCATGCTTAATCTTGAATAACCATTTAGATGAGACAACTGATTTGTCTTGAGGCCTAGGGACAATGTCCCATACGTCATTCTATATGATGGATTGGTATTCCTCCACCATAGCATCTCTCCATACTTGATGTTTGGAGGCCTCAACATTAGGAGGTTCAAAAGAAATAATGTGACTCATCAATTCAACATAACTAGCAAACTTGTGAGGCCGTTTGCTTTCTCTAAAGGTGCCTCAAGGAGATGCGAAAGGTGTAACTTCTTCCACAATGTTACTAGCCCATAGTGGTCTCTTCTTATTGGTGGAAGACGGGTTGGGACCTGTGGGATCAACTAGTGCATGAAGAGGAGCAGGATCAACAGAGTCTTCACACTCCCTCTCAACTTCTGAAGGAGAGTCTGGATCAACCATAGTAGGATCTTGAGGGAGTTCAAGATCTTCCACAATGTCAAATTCTTTTGGAAGATTGCAAGCCATATCTTCATAAAAAATGACATCTCTACTGATCTCAATTTGCCTTTGTCTAGGCACATAAATTATGAAAGCTTTAGAGGATTCATTGTATCCAACAAAGAATCCTTTCTTGCCTAAAGGTTCTAACTTGGATCTTTTCTCTTTTGGAATGTGTATCACTACTAGATAGCCAAAAATTCTGAAGAAGCTAACATCTGGTTTTGGTCCTAAGAAAGCCTGTTCAGGAGACATGTTACCAAGAATCTGATGAGGGCTACGATTCTGAATAAAGATAGCTATGTTGCATGCTTTAGCCCATAAGAACATAGGAATATTCTGATCATGAATCATTTCTTTCATTGCTTCAACAATGGTCATGTTCTTCCTTTCAGCACAAAAATTATGGAAGACTTCGAATACAAATTCTCAACCATTATCAGATCTCAAGGTCTTGATCCTTTTCTTAGTAGTGTTTTCAACCAAGGCCTTGAATGTTTTGAAATGAGATACCACTTCATTTGATTCTTTTGACTTAAGGAAGTAGATCCAACACTTGCGAGAGAAGTCATCAATAAAAGTAATGTAATACCATAAACTGCTAAGAGATGCAACAGACATGGGGCCACATAAATCTGAATGAATTAAATCTAAAATACTTTTAGCTCTAGATTCACTGCTATGAAATGTACTCTTAGTATTCTTACCTAGAGTGCATCCCTCAAATTACCTTCATGATCCTTTTTCAGCTTAGGAAGGCTTATGACAGCCTTGTCCATAGACGCCAAGGTTCTAAAATTTAAGTGTCCAAATCTCTTGTGCCAAAGAATGTTTGGATTTGAGGAACAATGAGAAAGAACTTGAACTGGGCAGGCTGAAAGTCTGTAGAGGTTGCCATGATGAACTCCAATCTCATGGGCTGAAAGGATATTAGAGTTCTTCTTCCAAGCCAAAACTTTACCATCAATGAAAGATACATGATATCCTTTGTCTTCAAGAGCTAAAATTGAAATCAGATTTCTCTTAATGCCAGGAACAGAAAGAACATCACTTAGGTGAAGAGGAATGCCTGAATCAAGTTGGAATGAAGTGGAACCAGCCCCTTTCACTGAATAACTGGCGTCATCTCCATTGATCACTTGAAGGTGAGAATCCTTTTCACTAAGGCTGAAAAGGTGATCACGGTAACCGATGATGTGATGTAAAGCTCTACCATCAATTAGCTAGGTGTCACTGTTGGTGGGAATGTTGTTAGATAAGGCAAAGATCAAAGTAAAACCCTCAGGTTCATAACATGATTCCCTCTTGGGAGAAGAGTCTTTAACACGTGCAGTAGAGGCTTGAGGCTTTGGCCTTAAGGTGCAATCCCTAGCATAGTGGTCGAACTTGTTGCATCTGAAGTATTGAACTTTTGAGATGTCAACCTTATTTCTTTTGTGGGAAGGATCTGGATGAGAGTTGTGATCCCTAGATTTCTTGAAGTAGGGTTTCTTTCCTCTTCCTTTAGAGGTATGGGCTGCTAGCACTTGATCATCTTCATGATGAATTTTGCGACCATTACCTCTAGCCTCAAGTCTACATTCTTCTTGAATGCAGTCAGCTCTCAATCTGTCAAATTTAGGGAGATTGTCATGTCCATTGATGCCTTGAATAAACGATTCCCAAGAGTAAGGGAGACCATTCATCACAAGCATAACTAAGTCTTTGTCCAGGATGGAGTCACCAATGGTACTTAGTTGGTCCCTGAGTTTTGTGATTTTCATGAAGTAGGATATGACTGATTCTCCTCAAGCCATCTTAATGTGAAGGATCTGACGTCTCAAGGTTAACACTCTACTTGTATTATAAAACTCATAAAGATCTTTCAAGGTTTGAAACATCTCACTTGTTGTTGACAAATTGGAAATGATGGGCACTAGATGATCCTTCACTAAATCAATAAGAATTTTCTTAGCCATCACTTTGTTCTTTTTCCACAGTGTTTTCTCAACATCATCGGAAGGTTCTTCCAGGTCAGAATTAACATCAGCAAGAAGATTGTTCTCCTCCAAAGTGATCATAATTCTAAACTTCCACGAGGAGAAATTGGAAGAACCATCAAGTCTATCCTCGACCTTTAAACTGTTAACCATGATGGAGAGAGGAGAATGAACGAATGTGACAGAGGAGGTCTATCTGAATCTAGATCGAAATGCCTAAACCCGCTTTGATACCATGTTGGAAAATTGAACCAGAAAGATGTGCAGAACAAGAAAAGAAAAACAAAGTAACACACTTGGGTTACCCTGGGAAAAACCCCCTTGGTAGATTGAAACAACCCAGCCCACAAAAAGTACTTCCTTTATTTATATTCAAAGCATGAAATACAATATATATGAAGAATCTTGTGAGAAAGAAAATAACAACAATAGGAGCTCACTGGTTGTATGCACACATGAAGATACGACTGTGTGATGAGTATGCACATAGAGGCACAGCTTCATTGAATGGGTGTTCAAGCTGAAGCTCAACAAATAGTTTGAACAATATGACACATACAGCACAGGCTCGGCTCACTATTTGAGCAACACGCAACAAGAGAGGTCAGCTCACAGGTTGAGCAATGCATAGAAAGGAACTTAGCTCACTGGTGGAGCAACTCACAGGAGAGAACTCTGCTCAATGGATGAGCAAATGCATAGGAGATAACCCTGCTCACAAGTTGAGCAACACACAAGAAAAATTGAAAGGCAATCACATACAAAACTGAAGGCACGTGATAGGAGATATGGCATCTAGCAAGGTGATGCTTCACCTTACTTGGCGTTACAGCCAGCAAGGTGAAGCGTCATCACCTTATCATTACAAATGGAGGAGATTTCCCGATCACCTTACCATTACAAATGTAGAATGTTGTCTGATACCATTAGACAACATGCCTAATATAAAACATAGTGTGTCATGCGACGTAAATAATGATAATTATTTAACAGTGATGGTCAACACGCAAGATAGAAATCAACTTCAATGAAGGCATAATTGTGATGGCGGGAAGAGGACTAGTCGGGTCTGTATTGCCACTACACAATTCAACACTTTAAAGGAAATGATAGAACTTATTTGCACTATACAACACAAATATTAAGCATCAGTATCTTTGACACATTGATTGTTAAATTTTATTATTTATACTTTGATTGATGATGAAGAACTGCTTCTTAGGAACAAACCAGTGTCTTGTTCTAGGGCATAGAGCCAAATAAAAAATACATTTATAGAAAGAAACTAACTCAAAAACACCTAGCAACCAAAATAAATGCTTTGCAAATTATTCCTCTCACTCTCACTTTTAGACATCAAATTCTCAAAATAACTATGAATTCTCTGAAATTATCCCCAAGAGTCACCCCTTCCTTGAAAGGAACTTAAAAAATAATCTCACGATATACTTTGTAAACCATACATTAAATTGCTTTATAGAATTAACATATAAAACTCAAGATCAAAACAAGAAGACATACACAAATGGGAGAAGGGATTCCAATGTATTTTCATTAAAATTTCCTGTATTAGTACATTGAAAATGGCAGAATGCCAGAACAAAAACTATAGATCAAAATTCTCTCTATTCAGTTATAAAATTCACCATCCTTAAAACAATACAAAGCCTTACAATATATAGCAATCACTAGCCATCTTGGAATCTTGAAGAATCAGGATGCAACAAGCTTCAGATGGCTAGGAAAACAAATATGCTAGAAGACAAAAATAGTTACAATGATTTACAAAAACATGGAGAAAAAACTTGAGAAGTATCTTCTCAATCATTTCAAATCTCCAGTAGGTGGCACTTTTGTCAGCAGGTGTTCAAGGTAGCTTCAAAAGTTGTTTCATGGATAATGACCGCTAGCCGGCTAACATACATTATTCTTTTTATGGTAACTACCCTCCTTGTGCTCAATGATCAGGTGCTAGATGTTTCTTAGTCCTCCTCCATGGCCTCCAGATAAACTGTTGCGGGCTTCTTCTTCTTGGGCTTTGTGCTTTTATCCCATGATGTGACCTCTTCCTCAGTTGGCCATGTGTATTGTTTCAAACTCTGCAACTACTTCACCTGCCTATCCCACCTAGAATCAATTATGGCTTTTGTATCATTGACAAACTTAGTACAATCATTTTCCACTTTGAACATGTCATGCAAAATATTACTAAACCTGTCCATGTCCAAAGTGCCATCATCATTCAAAAAGGCATCCTACCCAGTCAACAACTAATCCATGTCTGCTTTCCACTCCTTAACACTTTTGATGTTACCATCATCTTTGTGAATTGGAGGTTGCAAGCAGAGTGGGTTTAACCATGGAGGAAACTCTGTAGTTAAGTGCACTCAAGCTGGAGTAGTATTGGGATGGGTGACCTCCCGGGAAGTCCCAATGCTTCACCTCTGTGAGCATCACCTAGATCCAATGAGTGTTAAGTGTTCCATTCATTCTCATGAGAGATGGGTTTGTGTGAACCACTACTCATGGAACATAGGTTAATGAGTTTGACTCAAAAAAACTACACAATTGAATCCTGATAGCAATATCACAATTTGACTTTCTATGGAAAATATCTCCTACTTATTAATTGATGAGCTTAAGGGGCTTTCTAATGAGTGGTTCATAAGGCACAACACTTGGTGAAGGTTTTGCAAATGAGGTTGCAAGCAGAGTGGGTTTAACCATGGAGGAAACTTCGTAGTTAAGTGCGCTCAAGCTGGAGTAGTACTGGGATGGGTGACCTCTCGGGAAGTCTTGGTGCTTCACCTCTGTGAGCATCACCTAGATCCAATGAGTGCTAAGTGTTCCATTCATTCTCATGAGAGATGGGTTCGTGTGAACCACTACTCATGGAACATGGGTCAATGAGTTTGACTCAAAAAAACTACACAGTTGAATCCTGATAGCAATATCACAATTTGACTTGATGTGGAAAATATCTCCTACTTATCAGATATAAACTTGCTGAAATCTAGGCTGAATATATCCATTTTAGCTCTGATTTGATTTTCTTTACCCTTAAAGAAGGACCAAGTAGTACCAATGAGTTCTATCTTTTCTCCAACCTCCCCAACTAATTCCAGGATATCAGGCCTATGAGGCTGCAACATCTCAAGCTTCTCAAAAAGTGCCCCCTCTGCTAGACCATATACTGAATAATGGCTCCAAAGTAGCCATTGCATCTTTAACTTCCTCATTGGACTTTTGCAACACTTTAAATGAATCATGGATTTGATTCATCTTTCCTTTTATCATCTCAAATTTGTGTTGCATGATGTTAGACAGGGCATTTAGGGCCATTTCTTGTTTATCCTTATTCGATTTCTCAACTACCACATCAGGATCCTCTGCCACTAGAGGCATTGCAACCTCAATCTCTAGGACTGGAGGAGGGATGACTTTTGATGCTTCTTCAAGTTTAATTTTCATTCCCTCAAGCTCATCATCCAGCACTTTAATCTTCATCAGACCCTTTCTCTATCTTTTGCTAACACAATGGCCTCATCAAACAACCTCCCATACCTATTTGACAATTGTGCAGTTTTTGCCTCATTTAAATGAGCAAAATGCGTGAGGGCCTTGGAGACTTCAAGGTCACTTGTGTTATGCACAGTCTAGACTATCTTGTTTCTCTCTATCTTCTAAGCCACACTAACAAGAGAAGGCTTTTGAGTCCTTGGGGCAAGAGACCACATGGCCAATATCTGGGATCTTGGATCATATTCGCACCCTCTTATCATTCCACTTGATTTTACCATTTGCCTAGCTTCCTCAATAGATATATTCTCTGAATTAGGATCATATGAAGCTAGGGCTTGTAGGGCCTCACTGTCTGGGTCAGCGCCATCAATCACCTGACCGGCTATCTCCTACTGCTTCCTCCATATCAAGAAGTTTTTGAACTCATCACTTTTGATGAAATCATCATCATTTATTAGCTCTTCCTGATATGTCTCCCTTTCATCCCTACACAACAATAGGGGCAGCTCAACCTCCTCTTGAGTGTCCACTTTCTTCACTTCTCTAATATTTTTTCTTAAATAGTGATAATAGGACCTATCACCTGGGACCAAGGCAGCAACCCAATCACTCCTTTTCCCTGAACCTCTTCCTTTTGATGACTCCCCTGTCTCAAGTCTCTATTTTTTCTAAGGAGGCTCATGTGTGTCCTCTGCCTTTGGAGCATCCATTTCCTGTCCTTGAGCAGAAGGCTCATTCACATTCTAAGGAGGGTTGTCCTATTCATATGACCCCTCACTGTCACCATCGTACTCAGAGGATGAGTACTCCCTTTCAACTTGTAGCTTTGCATCTATTTGGGCATCAAGTTGATTATATAAGATTTCATACATCTCAATCATTTTGTCTATTTTTGCAATATAAGGGAGGCCTGGGAAGAAACCTCCAAATGCAATTCCCGCCTTCTTCATTTGTGCCTCCAAATCCAGTAGGTCATGGATTTTGCCCAATCTTTTCTCAATTTCCTCCTCATTAAGGATGTTTCTTATGATGTCATCTTCATCACATCCCTCATGGTCTTTAATAGCACCAATACTGGGAATGAGTATCCTCTTTGCATTCTTAATGAAATCCTCCGGGTCTACATACTTGTATGTAGTTGAACCCATTTTGAAATGGTTTAGCCACATGCTGAGTTGAGGCAATGCCCTCTTTCCCATTGTGAAGTTTATTACCTTGAACTGCCGAGGGGTAAATGTACCTTTCCTATGTGGAGCCAAGTGCTCCTTGTTAGTCCATATCAGTTGCCATAAAAACTCCAACTGAGCAACCTGTGGTGGCACATATTTGGGAAGAATGTGTGGGGGCTGTGGGCATCCATAAAATCTGATCAATGTGAAGGTTTGTCCCAAATAGAAATTTCCCCAGTTGTATCAATTGGCCATTTATCAACATATTCTCTAGGCCTTAGAAGCCTAAGCAATTTGACCGGGAGCCTTGTGATGTTTGTTCCCATCATGTTCAGAATTGGATTGACTATCCAATTCTGGAAACCACAAAACTCATTCTCATTTGATGTATAGGTCCAAACCCTTAGCCAGAGTTGTACTGGGTTTGGTTCACCATGAACCATTCTCCTTGGTCTCAACATACCTATATCCATGTGCTCAATGTTGTAGAACATGATCAAATACATTAGCAAGGAATAGTGCAGGAACTTGGGTCGCTTGCTATCTTCTTTGATTGCCACCAAACCCTCATGCATCCTATCAATTACATATTGGATGTAATCATAGTCTGTGTTAACATGGGAGTTATGTAAGTCCATGATTATCATCAATAAATCAGCAGACAACCTCTCTACATCTCCATCAATTCCTAGAACCCGACACAACCCGTATGCAAGATACTTCATGTAGAAGTGGAAAGCTTTAAATTCATATGGAGCCTTCATATGGCTCGGGAGAGGACCAACATATTTCCCAGTCTTGGGCATAAATTGGACAATTTGGGACTTCACCAGCTCTATCTGATTTACATATTTCTCCTTCTCTTTCCTCAAGTCAATCTCTATTGAAGAAGATGTATACAAGTTGAAAGCTTTCATAAATGACCCCCTGTCTAAAGTAACTAGGGCTGATTGGTCATTTCTCCTAATAGATTTGGAGATTGGGTCATAATTTCTAGTTAATTCTATTAGAAAGTCAACATCAAGGAAGACATTAGGGACTATTAGCTTTCCCATACCTAATTTCCAAGCATTGCACGCTGGAATTTTCTTATTCTGGTTACTATAGAAATAGTTGAAAAGGTGATAACCAGAAATAGGAGTAAGAGGGTCCCTACAATTATCCATAGAATGAATAAAGGTCTCATCACTAACATTCTTGTTTTGTGTGGATCCTGGAACTGTTCCTCTACTCCTTCACTTGATGAAGCACAACTGGATTCTGGTTGGCTCATCTTCGCAACTCTGGACAACACTCGGCTCTGCAAATTGGCTCTTCGAAATCACAAACTACAACAACTTTCTTCTCAATTGCTCTCTGGAAATCTAATATGTGTGAAGGAGTGTTGTCTTTATATCTTTTAACAATGAATGCATAGAACTGGCCAAAATCACAAAAAATCTATGCTTAGTCACCTCAACATTCACTCTGCATGAAACCAAATTCAAATCTAGGCTAGCCGTAAGGTGTGAAGTGAGTAGGTTGCATTCAATTTTTGGAAAGAAAGCAAAAGACATGATTACTATTTTATGCCATAAAAGCCCTCGAAAACTGTCAAAACCCTCAACTAAAATCTGATTGGTCAACTCATTACTTTTTCCATCTCAGCACGGTACTTTCCATGTTAGAAATGCCTTTTCCTTCATCTCTCATGAGAACTTAACCATATGCTATCTGGAGATCACGCGAAAACCTCTATCTCATGATCTCTGAGCACCTTGCTTAACCTGAGTTTTATCTTGAGAATAAGCAACTGAGACAAATCTCGCTATCTCATAACCTTTTCCTTAACCACAGTTCTATTCGGAGAATGAGAGCTAAGCCTTTATCTCTAAGTCGCTAGACACTTTTCTTAACCTTGGCAAGTTCTTGAGATTAAGCGCCAACCCTTGATTTTTCTTATCATCTGTGGTCATCCCTCAATCTCCAAATATTTCAAAACTTAACCGTTACTTTACGAGATTGGGAGATAACCGCTTTCTCATTTGCTTAAACCTTTATCGTTGAATCTCCAAATACAATAAGACTACATCGTGACCTTATGAGATTCTGAGATAACCTCTTTCGTTGGATCGCTGAATGCTTCACTTAACCCAATCTTTGTCCCGAGATTCAGCGACAGTCGTCGATCCTAATCTTTATCAACGGTGATCTCTTAATCGTTGAATGCTTCATGCCTTGACTGTGAAATTGCGAGATCAGGAGATAACTACATACTGTCAAGCTTTTTAAACCTTATTGCCAGATATCCAGATCCTTTAAGCCTTAACTGCCATCTTAAGAGACTAAGAGATAACCACCACGCCATATCGCTGAAGGTTAAGACATCACCGCCAGATATTGAGAGATTTGGAGAATGCCTTTATCGCCAAATCACTGGATGAAAACAACTAATTGCCCAACACTTGGAGATTAAGAGATAACCATAAGACATACTCAGTCGCCCAATCTCCAGATCTTATACTTAACCCTTTTAACTTTCCGAGACTTGGAGAAAAGGGAAACAATAACCATGTGCTAAATAAAAGATTCAAGTGACATGGAAAAGTAACACACAATTAGACTTTGAGTAGGGCTTTTCATTTAGACAAGGCAAATTTTTACAAAACCCTACAAAGAACAAAAGAACCTAATACTCAAGCTAGGGCTTTTTTTCAATAGACAAATAGGTTCTTATTTTATACTTTCTCCCAAATGATAAACTTTGACAAGTATTAAAGTACATTAACATATTCCCATACTTGGTAGATGGTTTGCATTCCAACTAAGGACAGAAAATGTTTAAAAGAACATCTTAACGCAACCCTGTCATTGTTTATAGGCATCGAACTGTCAAGTTGACGTTACTAATAAAAAAATTATGTTTTTTTTCCTTGCTCATAGTCGTACTGCATTTTGGTTTCATGTTTGTCTTAAAGAAAGAAATTGATAGACACCTTCCCACGAGACCTTCGATATTGTGTGGAGCCCATTTTAAAAATACTGCCATTCAATCAAGTTCAGCTATGAATGAATTAGTTTACTTCAACACAGAACTGCATTAAATCATGTATTATTGTTGTCTTAAACCGTGGCTTTTGGAAATGGATGCATTTTGGATTTAAATTGGATTTTGGATATTTCAATGTCATTTTTCTTTATATGTATGTAAGACTTTATGAAGCCCTTTTAAAACCTGTGCAATGGGATTTTTAATTGTTGTTTCTTGTTGTAGTTGTAGAGTTGCTTGAATGTTTTTTTATGCTGTGTTTGGATATTCTTCTGTGTGATCTTTTCGGCATTTTTTTAAACAAATGAATCTGGATTATGTGTTTTTGAGTTTTTCTCATCTGGTAGTCACGTATTTTGTGGGGGCCTTTTCTCTGAAAATGATATTGTGGAAAAACTATCTTTTCTCAGACAGTTAAAAGTATAGTAAGTTCCTGTCAACTGCAGATTTAATTATTTTCATTATTGCAATACTGATTGTATGAACTTTAATTATAGCCTGCAGAGGAATTTGTTTAGTGGTTGCTGTAGAAAAACTCAGACCTTATAGCCAATGACATAAAAACTAGCACGGGTTACAGATTGGTTAAATTTAAAAATTTCTTGTTAAATTGCTCTTGGTAGTCTTGTGAATGAATCAGTTGATTAATGAGAGAATGGTTGAATGCTGTTTGATATATGATCAAAAGTATTTCATTTAGAAATGAACAGGCGAATCATTTTTCCTTGTTCCTTGTATAATGGAAGGATGTTGAATGTGGGGAAAATAGGGTAGAATCGAAAATGTTGTAGTTTTCTTTCTATCTACTAGTAGAAATATGGAAACTAAATGTTTTGGCCAAAGCTGTTTGCATATGTTTTCTTAAATATGTCGGTTATGTTTCATCTCCCTGCCACATCCGTGATTATGTTCTACATTAGGTATATGTGTTTGTAGTTAGTTTCATAGCTGCAACAGATCCATCTGATCCACTAGTTCCGGGTTGCTAGGCTTCTCGGACAGCATCAGTGCACTCTCATGTAAAGATGAGCCCCGAAGGAGCTAACCACTCTATGATTAGGAGAAGAAAGCGCCTGAGTCACACTCCCCTCTTGAAATAGCAGATGAACAAATGTCTAATGGCTTAGGAGGAAAGGATATGCAGATGGACAGTTGTTTGATGGCACCTTTGTATCATGTTTCTTGATTGACCTTCATGGTTTTGCATTGATGTATACTCCTTGTTGTATGTTGTACTTGATACTCTTGACGTAATGATTTACTTTCATGATGTATTTGGGGTTCAACAAGTAGGTCGACATCATGGTTAGATTTGATCTTACTCATTGCATTATATGTTATGATATGGTGCATTCAAAAGTGTGGTCAACACCTTTTCTTTTTGAATTCATTTATTCCATGTATCTTAATTCGACGAGTAGGTCAAATTCATGTATATTTTTCCATTTGTATGAAATGGAAAAACTTTTTTGACTAGCCTATATGATAAATCGGCTTTGACCCACTTGTTCAACTTTTTACATTTTATGAAATCTTCTTATGTGGCATGCTTGTGAGATTGCTAGTCTTTACATGTGGTATCAAAGCTATGTTTAATGCTAGGGCTTTGGTCTACTTTGTGCTAAGTTGCACAATTTTCTATAGTGTAGGATCTAATCACTCACCATGATTACTAGAAACAACAACTGGGTTGGATCTAGCAATGGTAAAAATAATGAGTCAAACCAGAGATTAGATCAGATCTTAGCCCTCCTAATTTAACAAGGAAACCTCTTGTAGCAGCAAGGTGAAAGTATGGCTCATCTTGAGAATGATTTGACGGGTAGGGAAAATGAGGTAGTATATAGGAAGAGGGAAGAGGATCAGAGGTTAGAGGCTTAGAGGAAATGTGGGGTGCTTTCTAGCTAGTTGGGGAAGCCGCCACATGCTGGGATAACAAAATAGTAGAGAAAAGGTTACAACCTGGGGAGATTACATGGGAAGCATTCTTCAACTCTTCTATAAGAGGTGGTTACCACATTAATATTTTGATTGGAAGGTGGGTGAGTTCCAAAACCTAATACAAGGTGTCTTGATGGTTACGCAATATCATGAGAGGTTTTGTCACTTGGTTAAGTATGCTCCCCAATACCAGTAGGACGAGCAATTTAGAACTCGCAAAATATGTTCAGAAGTTGATATGTATGAACCAAAAACAATAGCTTTTGCTTTCAGGAAGGATCTTAGACAGGAATAGAGACTGCAACAGATGTCCACAGTGAGTACGCAACAAAAACCTAACACATCCAGGGATTTAAAAGGAAATTTTAGGGTAATAAGAAGAAAAGTGGTGGACATTAAAAGATTCAGAACACGAGAGGAAAAGGTAAGGGGAATTAGGGAAGGAATTCCAACAGTATCACTCAGAATTAGAACAAGGGTAACAACATGAATGTAAATAATAGGAATGACAACAGGAGGAATAAATTTGAGGGCAGACAGGGACCTCGAGATGGTTTCTTTGTACGTGGGGGTGAACACTATGCTAGCTCATGTCCTCAGCGTAAAACTCTCAAAGATGGGAAACATCCATAGACACAACACCATATTAATGCAGTTGTTGACCACAGGTAGGCTGATTTTCAGGCTACACCTATCAGTTGGCTAGTGAACTTTTTGTTCATAACATTTCTATTTTAATAGATACTAGAGCTACTGAATGTTTTTTAGATCCTAGAGTTGTAGCTAGGTTTCCTATTAGAGAAGGATATATGGTTGAACCATGGATAGTAGACTATGGAAACAGAGAAGAGTGTCACATAGAGCAGTGTTTATCTTGCAATGAGTTGGAATTCCAAGTTTCCTAGCACAAGTGAACCTATATATAGCCCCATTGGGTTCATATGGTGTCATTTTGGGCAATAACTCGTTAACTGAGCATAAGGAAATTGTAAACCGTAAGGACAAATCTGTTGAATTGTCTAAGCACATCCTGTCAATATTGTTCCCATGGTGAAGATATTATACTGACAAGTTTACAAAAAGCAAATTGATCTTGCATTTATCATACTACTAGTTCAAACAAGTTTTTAATCTGACCACTTGTTGTGACGTTGTCACACCACGCCCATCTACGATGGGAACCCCTGTTTTCCCTTCTCCCATTTGGCCCTGTCTGCAACAGTCTCAGAAGAGCAAATGAGTAAAGCAAGAGTTATGTCCAGCGTGGTGAGGAAAAGAACCTACTGCAGGTCTCAAGACACGGTCAGCGTACATTTGATTCGTTCAGAACAAAGCACTGTTTGTAGAGACTATCTGCAGTAGAAGCCCCAAAAGATTCGGTGGCAAGTCAACATGCTGAAGGGGAGTCAAACATTAAGGAAAATCCTTAACCCCTTCCAAAATGTGCTCAGAGCGCAATATAGAGTGAGTCACGGAATGTGACAAGAGAAGAAATCCTTAAATCAATGCAAAATGCGCTCAAGGCGCAAAAGGAGAGCAGTCCCGGAAGTTTCCAAAAGAACAAAATCCTCAACCTCATCCAAGATGCGCTCATGGCGAAAAAACAGGATAGTTCCGGAATGTTGAAAAGAGGAGAATCCACGGTGGAAGGTAATATGCGCTCCAAGTGCAAAATGATAGCAGTCGCGGAGTTTGAAAAGGGACAAAGTCCTTTACTTAGCGTAATGTGCGCTCCAAGCGCAAAATAGAACAAGTGAAGGATTGTTCAAAATAGTAAAATCCCCAACTCATGTTAAAGTGCACTCCAGGCGCAATATGGGGAATAGTCATGGAAAATCCAAAGAACGAAAATCCTCCATGCATGCCAAAGTGCGCTCCAAGCGCAAAATGAGCCCGGTGAAGGAATCCTCCAAGATGAAAAATTCCGGACTCAACATGACACGTGCTCCAAGCGCATTCCCAAGGAAATCACGGAAAGAGGAAAATGCCGAAATCTTTAACTCATGCCAAGATCCACTCAAGGCACACTTCATACTTAGTCGCGGAGAATGAAATTTCTTAAAATTCTTGGAAATTGAAAATTTTGGAAAACGCTGAAGAGTTCAAGGAATTCATGGAAGGAAAGGGGGAAAGTTTCAAAGAGAAAATGCGAAAGAATTTTTATGTGATTCTTATGTTGATTATTTCATTTTGCAAGAGGAAGGATTCCAGTCCCGCAGGATCAAGGATGACATTCAAGTTCCAGGTCTCCAGTTGCAATGTTGAAGACACCACGATCCAAGTGATCAAATCCAAGACGTCCAAGGTTCAAAGATCACAATTCAAGTGCAAATATACAAAGGGAAGAATGTCACATCTTGAAATTCCTTCTCAATGTCCAGTAACATGACCAAGGAATTTCCATGTGAAGAAAATCCAAATTGGTAGAATTATCAAGGAAGGAGTTCGATCCATTTTCAGAAGATGAAATCTCGCAAGCTAACATGGTACTCAATCATCTTCATCGGTTAGTCAAAGATTCTTCAGGTCAAAGTCAATGCATTCAAGGAAGGGTATCAAGGATAATCCATTCAAGGAAAATTGTGCATTTAATGCATAGTGGGTATGCATATTAGGCATTTATTGCACCCCACCTTTCTTCTGAGTGTGCATGCATGGTGGGCATTTATTACCCACTATGGTAGTGGTTTTTTTTTGTATTGATATAGATTCATTTTCTGTGCCCTAACCCTAATTAGGGCTGAGGTGGAAAAATCTAGGCCATCGGTTATTGTTTTTATCCGGGCCACTCGTTGATTTCAAGGACCTATATAAAGGCTTCTTCTTCTCATTTGTAAGAGAGGGAATTTTGAGATTGTTGCTTATGAGCTATTGAGACAATAGAATTTTCATTGAAGTGTGGTGAACATTTGATGTGTCTTAATGCTTTCTTAGTTTCATTATTCTCTCAATTAGATTAAGTTTAGTAGATGAAGTGTTGTGATTGTTTTTGGAGAATATAATGATGTTTTGATGAGTTCTCGTGGTTCATACTTTTGATGTTTTAGTGATTCTAAATCATCATGCAAAGTTAGCCTGAACCCCTTATCCACGTGCTTAAATTCAATCATTCGTACAAACCCTTGAAGATTGCACCGGTCTACGTGTAGTTGTAGCTTGACTTGGCGAAGCGAGACTTGGTAAATTAAGGAACTCATCCATCAGCATACTTTCCTTGGCCATCATTATCCTTAGGATTAGATTAGGATCTATGAACCCTAAACCCTTTTCATTTCCACATATCTGGTGAAAACCAAAAAAAAATAGTACTTAATTGAAAATCTTTTGGTAGTACCTATATCCGTCATGACATAAAGAATTGAAAATGTAAGGCCCCTTGTGATCATCAGCAAATCCCATCAACACCGAGCATATCCACGAGTCGAGGAACCTTGGAGTTATCGTATGATCTTTTGTAATCTTAGCATACAAAATACTTTGTTCAAGAGAGGATAAGATATCTCGGTATTTTGTTCTACTATTTGGTGAGTCATAAAACACGCATCAACAGAAACTGGCTCTAGAAGGAGGGCATAATTGAAATTCATTTTTGAAACAAGTTAGAAAATCTGAGCATTGGTGACGCACAAACCCTCCATCATCATGCCATCAACAGAAACTGGCGCTAGAAGGAGGGCTTATACTGCAAGACATAATTTTGCATATCATGAATTGATATGGTGCTTCCACTTAGAGACATCATACTAGTTTTACAACCTAATCTTGGATTTGGAGACGACCAAGAAGACATCATCATAGGATTGAACTCACTCGCTTGGAAAGTTAAGAGAAGTGCAGCTGAATATATGCAAGTGAGCTTTGTGTTAGAAGAAGAAGAAGAAGAAAAGGCTCAAAGAATTGAACCAGTTGTTCAAAGAGCATTGGTCATTCAAAGGAATCAACAGCCTCCAGCACCTGTAAGAAGGAATTAAAGTAGATTTCACATACTAGAGTGCATTAATTCATTCTCGCCTGAGGTGCACCGAAGAATCTTGAGATCCACTCCGGGAGCAAAAGAACTAGAAGAACTAAATTTTGATCCAAAGCCTAGGCTAGGCAAGAAAGAAGCATCTACAAGTCAGAACTCACCAAGTGTAGCTAATCTTATGAGACAATTTCAAACTCCACCTCAACAACATCGGACACAAGGGATCACTCAAGGATTTCAACAAGGAGGTACACAAATTCAACAGTTGATAGTACAAATATCTATACAAGCCATTGTACCTCCAGCTACCCAACAACAAGTTCCAGCAATGGCACAACAATGGAGACCGCATAATGCATCACCTCTTACAACATTTGCCGCTTACAATCATATGCCAAAGAATCCTGAGCATTTCTACTCTAAGTTCTTTGTGAACAACGTCAACCGCACTACTGATGAACATGTGAAGATTTTTGAAGATGCTCTATAGAACAAAAATATTCAAGATGAAGATGTAGCATGTCAATTGTTCCCATACTCGCTGGGGGAAGAAGCATTTTATTGGTATATTAATTTACCCACGAATTCAATCCAAACATGGAAAGAGTTGAAGGAGGCCTTCTTGGGGAAGTTTAGATTGCCTATCACCCCTACTGAATTGTATAGGCAATTCATTGAGATAAGAAGACAAGAGCGTGAACCTAGTGGTGCCTTCAACAACAGATTTCAGAAAGCCTATTCTTGGTTGCGTGATCCTTTCTGCATAAATGATGATGCCACAAGGCCTATTTACTATGCAGCCCTAGATTGTTTCACTTCCATGTTCGTCCAGAAGACCCATCCGACCCCCACCAATTTGATCCAAGCATATACTGAGGCCAAGAAGATCAGTTTACAATCACCAGCAACCGCTGTTGGAGCACCTGGTTACTTTGGGAATGCTAATCAAGGAATGTTGGGCTATGCTCCTACTTTTAATCCCATTCCCGCTCCTTCTAATCAGCTAGTGCTGCATCCGGGAGCTCCGATTTCTCACGCAACTCCTACACAACCGGTCTATTTTCAAAATATGACCACTTCCACAAGGACTCAGGAAGAACGAGATGAAATGAAAGACTTAATAGAACAAGTCAAGAAGTTATCTACTGAGGTTACTTACCTCAGAAATCAGAATAATCAATTGCAAAATTCTCAAAGGAATTATCTGTCTCATCAAGGAAATAACTGAGGGTATCAGGGAAATCCTCCAGCTCACCATGAGAATCATCAAGATAACAATCAAGGATACCGAAACAACAATCAAGGTTATCAAGAAAACAGTTATGGGTATCGAAATAACAATCAAGGGTACCATAAAAGATCATGGAATACAAATCCAAACAATGGCGGAGTTCCTTCACCATTGGACAATCCACCAGCTTCTAAAAGTTGACCTGCTGACAAAGTTTTCTTAGCAGAAGTAGCATTGTTTGGATGGTGTAGACTGCATGAAACTAATCAACATTCTGAGTTACAATGCCAAGAGTTTCAAAGAGCAACTAATATCTTCAAAGGAGAAGTAAGAAACACTGCTACACCTGAAAATCCTCCACCTACAGGATATGAGTTAGTGCCCGCTCCTAGATACAACCAGGCATTAGTCTTTGATGATTTCAAGTTTCCACCTCTTGATTCTCATGATTACATGCCTATACAAACTAATCAGAAATTCCCACCTGCATCGGCAAATGGTCTCTTGGAGGCGCCATGATATCAAGTTCCACCTAAAAGAATCAACCTCCACCGGTTTCCCCAAATGAGCCACTACAGAGAGACGGATATATTTTCCCTCCACTTTACAATAGTGTCCTAGTGGAGGGAGTAAGTGAAGTTCAAGCTTTTCAACAAACATCTAGAAATGCTCCATTAAGGACTTATCAGAGAAATTATAGAAATCATGAGCCATTGACAACGTCAACTCCTCCAAATAACTTCACAACTCCTCCACATCCCAATGCCAGTAATACTCCAAGTCCTCTTAGGGATTCATCCGAGTATCGATAGCCGATTAGTACACAAGAAGAAAGAGGTTAGTCTATTTTGACCAATGCTCCACAAAATCAGAAAGGGAAACTTGTGACACATTCTACTATACAAGAAGGAGGACAAAAGAAAAATCAAGAACAAGGGCAGAAAGAAAATCCTCCTAGGGAGGAATTCAAGAGGTTGAGCTCTTGTGTACTAGAAGAATTCAAGAAGATAAAAGTGAGTCTACCACTATATGAACTAATGAAAATTCCTGAGATAAGGGATGCATTGTTGGGAAGTCTGAATGATGTACCTCCAAAGATCATCTCGCAGAATGCTTCATACCCACCCAAAGGTCCCCCTAACAATCATCAATCTAGTTTTGCACAAAACATGAATGTTGTTGATGTAAAAGCAAGTGCACCTGATGTCTCACAAAGTTCAAGCTTCATTGGGATGGTGCAAAACTATTCTGAGGAAGGATTCTCGCAAAATGATCCTTCACTTCAAGGAGGAGAAACAATCAGAGATCCTACTGCTCTCATAGAACAAGTGACAAGTGCTTTTCAAAATGGGAGCAACACCCGACAGAATGTGAACAATGAGGAATTCAACCCTAGAGCACAAAAACCTGTGGTTTTCTACCAGGGAAAAGAAGAGTCTGCCCCTTTCCTTGTGTCAGTCCGGATTTTTGGAAAAATGTTGCACAACTATTTGATTGACTCTGGAGCATCAAGTAATGTAATGCCCCTTGACATATGCAAAAAATTAGGATTAGTTCCATTACAAACAGATAAGAAGGTGACTCAGCTGGATAAGATAGAAGTTCCAGTTGTGGGAGAACTAAATAATATTCATATGCAATTGGCTTCAGATCCACGAGTTCAGAGTTGTATCGACATATCAGTTGTGGACATTCCAGAAGGGTATGGAATGCTTTTAAGTAGAGAATGGGCAAGGAAATTAAATGGATACATAGCGACTGATTTTTCACACATGTGGTTCCCATGGAGAGGAATACCAAATTAGATAAAGATTGAGAGCACACCAAGGCTCCGATTGTTGATAACCGAATATGGAGAAGATAATGAAATTCTGTTCATGGAAACAAGTATGGGATCTTATGCACCTAAAACTAGGGAAATTTTGATGTTACAAGGCTACAACCAAGGAGGATGCTCAGACATGATGCCCAAGTTTTCAAAGGTGCCAACTAATAATAATTCAGAACCATCAATAACAGAAGGAATGTTTGAAAATTTTAGGAATTTTGTCTTGAAAAGTGTTAAACAAGAAGTTGAGTTGGGGAAAGATGCTCATATTCAGAATTTGTTACTTCCTAATTGGTGCAGAATACATAATGCTTTTCATTCTGAAATATCATGCACTATGTACAGAGCTACAGTTGCACAAGTTTCAAAGATGGTCCCACAAGTATTAGTGACACAGAATTTTGAAGTTGTCAATGTGGAATATCCAAGTCAAGTAGCGACCTCAGAACCACAATATAAAGAAGTTAAAAAAGATGAGAAGAAATTTTTTGGAGAACATGAGAAACAAGTCAAGAAATCAAAGGGTGAACCTTCCAGTACTCAGGGTGATGATGAAGTCTGGACTTTATCATTCGATGGATCAAAATCAAAGAAAGGAAGTGGAGCCAGTGTTGAATTTGTTAGCCCAACAAGGGAAGCCTATCTTGCAACACATAGATTACAGTTTCCTTGCACAAATAATGTGGCTGAGTATGAATCACTGGTTATTGGTTTTCTCCTTGCTATCCAAAAAGGTGCCAAGATCCTGTATGTACGTGGAGATTCAGACATAGTGGTAGGACAAGTTTGAAAATAGTATGCATGTCATGATAAAAGATTGGGTCGGTATCGCAACAGAGTTTGGGATTTGATTGAAAGTTTTGATGCCTTCAACATTAAAAGAATAAATCGGACATGCAATCCAGTAGAAAATTCATTGGCTCAGTCTGCAAGTTCTTTGGAACCATTAGCCATGGATTGTGTGAAGAAGCTCACAGTTGAATTGACTTCGGTGCCATCTGTTCCAGACAACATAACGAACTTCCAAGTATTTGAAGATGATAAGCATATCCTTGATTTCCTAACAAGTTCAAGGGTCTTTGAAGCACAAGTCATCGATGAGGGAGAACCACAACAAGCTCAGTTCGAAATAGATGAGATAATGAATTTGAGGACAAATACTATTCCTAAGGGGATGATTAAGCTAGAAAGAATTTTTGATTCAGACAGATTGAGTGCCCTCAAGTATCAGACAACTAAAGGAGGGGAATGTGAAAAAGTGAACTTAGGAACTGAAGAAAATGTCAAGAATGTTTTTATTGGTAAAGTTTGTACTCCTCGGGAAAAGGAAGATATTCTGAAGCTTATGAGGGAATTCCCAGATGTGATTGCATGGGGATATGAAGATTTGAAAACTTATGATACCTCCCTCATCACACACACAATTCCATTGAAGCCAAACAACAAACTATTCCGACAAAGGAAGAGACCAATAAATCCCTTGTTAGAGCCACTAATCCATCAAGAAGTAAAGAAATTGCTTTCTGCCAGAATAATTTTTCCAGTCAAATACTCAACATGGGTTGCCAACTTAGTTCCTGTTAGAAAAAAGAGTGGAGAAATAAGATTGTGTGTGGATTTCTGCAATCTTAATAGAGCTTTAGAAAAGGACAACTATCCAGTACCATCACTAGATGAGGTTATACAACTTGTAAATGGATCCCAAATGATGTCATTTTTAGATGGTTATTCTAGGTATAACCAGGTGATGGTAGAAGAAGAAGACTGACTGAAAACTACATTCACCACTAAGTGGGGCACATTTGCATATAGGAGAATGCCCTTTGGTTTGATTAATGCCGGAGCCACCTTTCAGAGAGCCATGGACTACGCATTCAAGGATTTGGTCGGTAAATGCATTATTATATACATGGATGATCTCACTGTGTTTTCTAGGTGCAAAGAGGATCATATGACTGATTTAAAGAGAATATTTCAGAGATGTAGGAGATATGGAATTTCATTGAACCCAAAGAAGTGCATGTTCGCAGTCAGAGAGGGAAAATTGTTGGGACATGTGATTTCAGAGCGTGGAATCTCAATCGATCCTGAGTGCATTGAAGCGATTTCAAGATTGGGGTTGCTAGCTAGTCAAAAAGAGTTAAAGTCATTCTTTGGAAAATCAACTTCGTAAGGAAGTTCATCTCAGGATTTGCAGAAATAGTCAAGCCACTAAATGACATGTTAAAGAAAGGTGCAAAGATAGATTGGACACCTGCAGCAAAGAGAGCTTTTGAGGAGATAAAGCAAGCAATTGTGGATGCTCTTGTTTTGATCAATCTAGATTACACTAGACCATTCTACATCTACTCATTTGCATCAGAGCATACCTGTGCAGCTATCCTTACTCAGAAGATGGAGGAGGAAGATGAGCATCCTATTGCCTTTATGAGCTCGCCATTGAAGGATGCAGAATTGAATAAAAAAATATCCAAACATAGAGAAGCAAGCCTATGCTTTGGTGAAGGCAATTAAGAAATTTTGACATTATATTTTGAGAAGCAAGGTTTATGCAATTGTCCCAGATGCGGCAGTGAAGACACTATTGATGCAAAATGAATTGGGAGAAAGAAGAGGAAAATGGATGTCTATCATTCAAGAATACGACATGGAGATACAACCTATGAAGTTGGTTCGAGGACAAGCTCTGACACAAACAATCGCAACAACTGGCCCTAGATTGGTTCAACAAGTATATGTGATGGAAGAAGTATCCCTAGATGAATGGTATGATGACATTGTTTACTACCTCCTAAATCACAAGTCTCCTATGCACCTAAATTATGTCCAAAAGCATGCCTTGAGAATGAAGAGTCAACAATTTATGCTTCAAGGAGCAGTTCTATATAGAAAGAATCATGATGGAATCTATTTGAGATGTGTTGGAAAAGAAGAAGCAAAACAGACCCTAGATCATTTTCATAGTAAGTATGGGACCAGTCATGGAAGTAGTCTCTCTATGGCCCACTAGATTTCAAGAGCACGATATTATTGGCCCACATTATTTAAAGATGCATACGAACATGTAAAAACCTATCACACTTGTCAAGTAGCGGCAACACGTGAGAGAAATCTTGCAATGCCTTTACAACCTATTATTGAAGTAAGACCTTTTGCAAAGTGGGGGTTAGACTTTATTGGTCCAATTAATCCACCCTCTTCGGGACAACATAGGTACATCCTAGCTGCTACTGATTATTGCACTTGCTGGTCGGAAGCTCAAGCACTAAAGAATTGCATGACGGAGGTTGTTATCAAGTTCCTTGAAGAAAATATTGTCACAAGATTCGGATGTCCACATGCTCTTGTATGTGACAATGGTACTACATTTAAATCTCTGAAGTTTTCAAACTAGACATTTGATTATGGGATCACCCTAAAGTTCTCATCAAATTACTATCCACAAGGGAATGGGTTAGCTGAGTCAACAAACAAGAATCTGCTAAGTGCTATCAAGAAGTTATTGGACAAAAATCCCAGGGACTGGCATACACAACTAAGATTTGCGCTTTGGGCAGACAGAATAAGGATCAAGAGCTCTATAGGGACATCTCCCTATCATTTGGTTTATGGACAAGATCCAATTTTTCCCATTCAATTGAGGATCCTAACATTGCAGTTTATGCAGGAATACATGGAAGGTGAAGATATAGCACGCACACGATTGACACAATTTCTTCTCTTGGAAGAGAAAAGAGATCAAGCACTGGAAAAGTTCGCAAAACATCAAACTGTGGTAAAAAGATGGTTTGATAGAATGGCTAGAGTTAAGGATTTTCAAATTTCAGATTTGGTACTCTGTTGGGATAAGGCCCATGAAAAGAGAGGCGATCACGACAAGTTTGACAATTTATGGATGGGGCCTTTTCAAATTTCTGAGATACTGGGAGATAATGCATTCTGTTAGGAATAAGGTGTCTCAACCTTGGATAATTCCTATTTTTATTATTTGTTTTGTAAAATGTATTTCTTGCAAATAATGTTGATGTGTCGACATCTTGAATTGTGTGTAAGGAGATCATGGCTAAAATGGTTATGACGGATTCCTATGACACGTAAGAGCTATGTTAGGAAGATTCACTGACAGGTGAAGACATGTGGCAACTGATAAATTTGAGTACTGTACACTCTTCCCCAATCGTGGGGTTCGGGGTTCCTATTTTCTCGGAGAATGGTAAAACCCTAATACGGTTATCTTTGGGAGTAGCCCTAAAAAGTGAAGCGCATGATATAAGCTTTTTTAGGGTTGCGAAGAGATGTGATGCGAGTGTATGGTTGGAACATTTTTATGCTGCCGTGATTTGTCTTCAAGGTTTTGGAAATCTTCTGAAAGAACTTGCATTGCAAGTGTATTGTAAGCTGTAATAGTTTTGATCAATACATTGTGCAGGTTTTGGAGTGCTGGGGTTTTTACCGAAAGGTTTCCCCAGGGTATATCATTGTGTCATTCTCTATTTTTCTGTATGCATGGTATTTGGTTGCAATATCTTTGTTAAAGTAGTTAACGAATCTGAAATTGTAAGGATTTATAAGAATTTGCACAATACTCTCCTATAGAGATTAGCGTAGGAAGCTGTTTTCGCACCTGAGTTTCCTTACACATTCAAGCTGAGAACTCTGACAGGAAAGGAAGTCTCGTTGCCTATCAATGGGAAATTCCTCAAGCATTATTTCTGCCCTTAGGTTTCCTTCTAGAAGCCTACCATGTACATAGTTAGTCTAGGTTTTCCCTTTCATTCTTTTGTTTTGGTTTCCCTTTTGTGCTTTCGTTATTTTTCTTCTAGTTTAGAGGGGGTTTTGGTTTTCTTCCCCTATTTTCTTTCCCATTGGTGGGATTTTGGCTTTCTATAGTTTAGGTTGTTAGTTTAGGGTTTTGTTTCCCCTAAGCCTAGTTTGCTTAGGCAGTTTTGGTTTTCTTTTGTTTTGGTTTTGGTTGTGGTTTTGGTTTTTGCCAAGTGGCTTGGAGGTTTGGGGTGTTCCTATTTGTGTTGGGGGGTGTTGTGTGATTTCAAACTTCATTTGAAGATTCCACTAAGTCTTGTTTATCTCATTTTCTGGATAACTGTTTATGAAGATCCCTAGAAACTAAGGTTGTCTTTCTTATGTTTATCATTAGGTTGGAACACAAACTTGACTTGGGAGGTTAATCATGCACTGTATCTTGACACTCGAACTCTAAGATTGCTATATTTTTCACACCTAACTATTTCTCTGAGTCCATCTTAGTTTCATCTAAGATTGCTATATTTTTCACACCTAACTATTTCTCCGAGTCCATCTTAGTTTCTTTAGGAGAGGTCATGGCTTGTGAAAATTTTAAAATCTTGCTTTAGCGCCACTGTAATTCCTAAACCCATAGTGAGCTTCATTGCTCACGAGCCAAAAGAAAAGAAAGAAATGCAATATCAGTTGAAAAGGATAAAAGAGAAAATAAAAGAAAAGATGAAATAATTGGCTTTTGGGGGGTACATGGAAATCTCGATAGGTGTTCAAAAGTATAATTCACTGGAAGTGGAGCAATCTCCGTTGGTTTTACAGCAACAACTCCATCGGGGCTATAGACGCCTGACTGGCAACGAAGCAATGTCTAGGATGCTTTTGGAGTTAAGAGGAATATATAGCTTGTCATGGCCGATCTTAGGGTTTCTAAGTGATCTTCTTGAGTGGGAATTAACGCATGTGCACACACATAGGTAATTCAAGGATGACAGTGTCTTGATCCAATATATGATTCTTCTCCCCTTTTGAGTTATGGTTTCATCTTAGTGATAGCGTAAGTTTGTTGACCAAGGAATTTGGGTTCCAAGTAAATTTTTATCCTTGAAATGTTTTCAACATTTCACTAGTGGAGTTGCTAGATGTTGTGACATTGTCACACCACGCCCATCTACGATGGGAACCCCTGTTTTCCCTTCTCCCATTTGACCCTGTCTACAACAGTCTCAGAAGAGCAAATGAGTAAAGCAAGAGTCATGTCCAGCGTGGTGAGTAAAAGAACCTACTGTAGGTCTCAAGACACAGTCAACGTTCATGTGATTGGTTCAAAACAAAGCACTGTTTGTAGAGACTATCTGCAGTAGAAGCCCCAAAAGATTCGGTGGTAAGTCAACATGCTGAAGAGGAGTCAAACATTAAGGAAAATCCTTAACCCCTTCCAAAATGCGCTCAGAGCGCAATATAGAGTGAGTCACGGAATGTGACAAGAGAAGAAATCCTTAACTCAATGCAAAATGCACTCAAGGCACAAAAGGAGAGAAGTCCCAGAAGTTTCCAAAAGAACAAAATCCTCAACCTCATCCAAGATGCGCTCACGAAAGAAAAAGAGGATAGTTGCGGAATGTTGAAAAGAGGAGAATCCATGGTGGAAGGTAATATGCGCTCCAAGTGCAAAATGATAGCAGTCACGGAGTTTGAAAAGGGACAAAGTCCTTTACTTAGCGTAATGTGCGCTCCAAGCGCAAAATAGAACAAGTGAAGGATTGTTCAAAATAGTAAAATCCCCAACTCATGTTAAAGTGCACTCCAGGCGCAATATGGGGGATAGTCATGGCAAATCCAAAGAACGAAAATCCTCCATGCATGCCAAAGTGTGCTTCAAGCACAAAATGAGCCCGGTGAAGGAATCCTCCAAGATGAAAAATCCCGGACTCAACATGACACGTGCTCCAAGCGCATTCCCAAGGAAATCACGGAAAGAGGAAAATGTCGAAATCTTTAACTCATGCCAAGATCCACTCAAGGCACACTTCATACTTAGTCGCGGAGAATGAAATTTCTTAAAACTCTTGGAAATTGAAAATTTTGGAAAATGTTGAAGAGTTCGAGGAATTCATGGAAGGAAAGGGGGAAAGTTTCAAAGAGAAAATGCGAAAGAATTTTTATGTGATTCTTATGTTGATTATTTCATTTTGCAAGAGGAAGGATTCCAATTCCGCAGGATCGAGGATGATATTCAAGTTCCAGGTCTCCAGTTGCAGTGTTGAAGACACCACGATCTAAGTGATCAAGTCCAAGGCGTCCAAGGTTCAAAGATCACAATTCAAGTGCAAATATACAAAGGGAAGAATGTCACATCTTGAAATTCCTTCTCAATGTCCAGTAACATGACCAGGGAATTTCCATTTGAAGAAAATCCAAATTGGTAGAATTATCAAAGAAGGAGTTCGATCCATTTTCAGAAGATGAAATCTCAGCAAGCTAACATGGCACTCAATCATCTTCATCGGTTAGTCAAAGATTCTTCAAGTCAAAGTCAACACATTCAAGGAAGGGTATCAAGGATAATCCATTCAAGGAAAATTGTGCATTTAATGCATAGTGGGTATGCATATTAGGCATTTATTGCACCCCACCTTCCTTCTGAGTGTGCATGCATGGTGGGCATTTATTACCCACTATGGTAGTGGTTTCTTTTTGTATTGATGTAGATTCATTTTCTGTGTCCTAACCCTAATTAGGGTTGAGTTGGAAAAATCTAGGCCATCGGTTATTGTTTTGATCCGGGCCACTCGTTGATTTCAAGGACCTATATAAAGGCTTCTTCTTCTCATTTGTAAGAGAGGGAATTTTGAGATTGTTGCTTATGAGCTATTGAGACAATAGAATTTTCATTTAAGTGTGGTGAACATTTGATGTGTCTTAATGCTTGCTTGGTTTCATTATTCTTTCAATTAGATTAAGTTTAGTAGATGAAGTGTTGTGATTGTTTTTGGAGAATATAATGATGTTTTGATGAGTTCCCGTGGTTCATACTTTTGATGTTTTAGTGATTCTAAATCATCATGCAAAGTTAGCCTGAACCCCTTATCCACGTGCTTAAATTCAATCATTCATACAAACCCTTGAAGATTGCACTGGTCTATGTGTAGTTGTAGCTTGACTTGGCGAAGTGAGACTTGGTAAATTAAGGAACTCATCCATCAGCATACTTTCCTTGGCCATCATTACCCTTAGGATTAGATTAGGATCTCTGAACCCTAAACCCTTTTCATTTCCGCATATCTGGTGAAAACCAAAAAAAAAATAGTACTTAATTGAAAATCTTTTGGTAGTACCTATATCCATCATGACATAAAGAATTGAAAACGTAAGGCCCCTTGTGATCATCAGCAAATCACATCAACACCGAGCATATCCACGAGTTGAGGAACCTTGGAGTTATCGTATGATCTTTTGCAATCTTAGCATACGAAATACTTTGTTTAAGAGAGAATAAGATATCTCGTTATTTTGTTCTACTATTTGATGAGTCATAAAACACGCATCAACACCACTCTTTTACTAAGGTTGAATGTTCAAATCAAAGAGCTAAAGGTTTACCGATACATTTAACCTCTATTTGTCAACTTGATTTAAATAAAATATACAATCACACTTGATCTCCATTTCATCGATACATTTTAAATAAAATGTGCAATCATACTTGATCTACAACATGCATACATAACATTGACATCAAATACTGATCATCTTATATAAAATTAGATTGTATGTAGTAATCAGGGATCTCTGGACATCAAACTATTGCCATATCCTTAAATAGAGAACACCAAATATAAGATACCCGATTCGTGAACATTTTGTCAAACATACCCAACAATGTCCTGCTTTGCTTCCTGTCATGGTTTATGGCCGTTTGATTGTAATGCCTGTTTTCTTACTAGTCAAAGTTATACTGTATTAGACATCATCTATACCCTCTCTAGATATATGAGTTTTAGATCCCCTTACTAGCATCCCTTTGGATGATGCTTTATTTCAAATTTGCATTTCATTTGCGATTGAGAATTTCAAGCCATGTGCAACAATTAAGAAATTACTGTTCCTCTGGTTTATGATGTTTGGTTGTATTCTTGGTTTGATTGAATTTTTACTACCCAATCCTATGATTAACAATGGACAAGGCACTGGGATTTATGTCCATGGATATTCTGAAGAACATATGTTTGTCCTACAAATTGTGTCTCTGTCTCTTTGGTAGAGCTACAGACCAAAACAATCATGATGGACGAAGGGTAGAAAGCAGCTCATCTGAACATGAACAATCCATTCTCTTAGGATCCAAATGATTATCAATTTCTCCACTACATAAAGTGAATGGGGATGCTTCTTCAGAAATGTTAAATTAGAAAGAGTTACACGGAAAAAAATGATAGATAAATTCTATACTGCAAAATGGGCTGCCTAAAAAATCTTCTGCACTGAAGTTAATGATGGTAATGGCAAGGGGATTGTTCAAATCTGCAACAAATTGTTTAAAATTCAAAGAAGGCAACATAGCAAAAGAAATTAAGAAACCATAATTGTGAAACATTGTTGAAACATGCTAAATCAAAAAAAAATAGAACTTTTGAGAAAGTAATAAGGCATAAATTGTTCGATGATTAGGTGAAAGGTGGACTCACAGGTTGAATCTTATGTTGATAAATTGTTGCTGTCTACTACAAGTGAGAAACTAGTGTCAGTTCAATTGGTGCCTTGTTTACAGGGAATTTTGATGATTGAATTTTAGAGAAAAGAGTTTAGAATGTGATATTTCTGATGTAAATAAAATATGAATGGATAAGAAGAAGTTTCAAATCAAAGTAATAAGTTGGTAGTGTATTATATCAATCAAATCAATGCAAAGTATCATACACTAAATATAATTAGATATTGGGTGAGATTTTGACATTTTCAAAAAAATAGAGTCCTTTATCAGTAACACATACTAGTAATGCTAAAAGGATGTGGAATTTTGTTTGAAATACTCCAGGGGTAAAAGATAATAAGGAGCCTTCAAGGATAGATTGCTACCTAATAGAAACGATTCATTTGTAAGTAAGAAAGTGCCTGAAAGAAATAAAGTTTATAGGATGACAACTGATAATGACACATTTTATTTTTCTGAATTCTCAAACTAAATTCAGATTTAGATTGTAGGAAGCCTGAAGGAAACAACCTGTTTCTTGGGGAAAAACTATTGATGAATCCAGATCTTCAAACGTTGACATGGTTTGTGGAAATAAATTATTTGTGTATTATGCCTTTTTTAGAAAGGGTAACCCAAATTATTCTGAAGAATGAGTCATATTGAAGTTAAACCAAAGGCCCGCATGATCTAATGGCCCGCCCCTATTATAGTTCCCATAGGGCATATGTATGTATGATAACGTAAGATCTATCAGTGAATGAAGAACTACTTAGAACTCCTTAATCGGGAATTTGTTAGGAAGAATCATGTCCTATTAATTATTTATATTCAATTGAGTCATTCTATGGTAGCTTTGGAAAAGCATTTTCTTACCGTTAATGGATAAACTAGTGATCATAGTTTATACAATTATTTTCATGTACTTAAAAGTAATGGGAATATTGTATGAAGATAAAGAGAAGGATTTAATAGATATGGTTGGGAATTCTGTAAAGAAGATAAGTTGGATATTTGGTAATGATATCTAATATACTGAATAAAGCTTTTTTATAAAAGATGGTGTTATCCAAAATCTGAGCATTCTAAAGTAGAATCCTACCAATAAAATTTTGGTTATAGGCTGTGAAAATTATGGAATTGTTATAAAATGAGATGTTGAAAGAGGCATTGTTACATTTGAGAAGAATGTACATGGTGATAGAGGGGTGTGAAGTGTTGATTATGCATAGTGGAATACAATCTTCTATATATCAAGTTCTGATGATGACATAGTGTAAAGTAGGAAAGATAATAAAATTGATATATTGAGATTTTTGTTGCTAAAGAGTATATAATAGTTCAAAAATAAAGATTAATGTAAGGAAGGTTAGAATATGAGAAATGCTTACTATTAAAAGATAATTAATCTATTTTATATGCTTGATGGGTTTCACATTCTTTCTGTTAGCTGCTTTTATTTGTTCATGTTTTTGAAGGGCTCGTATAGAAGGCCTTCTAATTAGAAAAAAATCATAACAACTAATGCTGAACATAAAAATGTACTGCAAAAAATAAATGTACAATATGAGAGGAGCACATCTATAATTGGTTTACACCAGAAATTTCCAATTTTAAGTAGAGAGGCCTTAGTAAATCAACTTCATTTAATTAGATTAATAAAAACTATCAAAATATAAAAAATGCTCCAATAAATGGAAGAAATTATTTTAATTAGAATGACAGAATTATTCAAAAGGTACACAAAAGATGATTTTTCCTCCCTTAATATTTAAGGGGAAACATTGGGGATTGCCTTTGGCCTAGTTATATGCTTTTCCATAATGAATTCTATTTTAAATATAATCACTCTCCTAAGACTTAAGGGTCTCTTTATAGTATCAAGGGGAAACATTGGAGATTGCCTATGGCCTAGTTGTATGCTTTTTCATAATGAATTCTATTTTAAATATAATTACTCTCCTAAGACTTAAGGGTCTCTTTATAGTTTATTTTCATTTATGACTCAAGTTCACTTTATGCATGTGGGATTGCTGCCTTTTACATGTGTTGAATCCCACCAAAAATCTCTACTACCACTGCTACATTGTATGCATTTATCAACCAGAAGGTGGATTGGTGGACCCACTAACTTCAGTTTGGGTTTTCTCATCAATTTCAATTCAACATAGGTTTTCCAATTTACATGAAAAGGTGGGTAAAAAAAGTTTGCAATTTATTTCTCCCTAATTATTTTGAAGCATGTTGTTTGCTTATATTTGTTGGCAGTCCATTAGGCAAGTCTTGAGACATTCTTAGACAATGTATGCTACAGGTTAGCAAGCCTGCCTTTAGACTTCTGCGGATTTGTGTATGTGAATGCCACTTATTAGACTTCCATAGCAAGCAACTCATAGACATGCACTTATGTTTGGTTCTCTTAACTTAATTTCCATTTTAAATAGTGTATATGAAAGTGCATATAAAATAGTGGAGGATGACCACTATATGTGGGACTAAGCTTCAATCAAGCTAGTAAAAATGAAGAGAGAATAATTTGGTAAAGGAAGATGATTTGTTATCCAACAAGAATTGAGGAGAGGAAGAAAATATAAAAAAATGTAGGCATATTTGACCTTGTAAGAACATGTCATGGTAGGTTTTTTAGGGTGAAAATGATGTTTCTACCATCTAGTCTAAACTTTGACCTAGATGTTTGGTGCAATAAGATTTTGGGCTACAAGTGACTACAAGTGATAAATGTTAAATCAATACAATAGAAAAAATTTATGCAAACTAGTTTGCCTTTAAATTAGGGTGCTACCAAAATGTTCCTTATTGCATTATTAAGTTTCTTCAAGATTTTTGGGAAATTCTGTTACAAAATAGTGCTTAATATAGGTTAGTAATAAAATAAAGGTTAGTTATTAAATGACTTAAGTAAAATGGAATGGCGGAGGCAACTAGGGTTTATGGACCGAGACCATGGCAGTCATTTCCCTGACTGATCTCTAAACAAGTATGGTCTGCGTTTGTTGTGGTAGCCACCTAGAGGTAGAGACAACAACTAGGGAGGAGACCTTTCAAGACACTTTGAAATTGGTGGGCCTCTGAGGAAGTGGCAGGCTCCAGCCCGAAATCAATGGGGTTATTCTCGTTTATTTGCTGGCCTCAAAGGGGGCTTCAAATAGGTGGAAAAGAAGGAATGGCAACCAAGGAAGGAGGTTTTGAAGAAGCCGATCATAAAGGAGACTCCAACGACAATAGACAACAAGGTTGTGGACATCCGCATAGATTCAGAGGCTTGGAAGGATTCGGTTCAAATGTTGTGATCAAGGGCCTTTTTTATAAAATGGGGCAGTGAATGGCCTTCTTATCTAAGGATTCAAAAATGTGTGGATGAAGAATGGGGTACCCACTTTGTTCTGAAATCCCTACCTAATGGGTTTCTTCATGGTCATTGCAAGGATAGACAAGGAGAAGACACAAATTATGTTTAACGACCCCTTTCTGGTGGGAGGTATAGGTTTTTTTATCAAAGATTGGGTCCCAAACTTAAACCCTAAGCAAGATTTTATTGAAGAAATACCCATTTGGTGCGGTTGTACAATCTTCCTCTTGAGTATTGGAATGAAGAGACTTTCAGAGCCCTAGGAGAGAAACTTGGTAAATACATTAAATCTGATGAAGCCATTGCAAAGGACAATTTTAGCATGTATGCGCAAATATGTATCATGTGGAAGCCTCACCCCCTTCTGCCTAAAGTGATTGAAATCTGAACTTCTGAAGGATATTGGTGGTGAGAATTAGAGGTTGAAGAAATAATGGAGAAATGTAAGAAATGGAAGGAATGGGGGCATGGTGAGCAGGAATGTGTTCCTTCACAGAAAGGCAATGGTAAGGAGGAGAATTCTCTGGAGGAAAAGTTGGCTAGACTGGTGGAATCCCTGATTAAGGACAAGGATAGACTTGAGCAGAGGGTCGAGCCATTGCATGGGCCTCTTGTTTTAACCCCTTCCTCTAGCCCTAGGAGGATGGCTCTAGTGGAAGATTCTTTCAAGTTGGGTTCAAAGGAGACTTTGGTTGAATATGGGGAGGGGGCATGCAACATTATTGGCATGGGCCTATGCACTTCAACTAAGATCATTTCGGTTGTGTTGAGTAATGGTCATTTCGATCCTCTAGTTGGGATAGGTGGGCAAGAGGTGTGTTTAGAAGTGCAAGTAGGGGTCCCTTTGAGTCCTTTGCAAGAGGACCATGCTCTTGAGGGATTGCTGATTAGTTCTCAAAAGGTGGTGAGTCAAGTCTAGGAGAAGGGCTTCAAGGACATCCATATGTCCCCAATGAGGTTGGGTAGAGATAATTTTTTAGCAGAGTCAGAGGAAGACTCAAATACACATGATCTTTTGGGATTGTCATAAGAAGTGGGCATTTTAGATAGTAGAACCATTAAGCAATCTAAGTCCAAATTTTCTAAGGCCAAGTTGGGTTGACAGAGTTCTTGAGGCAGGAAATCCTTTTAGTAACTTTTGGAGGATGTTGACAATATGAAGGGGAAATCTAAGCTTCGATCCAGGAGAGACTTGTTCTCTCCTGGGCAGCCGTGAAGTTCCTTAGGTGGAATGTCAGGGGCTGCAATGACCCTAACAAGAGAGGCCTAATCAAAATAGGCTTTGATTAGGTGACTGCAATGACCCTAACAAGAGAGGCCTAATCAAAATAGGCTTTGATTAGGTGAACTAGATGTTATTTGTGTTCAGGAGACTAAATTGGATGCAAAGGGTGCAGCTAGAGTGTTTGGTGTTCGACATAAATGGTCAGGATTTTTTTTGGATACAGTTGGGGCTTCTGGAGGATTGGGTATCCCATGAAATCTTGGAACAACAAAAGTGGATGCGGTCAGTCAAGCAAGGCATTGGAAACTAGTTCAAGTAAGTTCCTTGACTATTAATTTTACTGGTTTTTTGGTGAATGTGTATGGGTTGTTTAAGATTGAGATAAGACTGGTTTGGGAGGACATCTCTCGGTCTTTAGGTGGCCTTCGTAATCATATAGTGATTTTAGCTGGGGATTTTAATGCCACCTTGACTCCTTTAGAAAAAAAGAGGCGGGGTTGGTGGTTTGAATAGAGTTCAGTTGGATTTTCAACATTTTGTGTCTTCGAATAGCTTATGGGAGGTGGCTGCTAAGGGGGGAACCTTTACCTGGACCAACAAAAGGATTGGTTTCTCTAACATTGCAGAGAAGTTAGATAGGTTTTTTCTGGTTGGAAACTAGAATGCGTCACCACTTGTTTTTGAATTAGAAATTTTGAGTGTCTCATGGTCTGACCACTTCCCTATGTCATTGCTGATTCAAAATGACAGAGTTCCCTTACAGTGCCCTTTCAAACTGGAGAAAATGTGGTTTCAAGAGCAGGGTTTTTTTGAGATGGTCTCTCAATGGTGGCACTCTTCTCCTAAGGTGGACAAGAATAGGTCTTACTAGCTTTTCAGAAAATTAAATTTCATCAAGCAAAGTCTTAAGGTTTGGAATAGGGTCCATTTTGGAAATATCTTTGAGGAGAAACATACCATAGAGGAATAGTTGGAAGCTCTTAATAGTGAAGTCCTTTCAAATGGCATAGATGAAGTGGATTTTTTGATAGAGAAGGACCTTTTAAGAAGGTATGGGGAAATCTTACAGTGGGAGGAGATTTATTGGCGGCAGAAATCTCGAGAAAACTGGCTTAGGGAAGGTGACAGAAACACTAAATTTTTTCATAGTTCGGTCAAGACCAGGAGAAGAATCAATAGAATCTTGTCAATTAGACTTGTTGATGGATTGGTTTCTGAAGATGTCAACTTAATTAATAAAGAGGCAGTCAATTTTTTCTCCACCGTGTGGAGTCAGGAAGGGACAGATAGAAGCTAGATGCAAGAGGAAATCTTGGGGGTCATTTCAAATCTTGTGAGTAGAGAGGATAATCAAATGCTGAATTAACCAGTCTCAATAAAAGAACTTAAGGAGGCAGTTTTTGGGATGGGAGGGGACAAGGCTCCAGGTCTGGATGGGTTTCAGGCTTTTCTTTATCAAAAGTTTTGGGAGGTGCTGAAGCAGGATTTTTTGGCAGTAGTAGAAGAATCTCGAGCCAAAGGTTTTATCTTAAAAGATTTCAATAACACAATGGTTTCTCTAATCCCAGAGAAGGAGAAACCCTTATCGTTCAAAGATTGTTGTCCTATTTCACTTTGTAATACCGTCTATAAGATCATTTCAAAAGTGGTTGTGATTAGGTTGAAAAAGGTGTTGCACAAACTTATTTCTCTAGAGTAGAGTGGCTTTACTCCAATCAGGAACATTGTGGATGAAATCATCGTGGCTCATGAGGTCATACATTTGGCTAAGGCTAGCAATCAATGAAGGATGTTGTTGAAATTAGATATTCAGAAAGCTTATGATAGGGTGGATAGAAGATTTCTTATTAGGGTGCTCCAACAGTTTGGGTTTAATGATGAATGGGTGAAGTTGATTAATAGTATGGTCCATTCTTATAAGGCCTCTATTCTTGTTAATGACAGCCCTTAGGGTTTTTTTAAGACTTCCAGAGGTATCTGCCAAGGGGATCCCTTTTTCCCCCTTTCTCTTTATTCTTCTGGCTGAGGTGTTGGGTAGAACTATCTCCAAGAAGAGAGAGCTAGGCCTATGGAAAGGAATTGAGATTGCCGGAGGGGTGGATCCCACTTCTCATTCACAATTCATAGATGACACTTGCTTGTTTGGAATAGCTTCTATGTGTGAGGCACGCGTGATGTTACAAGTGTTGGAGTCGTATAGTCTGGCTTCTGGACAAAGTGTTACTTGGCACAAATCATAAATTTTCTTCTTCAACACGGAGATGGGTTCGCAAAGGGCTATTGCTAGACTTTTTGGTGTGTGCATTGGTCAACTACCAAGTAAATTTCTTGGTACCCCTCTTTTTGCTAGAGTTGGAAAGGCTAATCTTTGGAAGGATTTGATTGATGGTTGCTTGGATAAGATGGAAGGTTGGAAAAGTAGGTGGCTCATCCTTGCTGAGTGCATCCTCATGCTCAAAACTGTTATTTTTTCCATGCCCACTTTCTCGATGGCATGTTTTAGAATTCCTTGTAAGGTCATAAGAACTATTCAATAGAGGATGTGTAAATTCTTATGGAATGGAGACCAAGAGCAAGATAAAATACCTCTAATGGCTTGCGACAGAATTTGCAAATGAAAAGGAGGCTGTGGTGTTGGGTTGCGGGATTGGAAGTTGATCAACAAGGCGATGGGAGCTAAGCTTATTTGGCAAATGTACTCTTAGCCAGATCAAATGTGGGTGAAAATTTTACAGGCCAAATACTTGGATGGAGACGATAGAGAGAGGATCTTAACCGTTGACAACCCACCTACAGGTTCTACCCTGTGGAACTTTTTATTGGGTAGTAGAGGCCTAATTACCAATCATTTGACTTGGTGATTAGGCAATGGGAAAAAGGCTAATTTCTGGTGTGATTCTTGGGATGAGCAATAGGCCTTGGATCAAGAAGGGATCCCCCAACACACTGTGGTAGCTACTACATAGCAATGGGGGGAGAAGGTTTGTGATTTTGTTGAAATGGATAGTTTTGTGATTGGTGAAGAGATTAAGTGGAAGGATCTAGGGATCCTAGGACTGTCAGAGGGGGCCTGCAACATCCTTGATAGAATTTTGAAGAATAGAATGGTCATCGGTTCAAGGGACCAAGATGAGATTATCTGGTGTGGGGCCAAGAGTGGTTAGCATTCGGTCAAGATAGGATGCACATTGTTGGAAAATGAGAACAAGAGGGTGGAATAGGAAAATTAGATTTGCTGGAATAAGTTTTGTATGCTCAAGGCGGGTGCGTTTACGTGGCTATCAGGTTGTTGGATCACCTAAAAATTTTCTTTTTGAAGCTTGGAAAAGTGCCACATTTATATGTTTGGTAAAGGAGAAATCTTATATTTGGAAAATTATGATGAAAATCCTTTTAAAATGAGTCAAAGGGGGCATGTTTTTCTATTTCGTGGGTTCTCAAAACATCAACCATGAAATAGAAAAATTTCACTATTACGCTGGGATAAGGATAAGGATGTGTGAGAGTGATTTTTTTCTATTTCGCGAGCCACATTGATGACAGTTGAGAAGTAGTGAAATTTCACCATTTCGTGATGGACCAAAAGGGAGACTTGCAAATTGGCGAAAGGTGTAAAAAATTTAAAAGGACAAATATTAATTAGAAGGTGTCCAATTCACTAAACTCAGAATGTACATCTTGAGTACCGAAAGGATTTGTCAGAATATTTGAAGATGATGCTTGAAAAGATAAATTGGCACAAGGTAGATTAAATGCTTATGATCTCAAGATTAAAAGAGCCAACACATGAATTAAAACAACACAAGTAATGATCGAGGTTTGACGATTTTCTGAGCAGGAAGAAGAGCCAATCAAAGAGAATCATAGAGATATAGTATAATAAGAGTTCAAATGACACAAGATATATTGATACAATTTCTCTAAGGTTCGCAAATCAGAATGAATTCTATCAGAAGAAAATCTTTAAGAAAACATTCTTCAAAAATGTTGTAATTTCTACATGCTGAAAAAGTGATGTCGACCGAGGGTGCAAATGAGCACAAATTGCAAATTTGAAAATGACCCAGTTCAGAAAATCCAATTTCCAAGCTTTAGTTAGAATCTTAGCTTTTCATGAGATGTTTTGGGTTTTCGACCAAAACCAAATCCGAAATATAGGTAGCTATTAGTTAATTTATTGATTAAGTTTTTCAAAAGAAGTTTCTTGATTTTAATGTAGGGTGGTGTCTTTTCACCCTTAAGGGGTGTGAAAACCATTCAACCACATATATATGTGTGGTGTAAAATGTAAAGAGAGACAATAATAATAAGACACAATACAATATGATAGACATAATATTACTATGATGATAGTACTGTAGGTAGATAATATGTATGGAAAGTGATTGCAACAGAATTGCGAATCAATTGTATTCACTTTTTTTCGATTAATACAAAGAAAACCTATTTTTTGTCCAAGGTTGAGGAAGTAAGTTCATTGTTTTTTATTGGATTGGTCCTTTGCATTTTCAGTTCAATAAATTTCCTCTTTACTATTAGATGTTGGAGAATTGAAGTTTTAAATATTGGTTTTTGAGTATCAAGGGTTGTATACGAATCTCTCATCTATATAGTTCCTTGTCTAATTGGTTTCCTGCCAAGGAATTAAATTCATTTAGGCCAAAATAAATATTATAACCAATTCATCCTTGATGTCATGGAGGAGGGAATCTAAAGTTAAATTGTAGAGTGTACATGAGGATTCAATCAAAACTTGACTGCATTCCACCCAATTAGTTGGATAAGCAACTGGCCTGTGTATTTTCTCAAAGGTTTTTTTACATTGCAAGAGCATTGAAGTTCTTTCATTTTATTCATATGTATCTGAAAACTATCAGTGCATAATCTCATATATAAAGCATTCTTTACATACAACACATTTTTTAAGCATTCAGACACAAAAAAGAACTATTTTTCATCTTGATCAATCTCAAGAACCATTTGCCACTTTTTGAGAAATCATTCAAAGTTTAAATTTGCTATATAAAGGCACCTTAGTGTTTTGGGTGAGGGTTTACCCACCTAGGTCTAGCAAAGCCTAAAGTGTAGGGGAATTGGATTATTCCTATTTTTTGGCCAAGACTTATTGAAGAAATCCTATAGGAGAATTGGAAAATCTCTTTGATTTCTAATTTGTGGTTTTGGGAACCAACATAGGGAATGGTAGAATTTTGACTGGGGATAGCCTCAAGCGCCTAGGGTTCATTGGTCCTTTTAGATGTGTCATGTGTAACAAGGAGGAGGAGACCTTAGACCACCTGTTCATGACTTGTGAATTTGCTTATGCAACATGGAGCTTTGGTTTAAATAAGTTGAATTGGAGTGGCTCTATCCCTAGTTGCTTGAAGATATGGCTAGAATCTTGGTACTCATCAAGGGGATCTTCTACCTCCACTTCGATTTGGCTTATTTTACCCTCAACAACACTGTGGGAGATTTGGAAGGAATGCAATCGGAGGGTTTTTCAAGATAAGGCAATAACTTCAGCCATGTTTTTAGTAAGATTGGAAAAGGCAGTGTCAAAATTGGTTTCGAATGTTGCACCATAGATCAATGTCCATAAGGTTCCCTTCAGCCAATTTGATTCAGTGGTTCAACAATAATGGTCCTTGGTGATATTTAGGCCCGTTAATGGGCCTTAGAAGGTTCAACCTTTGCAGGATGGGGATGACAGATTAAGGTGGCACTCGCTCGATAAGGGGTGGATTAAGATTAATTTCGATGGTGCATCTAAGGCCAATTTGGGACCCTCGAGGTCCAATTTTGTGGCTTGTGATGAGTATGTGAGCACCCTTGCGATTGGTGCCAAAAGGCTAGCTGATGGTACTAATAACGAAGCAGAATGTTTGGCAGCAATTGGGGCTATCCTAACCACAACAAAAATGGGAATTCAGAGGCTTCATATTGAGGGAGATTTGCAACTTGTTGTAAATGACATTATTAAAGGGGAAATGGATACATGGTATCTCAATAAACATATCCAGAGGATTCAAGATCTTCTAGGGGATTTTGTTGACTTTCAGGTGACCCATGTTCTTAGGGATGCTAATACAATTGCAGATAAGCTTTCTAACGTCGGGGCAAATGGATCATTAGATGATAGATTTGAGCTTTTTGAAGATCTTAGATTCTTAAGAGATGCAGATCTTAGAATGGTAGGACATGATTTATAAATCTCTTGGATGTCACAAAGACATGATGTTCAGTGGGTTATAAAATTGGAGCCAGAGGTAGTTCTTTTTATTATGTACTTTGAAGATGGTGAGGACACATAAAGCTGAGTTGGCAGCAGGCGAGAGGTGTGAGTAAGGACCCCTTGATCTGAATTTAATTAGGAGTCGGATGATGTGATGTTTTGACATCATGATTAGTAATGGAGATTGATTCAGAGGATTTGAAAACTCTTTAAATTCGGGAGTGGGATTCAGAAGAATTTGCATTGCAAGTTTTCGAGTATTCAGAGTTGGGGTTTTGCAGGTAGTCGAGCTCTGTCTTAGGCATGGAGGTGAATTTTTCACTGGTGTCGTCGGGTCAACTATCGGGCTTCAGGGGGCGATTTTGATTTAGCGGTTGTGAAATGTGTTCAAATTTGATCATTTGGAGTTCTGGGAAGCGGCGTGTTTGATGTTGGGTGATGAGTTTCTTAACTTGGACCTTCATCCTAGGACCAACCTAGACATTTCCTCATTGTTTCCGACCCTGGCCTTAATGGTTGGCTCGTCGAAAGATGAGGTGGTGAGGGTGACTTGAGCATGCTTGGAGTCCAAATGGGCTAGTGAGTTGGTAGAGATTGTAGGTAGGGCTGAGTTGGGTGTGGGCCTACACATGAACCAAGGCCCTTGGTAGCTCATTGGTGGTGATGAAGCGAAAATGCAGCCTCTGGTCATTTTGACTTTATTTCATCCAATGACAGTGCATGGTGGACGTATGGAAGGGGTGGTGGGTTGTCTTAACTTTTCTGTGAACAATGGAAGAGGAGCGACAGGTTTTGGAGGCCGAAAGGAGGAAAAAGATGAAACATACACCAATGAAGTCAACGACCCCTTTGGGGAAGGACAACAACCTTTCCCCTCATCAAAAAATTCTCTCCAACGAGATGGCTCGTGGTGATGCTCGGATGAGTAGCGGTGTTGGTGTTCCACATGATGTGCATGGGGGCTCATCGGTACCTGGCTTCTTGAACTTTTACAGGGAGGAGGTGGCGGGCTGGTTTTCTTAATGTTTGGTGAATGACTCTTGTTTGTCGGCATGCCGAGTTTTGTTATTATGGGTTATCGATCTTTGTCTTGTGCTTTGCCTATTTTTTTGGGTCGCTTTACTAGTAGCACGATCTATCCTTTGGTGTAAAACATTGTATGTTTTTTGTTAGGTTTTCAAAGAATTATTAGGTTCGAGGGGTGGAAAGTAGAATCTGCCATTATGAGTGGCTTTGTAATTAGCTTTGGGAGGATGAGTCAAATCTGCCATTATAGTGGCTTTGTATCTAGATGTAATTAGTTATTTTTTAAATTAATAAAATACTTGTTGCCAATAAAAAAAATTTAAAAAAAACATTAGTTGTTAGATGATTATGAGTAGTTAGTGGGTTGAAAGGTTTTATAAAGTTATTGCTATGCAATTGTTTAGATGATTTTGTTGAACATGAAATTGTTAGATTTGAGCCTTTGTTCCAAAATCCAACACTTCTTTCTACTATTTTAATAGGTTTTTCAAAATGCTTAATCTTTGTGTGACTAGAAAAAATATTTGCTAAATGTGCGTACCATTACTAGTGTTATGAATCAAACTAGGAACTTTCCCATTAAAGGCCTTTAAGGCTCTTAAAAAAGGGACACATAATTGTAAAAGGGAGTAACAAGGAGTTGAAGGGTCTCCTTGTCACATAAATAAAAGCCTATAGCATGTTCTAAGTGGATGCTTTGTTATAATATTTCTCGTGTTCATTTAGATTTGGTAGTTAGAGCGTATCTTTATGAAAATGGAGGATATTGTTGCAGATAATAGAGATTATGACAAAGTTGAGTGATGTGGTATAGTTGAGGCTACTAAAGGACCTAAAGGAGTAGAGTAGTCTTGAGTAATATAATTCATTTTACTCAAACAACACATATTTTAATAGCCAAATAATCAAAGACAATTTTTTCCATCATGAACACTAAGAAATCATAAATAATTGTCCTATTTTATTAAATAAAATTTATCTTTAACTATGAAACACTAATAAAAGACACTCAATAGCAATTTTACACCTCATCTAAACCAAAAAATTATAAATTGTTGTCCTATTTTATTGTATAATAATTACTTATGACTACTAAGATAAGTAATATTTCAAATAACTAAAATTATATAAAAGTGATTTTACTAATAAATTTAAAAATAAAGATTACTTTAACTAAAATAAACAAATCACAATCTAATAAATATATATCAAACTTTTTTTTCATAATATTACATATATTATTCCCAAATAATGTACCACTTATATTATCTAACATAATATATAATTTTTTGTTGTAGAATAACTATTATTTTCAATGATATAATTCAAAACAAATAAAATCGATTAATCTAATACAAAAGCTAAAACATCTCGTTACACCAAAATTCACCATAATGATCATATGCAAGTGTATTAATCATACCATTGTAGTGTTCTTCTAATGCTTGTGTTTCTGTGGTAGATAAAGTTATTGTTTGCACCTTGCTCTTTTTCTTGATAAAGTCCTCTTCAAGTTGAACCTTTGAGCAACCATACACTCTTATCTTCTCTACACTCTTCAAATTCCAATAACAATGTGGTAGCCTCTGCAATGCCTCACAGTTTATTATTGTCAATGTTTTAAGTGAAGGCAATGCTCCTCCTTCCACTATTGGCAGCTGCTCTAGCTTCCTCATTTTCACTATTGAAAATACCTCAAGCTTAGGAAATCCTCCCTCCTTCTCAAATTCCTCTGGGAACTTCTCTATGTTGGAGCACATGTTGATCTCTAGGTGCTTTAAACTCAAAAGTTTGTGTAAGGCTGGTAGTTGTTCCAGCATAAAACATTCGACTAGCTTAATGTAGCTCAGATGTTGAAATTCACAAATGGAATTTTCTATTTCAAGTAATTGAGGACACTGCAGCCCAAGTTTCCTCAATTTTGAGATGGCACTCATGTCATGGGGTAGCGTTTCCATACTTGTGAGACACAAATATAGAAACTCCATCTGCTTCATGCTTCCCAACATTCCTTCTCTAATTATTTCACTATTATTTTGAAGGCCCCACCTTTTGAGTTGGTCTAGGGCACCCAAATCACTAAGAGAAAGCTGATTTCTTCCACACTTATTCCATCCTATATTTGAAGAACCACATCCATCAAGGTACTCTAGAGACGTGAGATGTGAGATTTTAGAAGGCATGCACTGCAAATGTTTACAGAAACGAACGTCCAAAAGTTTTAGAAATGTCAGACGGGAGTTGTGTAATATCAGAGTTGCAAAGATCTAATATTTGAAGGTTCTTGAGAGCAGTTATAGAGTTGGCCAGTATCTTGATTGGCACATTGTACAACTCGAGGGAAACTAGATTCTTCAAACGTCCCATGCTTTCTGGCAACGATTGTATGGTAGTGTAAGACAAATCAAGGACCCTGAGAGCGGTCATACTCCCAATCACCTCTTTTGGGATTTCTTTCAGAGAAGGATTTTTGGAAAGTAGCAAGGAGCGGGTTGGCTGGAAATTCTGACATGTCCAGAAGAATTTTTCTTCCTTCTAAGTGTTAGGAAATCAGATCTTTGGGAATATATTCACTGTTAATATATTCTGTAATGTTATATACTTTAATGCTGTTATATATATATATATATATATATATATATATATATATATATATATATATATATATATATATATATATATATATATATATATATATATATATATATATATATATATATATATATATATATATATATATATATATATATATATATATATATATATATATATATATATATATATATTTTAATTTGATTGTATGCAGTGAAGGGAAAACAACAATAAAGTAAATAACATTACAGAGTATATTAACAGTGAATATATTCCCAAAGATCTGATTTCCTAACATGGTATCAGAGCAGAGTTAAAGGGAATAAAATTCTGAATTAATATTTGATTGAAAAAAAGAAAGATATTATTTAAAAGAAAAGATTCATTCACAAATCATTAAAAATGACCACCGGAATCAGGATGGAAGACAGATTGGAAGGAGCATCAAATTTTCTATCATGGAAAATTAGAATCACCACACTATTGCAAGAACTGGAATTAGAATCTTTCATAGAAGCGGAAAAAGAAATGCCTACAGACGAAGCAGAGAAAATGACTTGGAAAAGGAGGAACAATAAAGCCAAGAAATTAATTGTTGATTCAGTTAAAGATTCTATTCTCCCAAGTATAGCAAGATTAACAACAACATATGAGGTTTTCAAGAAAATTCAAAAAACGTATGAGATAAACAATACAAGTCGAATATTAACCTTGAAGGAACAATTATTGACCATAAAGATGAATAAAGGTGAAACAGTTACATCTTATTTCCTAAGAATTGCTGAAATATGAGATCAACTATTCTCAATTGGTAACACTATAGAAGACATGGAATTATCTCTAATAGCACTAAGGGGATTACCAACATCCTGGGAGAATTTTATTCAATGCATAAGCACACGTCCACCTCTACCAAAATTTGATCAACTTAAGAACTACTGTACTCAGGAAGAATCAAGACTTATTACCAGAGGAATAGGTCTAAAGAAAGAGGGAGAAACACAAGCATTCAACACAAAGTCCCACAACAAAAAGAGAAAATCCTTCAAAAGAAAGAGGGGATTCAAAAGAGATTTTTCTAAAATCCAATGTTACAAATGTGATAAATATGGGCACACTCATCGACATTGTCCTAAAAGGAAAAAGACTCAAGCCACCGTAGCTGAAGCAAAAGAAATTCCACTCTTCTTTACAGCTCTCTCAAGTGAACTAAATTCCAATAATAGAACTTGGATAATTGATAGTGGTGCATCAAGACATATAACCGGATTCAAAAATCAGTTTGAGACACTTGAAAATCATTCAACCGAAGAAGTGACTATTGGGGATAACTCCACCTACCTAGTGAAAGGAATAGGGACCTGTACTATAAAGATAAAGAATGGAGTATCTCTACAACTAAAAGACGTTCTATTTGTACCTGGAATCAAAAGAAACTTAGTTTCTATATCAGGACTAGCAGACCAAGGATTTTGTGTCACCTTTAATGAAGACAAAGTTCTATTATGGCCTAAGAATTCAAAGATGAAGAATGCTACAATCATAGGGACAAGAGATGGTAGTCTTTATAAAATATGTAATGATCAGAAATTTGCACTAACTCATGAAATCACAAATCACAATGAATTATGGCATAAGAGGTTGGGACATCTAAGGTATAATGCTCTACCTTTAATAAACAAAATTACTACGGGTCTTCCACACTTAAAAAATAATCATCCTAGCATTTGTAAAGGTTGTGCACTAGGAAAGAATATAAAAGGGTCTTTCCCTACAAGTGAGCACAAATCTAAAGTAATCTTAGAATTAATTCATACTGATTTATGTGGACCCATGTCAACACCTTCATTAACAAGATCACTATACCATATTATTTTTGTTGATGAGTATTCTCGGAAAACTTGGATATACTTTCTTAAGGTTAAAGAATCAAGTGAGGCACTATCTAAATTCAAAGAATTTAAAGCATTAGTAGAAAATCAAATAGATAAAAGAATAAAAGTATTAAGATCAGATAATGGAGGTGAATACAAATTTGACATATTTAAAGAATTTTTTAATTCTGTTAGGATTAAGAGGGAGTATACTGTGCCGTATAATCCTCAACAGAATGGAGTAGTAGAAAGGAAGAATAGCTCCATAATCGAAGCAGCAAAAGCCATGATGCTCGATCAAAACCTTCATACTTCTGTTTGGGCAGAAGCTTCAAATACAGCAGTATATATTCAAAATCGGTGTCCACACTCCATATTAGAAAACATAACACCAGAAAAAGCATTTACAGGGATCAAACCAGATCTAAGTCATCTCAGGATATTTGGATGTCCCGTATACATTCATGTACCTAAAGAGAAGAGGACTAAACTAGAACCATCAGGTAAGAGAGGCATACTTGTTGGTTATAGTGAAAACACAAAAGGGTATCAAATCTATATTCCAGGACAAAAATCTGTTGAGATGAGTAGAGATGTAAAATTTGATGAAAATAACACATTTAAAAACTTTGAAGAAGATAACATCCTGGAGATAGAAGAAGATCTCACTGCTGAAATTGAGAGGGAGGATATAGAAGAACCTGAACCTCCTGTCATTGAAAATGAGAATACTAATGTAATCAATGGTAAGAAAAGGCCATTATGGGCAAGGGAAATAATTAAAGAAAATAATGTAGAACCAAATGAAATATCTCATGAGAGTAAAAGGACAAGAACTCAGAAATGTTATATAGCTCTTATAACAGAAATCAATAACTCAGAACCATCAAATCCTAAGGAGGCATTATCTAATCAAGCATGGAGAGAGGCAATGATTGAAGAATAACAATCTATAATAAAGAATGATGTTTGGGACATAGTACCTAGACCTAAAAACAAAACCGTTGTCTCTTCTAGATGGCTATTCAAAACTAAATATGCTCCTGATGGAAGTATTGAGAAACATAAAGCTCGGTTTGTTGCTAGAGGATTCTCATAGAAAGAAGGTATTGATTATGAAGAAACATTTGCTCTTGTAGCTCGATATACATCAGTCAGAACCATTATTGCTATAGCAGCATCTAAAGGGTGGAAGATACACCAGGTGGATGTGAAAATAGCATTCCTAAATGACACTATTGAAGAAGAAGTATACTTAGAGCAGCCAGAAGGGTTCATTATACATGATGCATCAAAATATGTTTGCAAACTCAAGAAAGCACTATATGGGTTGAAACAAGCTCCCAGAGCTTGGTATGAAAGGATAAACAACTATCTTTCAAAATTAGGATACTCTAAAAATGATGCAGATCCTAACATTTACTTTAAGATAACAAATGGAAACATGGTTATTTTAGTTCTTTATGTAGATGATCTTTTAATAACAGGAGAAGATCATCTTATTGCAAAATGTAAGCAAGAACTCACTGCTGAATTTGACATGAAAGATTTAGGACTCTTACATTATTTCTTAGGGTTGGAAGTGTTTCAAAAGGAAGGCTATATTTTGCTAAATCAACAAAAATACACTATTGATATTCTAACTAGGTTTGGAATGATGAAATGTAAGCCTTTATCCACACCTATGGAAACAAATTTGCACAAACTCAAAGTTGAAGTAGAAGAGTCTGAACCCTCTGATCCTACATTGTATAGAGAAATTGTTGGCTCTCTTATGCACTTGGTGAACACTAGACCTGACATCTGTTATGCAACCAATGTTGTGAGTCACTTTATGTGTGAGCCCAAGGAAATACACTTAATGGCAACTAAGCATATCTTGAGATATCTACGAGGCTCTATTGTATTTGGGCTAAAGTATAAAAAGGTAGAAATCAATCTTCAAGGGTATTCTGATTCTGATTAGGCTGGAAGTACTACTAATTGAAAAAGCACTACAAGGTGTTGTTTCAGTCTTGGTTCGGCTATGATCTCCTGGTTCAGTCGAAAACAGTCAACAGTAGCATTAAGCTCCACTGAAGCTGAATATATGGCAGCATCCATGGGAGCACGTGAAGTTGTATGGTTAAGAAAGCTATTATTTGGATTGTTTGGAAAACCTCTAGATCCAACTATGATTCATTGTGACAATCAAAGTTGTATCAAGTTATCTGTTAATCCAGTTTTCCATAACAGGTCCAAACATATTGAGATTCCATATCACTACATAAGAGATATGGTAGAGAGAAATATCATAAGGCTAGAGTACATTAGTACTGAAGAATAGAGTGTTGATATTTTCACTAAGCCACTGGCAAAGCTAAAGATAGAATACTTCAATAACAAACTTGGCATGATCAAGTTGTGATGTATGGTTTAAATTCCTTTTATTTATAAGTTTCTTATTCATGAATAAATGCAAAAATGTGTATATTGCAATATTGTGTAAAATGATCATTTGTGTGTGGGTTAACATTTCAAGGTGACAATCTTGTAAATGGTTAACCAAAGTGTCAAGATAGACTACTTAATTGTGTGTCCCAATTGTGCGGAGATCTTGACTCTTGTTATTACTGGGTGTGTAATAACGAAACCATATCATGATAGACTACTTAATTGTGTGTTCCGACTGTGCGGAGATCATGATATTCAAGTCTATACTCATGACGAGACTACATTAACTTGTATGTCCCGAAGTGCGGATGTCATGATAGACTTTTGATGTTTAATACTCACTCGCTAAGAGGGAGTGTTAAGATATAGCTTCATTCGTGTGTGTGTGTATATATATATATATATATATTATTGTAATGAAGAGTTGTAATGAGTATTATATTATTATCATTACTATATTACTAATATAGTAATGATAATATTATAATACATGACATATATTATATCATATAATTACTACTATATTATTAATATAGTAATGGTAATATTACTACATTATCAAAATGAACAAAGGACTGCATTATCGAATGGTATACACTGTCGATCACTAAAGGTGTTGGCTTACATTAACGGTCGCTATGTTAATGTAAGCGACTGTTGTTAACAATCGCTTACATTAACACAACGACCATGACTATTGATGCATCGTTTCATTGTTTATTATATGCAGTGTTTCATTTGTAAGGGTCACGATCCTTTGAATGTGACCGCTCACATAATATATATATTGTGTGCAGTGAGGGTTTGAATACAATCAATTACAATGTGTATTGTTGTTCTCCCTTCACTGCATACAATCATATATACAATCAAATTAAAACAGATATATATATATATATATATATATATATATATATATATATATATATATATATATATATATATATATATATATATATATATATATAGATATATAACAGCATTAAAGTAAATAAACATTGCAGAGTATATTAATAGTGAATATATTCCCAAAGATCTAATTTCCTAACACTCAGCAATTTGGTGTGCCAAATCGTGCAAAATATTGTGCACCCTGAAATTGATCACTTTTCCATCGCAATCTTTCTGAAGTGGTTCAGTAAGGCACTGGTCTGCTAGCAAATTGACATACATTTCTCCTATCCAAAAATATGTAGCTTCTATATCACCAATGACATAGTCCTCTGAGAAAGCAGTAAGGCAGAGGAAGCACAACTGTAAGGAAATACCATAGCTGGGCATGTCGGCCAAAGCATCTTTAAGCATCTCAACCTGCTTAAAGGCGCGTCTGAAATACCCTTTTGCAACCTATGGAGTGTGAACTCCCATTCATCTGACTGAGCTATGCCTACCATTGCACGCCTAAAGGAAGCCCCCCGCATTCCTTGCAAACGTGCCTTGCCATTTCTTGGTCAATGTTTGTGGGCAACGCTCCATCAGTATGTGGGAAGGCATGGAAAGAAAACAAACTCCAACTCTCATCCTCACTCAAATCTTGCATTTGAAAGAATGATGAAGTTGGAACACCTAACTGTGAAAGCACACTGGTAATTCTGGAAGTGGCAATGATGATGTTGGAATTATGGTGTGAAAAGAGAGGCACACACAGCTCCTCTAACAAGGAGCTTGCACTTGTTTCCCAAACATCGTCTAAAAATAGGGCAAACCTATGTTTTGTCATGCTTTCATTCAACCAAGTTTTCAAATGGTCTTCCTCTTCTATTCGATGTTATAGATATTTCATTGTATTTTTTTGTATAAATCTATAATATCAACATAAATGAAACTTTTTCATTTTGTACTGATAGAAAATAGTCATGTTGTTATATGAATGTTGTTATCTATCTCCAATACTAAGTTTGATTGCTTCAATAGTATGAATGAACAAAAATTTGTTTGATACAATGATGATGGCTATGATAAATGTCCCTATGTGTGACTGTGGTGATGGAGTGCGTTGCGTGTTGAGGACGTCACACATAGACACTAATCCAAAGCGTAAATTTTGGACTTGCATAAATAAGAAAAAAGTTGTTAATTGCACTATATTTAAATTTTTACAAAGAATAAATATTAGTCATTATAGCAATACTAACTTAGATTTATATTGTAGGATGGCGGTGGATGTGACTACTTTCAGTGGGCTGATAACGCCCCATCTCTGTCTACATCATATGCACCATCTACACATATACCTGTTGTGGATGATGAGTGCAAGTCTTGCAAGGTGCTCAAGACAACTATTGCCGCTCAGAGTGCGTCAATGGCAAAAGCAGAGGCTACCTATAAAGTCGATGTCATGTTTCTGCGATGTTTTCTTTGTGCAACAATCGCACTACTTTGTTGGGTCATTATGCAAAAATAGTTATATATGTGGACCATAAGACTTATTTATATTTTGATGTGATATCGAACAATGCAATGATTATTAAATCTTATTATAATATTGTTTATGATAATCTATAAAATTATAAAAAAAAGTTAAGTTTACTATTCAAAATATAAGTGAAATTTTTTTTTCAAAAAATTAATCTTGTTTATGATTTACTATATAAAAATATAAATTAATAAAATAAAATATATATTAAAAAATAGACAAAATAAATTAAAAATTATATAATAATTTAAAAAACTTAAATTTTTTCTTATCAAATTCCAATTTCAATTCAAAATATAGAACCAAACACAGAAATGGTTAATGTAATTCCAATTCCAATTTCAAATTGTAGAACCAAACACAGAAATAAGAATTTCTCAGTTATAATTCTAATTTCAAAAATGGCAACCAAACGCAGAAGATAGATTGTCTCAGTCATCTTCCAGGTAAACCAAACAGTCCAAACTATCTTCCGAATACACAAAACCAGAATTTCAAAATCTTATTTTTAGATAATCAGATTTTGAGTGAAATTCTAATTCCTCAACCAAACGATACCTATGCTCACCAAAATAATTAAAAGGCTTGGGAAATATAAAGTACAGTTATATCCTGAGAAATGTGTCTTAAGGTCATATTAGAAAACATTTTGTCTTTATTGTATCTCGAAGAGGCATAGATGTGGATCCCAATGGTCCTTGGAGATCCATTCCTAATCCTGATTTTGTACATATTAGATGTCTTTTATGTGATATCTACTTATAATAGTTGCGATGGCTGTTTTGCAGCGTATGCGTGTAAAATACCGAATAAGGTTTGTGTACAGGAGTTCATAAAATTTGACTAGTAGTAACATATATAATCCTAGCAATTACGAAGTTGTATACAGAAAAGGCGTTGGCTATCCTCCCGACAAAAACGTACTATAGACAAAAAATATTTTTTTCCAGATTTACAAAAACATAGTCATTTGTTTTCAAAATTTTTTTGTTGTTTTCGATTCAAAATGTGCAGATCATGAAGAACAGATCCTGAAATTTTCGTAAAAATCTATGGGATTTTCGGATTTTTCAAACCTGTACGGCGGTGCATTCCTTTGAAAGGATAGCCGCGTCCTACAGAAAATGGGTTGTCACCTTCATGTATGGTTAGATGGTCCCCTTTTGATGGAGCGCTATGCTAGAAATTAGTAGTTGTTGAATCCGAATAATGGGTTGTCCCTTGATGTAACCTTAAACGGAGTCTCCTACCTTGATGCAAGGTAAAATGGGCCCTTTTGATGTGGAGTTCTCCACTTCGATGTAACATAAAATGGGTTCACTTTAAAATGGATTCTCCTCCTTGATGTAAACACAAAATGAGGTAACAGTTAAATGTAAAAACGGAAGCTTCACATTAAACGGTAATATGAAGAGACTGGTTTTTACTTAGAGGAGGATTCAATGTATTTGCGAGCTAAGAGACAAGAATATGTGGTATGACTTGACTCTGTCAGGATTCACACGGCGAGCAAGAGGAGCGGGTTTATTCATTATGAAAAGAGATCACGCTGAAACCAACTCACTTGACTTTAAGGGAGGTACGTAGGTTTGTTGATTATGAAAATGTGGGTACCACTGGGACCAGACACATGACATTTGGCAGAATTCACATGTCAAGGGACGGCTTAGAATAACGTCTCTGTCTTGTTTTTTTCTCTATGCCATGTGAGAGAAGGTGCTTCCCAAAGTTTTTTTTTTTTTTTTTGGTCGTATGTCTTGATTTTTTCCTAGTTGACAGTGTCCAATTGATATACGGCTGCTGTGTGAGGGGCCCTTGGGAGGTTGAAACCAATACCTGACATCTTGTACCGATTCATATGTTTTACAGCTGGATTGACACGACCTCTTGTTCTTGTGCTAATACTCTACAGCTATATTGACATGATATTTTGCACATAACAGCTGTATTGACTGTAAACTTAGTAGTGGTGTCCAAACGAATACGCTACCATGGGAGGGACCACATGTGTATAATCATGCATTGTTACATTTGAGAAGAATGTACTATATGGTGGTAGAGGGGTCTGAAGTGTTGATTATGCATAGTGGAATATAATGGACGTGGCTATCTTCTAGACAGAATGTACTATTGACTAAATTTGAACAATCGGAAAACACAACAGATTTTTTGAAATTTTCAGCATCAGTTTTTCATGATCTGCATGTTTTAAATCGAAAACATCCAAAAAAAAATCAGACAAAATTCACTGTTAAATCAGAAATTTGAAAAAAAAAAACTTTACTTTATGATGCATTTCGTTTGAGTATAGCCACGGCCGAATACAATCTTCTATATATCTGATATCTGCTATAGTGTGATGTAAGAAAGATAATAAAATATATAAATTGAGATTTAATCTGTTGTTAAAGATTACATAATAATTTAAAAATAAAAATTAATGTAAGGAAGGTTAGAATATCAGAAATGCTCACAATAAAAAGGTAATTAATCTATTTTATATGTTTGATGGGCTTCACATTTTTTCTGTTAGTTGCTTTTTTTGTTCATATTTTTGAAGGGCTGGTATAGAAGACCTTCTAATTGAAAAAAAAAATCATAACAACTAATGCTGAACATAAAAATATACTGCAAAAAAATAAATGTATACTATGGGAGGAGCACATCTATAATTGGTTTACACCAGCAATTCCCAATTTTAAGTAGAAAGGCCTTAGTAAATCAACTTCATTTAATTAGATTAGAAAAAACTATCAAAATGCCGCAAATTATTTTAATTAGAATGATAGAATTATCCACAAGGTACACAAAAGATGATTTTTCCTCCCTTAATACTCAAGGGGAAGCATTGGGGATTGCCTTTGGCCTAGCTGTATGCTTTTGCGTAAAGAATTTTATTTTAAATATAATTACTCTCCTAAGGCTTAAGGGTCTCTTTATAGTTTATTTTCATTTATGACTCAAGTTCACTTTATGCATGTGGGATTGCTCCCTTTACGTGTGTTGAATCCCACCAAAAACCTCTGCTACCACTGCTACACTATATGCATTTATCAACCAGAAGGTACATTGGTGGACCCACAAACTACAGTTTGGGTTTGCTTATCAATTTCAATTCAACATAGATTTTCCAATTTACATGAAAAGGTGGGTAAAAAATGTTTGCAATATCGTTCTCCCTAATTCTTTTGTAGCAGGTTGTTTGCTTATATTTGTTGACAGCCCATTAGGCAAGTCTTGAGACATATTCTTAGATGATGTATGATATAGGTTAGCAAGCAAGCCTGCCTTCAGACTTGTGCGGATTTGTGTATGTGAATACCACTTATTAGACTTCCTCCATAGCAAGCAACTCATAGACATGCACTTATGTTTGGTTCTCTTAACTTAATTTCCATTTTAAATAGCTTATATGCAAATGCATATAAAATAGTGGGGGATGACCACTATATGTGGGACTACGCTCCGATCAAGCTAGTAAAAATGAAGAGAGAATAATTTGGTAAAGGAGGATGATTTGTTATTCAACAAGAGTCGAGGAGAGGAAGAAAATATAAAAAATTATAGGCATATTTGACCTTGTAAGAACATGTCATGGTAGGTTTTTACGTGAAAATGATGTTTCTACCATCTAGTCTAAATTTTGACCTAGATGTTTGGTGTAGTAAGATTTTGGGCTACAAGTGATAAAGGTTAAATCAATGCAATACAAAAAATTATGCAAACTAGTTTGCCTTTAAATCAAGGTGCTACCAAAATAACATTCCTTATTGCATTATTAAGTTTCTTGAAGATTTTTGGGAAATTCTATTACAAAATAGTGCCTAATATAGGTTAGTAATAAAATAAAGATTAGTTGTTAGATGATTATGAATAGTTAGTGGGTTGAAAGGCTTTATAAAGTTATTGTTATGCAATTGTTTAGATGATTTTTGTTGAACATAAGATTGTTAGATTTGAGCCTTTGTTCCAAAATCCAACAATTCTTTCTACTATTTTCATAGGTTTCTATGAATACTTAATCTTTGTGTGGCTAGAAAATTTTTTTGCTAAATGTGCATAACATTACTAGTGTTAAGAATCAAACTAGGAACTTTCCCACAAAAGGCCTTTAAGGCTCTTAAAAAAGGGACACGTAATTGTAAAAGGGGTAACAAGAAGGAGTTGAAGGGTCTCCTTGTCATATAAATAAAAGCCTATAGCATGTTCCAAGTGGATGGTTTGTTATAATATTTCTTGTGTTCATTTAGACTTGGTAGTTAGAGCCTATCTTTATGAAAATGGAGGATATTGCTGCAGATAATAGAGATTACATTGTATGACATAGTCAATAGACAAAGTTGAGTGATGTGGTATAGTTGAGGCTGCCAAAGGATCTAAAGGAGTATAGTAGTCTTGAGTAACATAATGCATTTTACTCAAACATCACATATTTTAATAGCCAAATAATCAAAGGCAATTTTTCTCATCATGAACACTAAGAAATCATAAATAATTGTCCTATTTTATTAAATAAAATTTATCTTTGACTGTGGAACACTAATAAATAGACACTCGATAGCAATTTTACACCTCATCTAAATCAAGAAATTATAAATTATTGTCCTATTTTATTGTATAATAATTACTTATGACTACTAAGATAAGTAATATTTCAGATAACTAAAATTATATAAAACTGATTTTACTAATAAATTTAAAAATAAAGATTACTTTAACTAAAATAAACATAAACAGATTCCAATCTAATGAATATATATCAAATTTTTATTTCATAATATTACATATATTATTCTCAAATAATGTACAATTCATGTTATCTAACATAATATATAATTTTTTTAAGAATATACTATTATTTTGAATGATATAATTCAAATCAAGTAAAATCGAGTAATCTGAAACAAACGCTGAAACATCTCGTTACACCAAAATTCACCATAATGATCATGTGCAAGTGTGTTAATCATACCATTGTAATGTTCTTCTAATGCTTGTGTTTCTGTGGCAGATAAAGTTATTGTTTGCACCTTGCTCTTTTTCTTAATAAAGTCCTCTTCAAGTCGAACCTTTGAGCAACCATACACGCTTATCTTCTCTACACTCTTTAAATTCCAATAACAATGTGGTAGCCTCTGCAATGCGTCACAGTTTAATATTGTCAATGCTTTAAGTGAAGGCAGTGCTCCTCCTTCCACTGTTGGCAGCTGCTCTAGCTTCCTCATTCTCGCTATTGAAAATACCTCAAGCTTAGGAAATCCTCCCTCCTTCCCAAATTCCTCTGGGAACTTCTCTATGTTGGAGCACTCGTTGATCTCCAGGTGCTTTAGACTCGGAAGTTTGTGCAAGGCTGGTAGTTGTTTCAGCATAGAACAGTCGAACAACTTAATGTAGCTCAGATGTTGAAATTCACAAATTGAATTTTCTATTTCAAGTAATTGAGGACTCTGTAGCCCAAGTCTCCTCAATTTCGACATGGCACTCATGTCGTGGGGTAGCGTTTCCATACCTGTGAGACACAAATGTAGACGCTCCATCTGCTTCATGCTTCCCAACATTCCTTCTCCAATTATTTCACTATTATTTTGAAACCCCAACCTTTTGAGTTGGTCTAGGGCGCCCAAATCACTAAGAGAAAGCTGATTTCTTCCGCACTTATTCCATCCTATATTCGAAGAACCATATGCGCCAAGGTACTCCAGAGACGTGAGATGTGAGATTCCAGAAGGCATGCACTGCAATTGTTTACAGAAACCAACGTCCAAAAGTTTTAGTGAAGTCAACTTAGAAATGTCGGACGGGAGTTGTGTAATATCAGATCCTTTAAGATTTAATATTTGAAGGTTGTTGAGAGCAGTGATAGAGTTGGGCACCATCTTGATTGGCACTTTGTACAACTGGAGGCAAACGAGCTGCTTCAAATGTCCCATGCTTTCTGGCAACGATTGGATGGCAGTGAATGACAAATCGAGGAGCCTGAGAGCGGTCATACTCCCAATCACCTCTTTTAAGAATTCTTTCAGAGAAGGATTCCTGGCAAGAAGCAAGGAGCGGGTATAGGGAGCTCTGAAAGCCTTGGGAATGCTAGTCAAACTATTGTCCACCAATGAAACTCTGACATGTCCAGAATAGAGGTTCGCTGGAAATGCAGATAACCCTCTGCCTGGCTGAAAGAAGCATTCTTCTTCCTTCTCAGCAATTTGGTGTGCCAAATCGTGCAAAATATCATGCACCCTGAAAAAGATCACTTTTCCATCGTAATCTTTCTGAAGTGGTTCAATAAGGCACCGGTCCGCTAGCAAATTGACGTACATTTCTCCAATACGTAAAGCATTTGTGTCGGCCACCAACCCTTCTCCTATCCAAGAATATGTAGCTTCTCTATAACCAATGACATAGTCCTCTGCGAAAGCAGCAAGGCAGAGGAAGCACAACTGCAAGGAAATACCACAGCCGGGCACGTCGGCCAAAGCATCGTAGCTTAATCTCAACCTGCTCAAAGGCGTGTCTGAAATACCCTCTTGCAACCTGTGGAGTGCGAATTCCCATTCATCTGACTGAGCAATGCCTGCCATTGCACGCCCGATTACTTTGAGGGCTAAAGGAAGCCCCCCGCATTCCTTGCAAACGCGCCTTGCTATAATTTCTTGGTCAATGTTTGTGGGCATGGAAAGAAAACAAACTCCAACTCTCATCCTCTCTCAAATCTTGCATTTGAAGGAGTGATGTAGTCGGAACACCTAACTGTGAAAGCACACTGGTAATTCTGGATGTGGCGATGATGATGTTGGAATTATGGTGTGAAAAGAGAGGCACACACAGCTCCTCTAACAAGGAGCTTGCGCTTTTTTCCCAAACATCGTCTAAAAACAGGGCAAACCCATGTTTTGTCATGCTTTCATTCAACCAAGTTTTCACATGGTCTTCCTCTCTACTCTGCAAACTTCCATCTAACTTTAAAGCTATTTGTTTCACAAGATCGCTTCTAAGAGAATTGAAAGACGGATTTTGGAAAACTGTTAGCCAAAGAATTAAGCCATTGCGAAAGAGAGTCTGTACCTGGTTACTGTTGAAGACTCGTTTCAGTAGCAGAGTCTTACCGGCCCCGCCCTTCCCAACAAGGCCGAATGGAGACATTTTTTTGTGGTGCTCTGAATGAATAAGGTCCTCAAGTCTGCTGACTGCAGAATCTTGTCCGAGAATGAGTGCCTCCTCAATATACTTGTGATTGGAAGTGGCAGAAGAAGTGGATGGAGAGGGATCTCCAGAGGTGCTGGCAAGTGCTGGAGTACGCAGATTGAGAGAATTCACCCTCGCAGTAATCTGTTGAAGCACAGCTTGCTGATTGGCCAGTTGTTGTAGCAAAGCTACGAGAGGCGTAGAGGCCAAATGCTTATCCACATTTACAGTGAGTTGTCTGATCTTTCTGCTCATTCTGTAACGAGAAAAGAGACGAGAGCGTGAGGGTACAGTGCAGTGCAAGGCCAAATCGGATGCTTCCTCCAGAAGAGCATTCAATTCGTTCAACCAGGTTTTGACCGCGGGGGGCAAAGGACGGGGGTGAGGAGATGTAGTCAAAGCCTTTTGATACTCCTGCAATTCCACATTCATTGGCTTAATTTTGAGAAGCATAAGCTTGAGCTCATCCAACTCTTTCTTGCATCGGATGGCAACGAGGATTCGACGAAAAATCTGATCTCCAAGTAATTGAATGGCGTAACCAACCATTCCAGAGCTGACAGGATCCGCCATTTTTCCTGCACCGTAGAATGAGTATTGAAACTCTGATGGAAGTATGTTTCTCACGGAAAACAGGGGAAGATATACAAATGGCAGCTAAGATCTTATGATGGCTGTAGAAAGTGATTTTCACACAGAAAACAGGGGAAATATATACAAATAGCAGCTAAAACTGTGGTCAGAGAAGCAGGCTAATCTGCTGGCTTGTCTGAAACGCAAACGCTTTTAATCTACAGAGAAGACAGAGACCTCATTGGGCAAGAATTTTATTTCACAGCTTTTCCTCTTTTAACAGTAGAAATTCCAAAAAATATATGATGGAGAAACCGCGTAACTCAAGAAATTATTCCGAGAGCTCTCGTCAGAAGTCTCGTCAGAAAAGTAAAATTTGAAATGAAGACTCGTCAAAAAAGTAAAGTTTGAAATGAAGACTCGTACAGAAAATTGTGATATTGCTTTCAGGATTTAATTGTGTAGTTTTTTGAGTCAAACTCATTGACTCATGATTCATGAGTAGTGGTTCACCGAACCCATCTCTCATGAGAATGAAATGGAACACTTAGCACTCATTGGATCTAGGTGATGCTCATAGAGGTGAAGCACCGAGACTTCTCGGGAGGTCACCCATCCCAGTACTACTCCAGTTCGAGCGCGCTTAACTACGGAGTTTCTTCCATGGTTAAACTCACTCTACTTGCATCCTCATTTGCAAAACCTTCACCAAGTGTTGTGCCTTATGAACTATTCATTAGAAAGCCCCTTAAGCTCATCAATTGATTGGTCTTGTCTGATATCTCCTACTTATCGTACAGAAAATTCAGTGGTCTTGTCTGATAACGCATTTTCGTACAAATGCCTTCTCTGTTCTTTCCCACGTTGTTCTACAATCATTCACTCACTTACAACGGAGCCGACTATGCAGTCGACAAATTCCCCGCCCACTATCATGCATAGCCGGTGGCTGGATGCCCATACCATCATGCAGTAGCACCAGTACACTTACATTGTCAGGCATACTACTGCAGTACTAAACTTTGTATGGGCCAATTAGCAATTAAGACATTTGTTATTTTATTATATATTTCATACTTTGTATAGTGAAATTGCAATATTTTTAAGTTTATAATATGTAAAAAATTATTTATTGAGAATTTGATTGGCTAAATCATTTGAGCTCTTATACATGAAATTTTTGGATTTTTGTTTATCTTCCACATTGCTTTATTTTACTACTTTCATTACACCAAATTGAAAGTAAATAATTTTTTATTCTATTAAAAATAAAATTATCACAAAAATTATTTATTTTAAATTTAAATTATTAAAAAAAATTTATTATAGATTATAAAATTATATAAATTATATTTATAATATATAATTTTTATTTTTTTTCTATTGCATATAATTTATAAATTGTTCAGTACAAAAAAATCAGAGCTCAGAACTTAAAGTATTACAAAACTTCTCAGTACTACTGAGTGATACAGTCGATTGCAATTACATTAGAATCTTAATAAAGTAGGCTTGCAAAAAGAAAACAACTAAAAGTTCAAGAGGGACTGCCTCCCTCTTCTTCCTCATCATCATTAGTGTTCGAAGAGATTGAGTTGTATCCAATGACTTTAAAATCTCTATCCCCTGCAGTCCTCATCTCTCTTTGTTGATTTTTTGTGTCTCAGCTGCTGAATGAACTCCGTAAGGGTGTACTCGAACTCATCCTTGGCCTTCATTATGGTATATCCATGCGCTATCTCTGATTTCTCTATGGTTATCTTCCCATCCCTTAGCACTTGCAAGAACTTTCTCTCCTTCATCTTTATGATCACCATGACCTGCATGTCAATATCAGAATAAATGAGTCTCTTGCGAGACTCAGTAAGGTTCCTGTTCTTACCTACAAGCACATCATTATTCTGAGCCTTCCAGATGAACCATAAAACAACAAAAGAAAGAAAAGACCAAAATGAGTTATAGAATTTGCTCCAATTGATAGTACTAGAGATAATATCTAGTGCATTAAAATGGGTCTTATAAGCTAGTCCAAAGATATTCCAGATTTCAGAGGCAAACAAACACTAAAAAAAAACATGGGTGACACATTCAGGTTGTCTACACATAGAGCATATATTTGGTTCTCCCCTGGGTTTCTTAAATGGCAGCTTGTGCAGGATCAGTTTCCATAGAAAGCAAGAGATCTTTGGTTCAACAGGTTTGGTCCACAACATTTTAAAATATTTCATCCATTCAGAGTCCTGAATTTCTAGGCCCCACTTACGGTTAACATGAGTAAAGATGTCACAATTATTAGTCAGCAACTAGTAAAAGTATTTAGACTTACCAAGGTGGAAGGGGGTACTGTCAGGGCAACACAATTGGAACTTACAACATGATTCAGTTTAACATCATTTAATAGGACCCAGGGAGTTAAAGACATCTTTGAGGACATAGTAGGTTCTCCAATGGGTACGGGGTATATTGAATTTGGATTCAAACCACTCCCATGATGGAAGCTTACCCTGTTGGATGATATCACCAAACATTGCAATACCAAGACTAGTCCACTTCTTTGTTGAACAATCCTTTAAAAGAGCTAGCTTTTTATCTCCATGACTGAGGTTCCACCAAATGGATTTGAGCCTACAAATATTCCCAATACTCTCAACTGGCCCTTTGTTGATCAGGAAGCCCTTAACATACTTCCATGCCTTCCAAATACTCTTGAAAACATTAGATCCTTGAACAACTGATGCAGGAGCATCCTGGGTGTAAGAGCAATCTTGCATCACCCAAAAATATTTCTGTTTTTGTATTCAATAAGGGCTATTTTGTGCAGAGCTGCTATTTATGGAAAGTTACTATTTTTGGTAATTTTCGTATGTGCTCAGAATGATCTGATTTCTTTCTTGGAGGTTCATTTTGGTCATATAAGTCTGCCATTAAAGTTTCATTGCCAGATTAAGTGTATATTGGAAGATATTGAAGATTTTCGGTATTGGCAGCAGGGTACAGAAACTTTGAACTCAGTTTTGAAGGCTTTAGAGGCCCCGGATGAGGTCGAAAATTTGGGTGACGGGCGCTTGCGCCCGTCAAGCCTGTAGAGCGCTTCGTGGCGTTTCCGAAATGAGGTTATAATAGTCAATCGGGTCAACTGGTGATGACTTATGATCTTCGGAAGTCGGGTCACCTGAAATGGCGGAAAATAATTTTCCTTCAAAATTTCTGTTCGGGTTTCAAAAGTTATTTTGAGCCGACTTTGATGTAATAAATTGAAAAATAAAATAATTCTAAGTTTGGTCGGCCCTTAGGGCTAAATTTCTGGAACCTTCTCGGGCGGTGGAAATTGCCTATATAAGGAAGGCTGTATTATTGTCTTAGGCAGTTCAGAATAGTTCTGGGTAGTAGATCTGGGTATTGATTCGAAGCTTTGTCCTAAAGAATATTGTAAGGGAATGCCCATGTGGCTTTGCATGTTGTAATTCTAAAAGTTTGTAATTCCACATTTGTGGAGATAATAAGAAGCCAATTTTCTGTTCTTGCATATTGTTGTTGTTTCTCTATTTCTGTTATGTGTTTGTGGTATTAAGGGGAGCACCCTTCATCAAGTGGTATCAGAGCAGGAGTTCTTGAGTGTGTAAACAGATCGCCGACTGTGAGGCAGTTTGCACCAGGACCGTGGCTAGGGTTTCAGCGCGCATCGCGAAAATGCCTCCACGAAGGGAACGTGGCGGAAGAGCTGGTGTCGTAACACCCGAGGTTAGAGAGCTACAGAGACAAGTGCGAGCATTACAAGAAGAGATTCGTAGAGGAATGAATCTTAATGTCAGAGACGAAAGCGAGGATGAAGCCGAAGAAGAATATGAAGCAGGAGAAGTTGAAATTGTGAACCAGGAGGAAGAAAGACTTTTTCGGGCCATTTCCAAGATTGGGAAAAGACCTAAGATTGAGGTTCCTACATTTTCTGGAAATCTTAACCCAGAGGAATTGATTGACTGGATCAATGAATGTGAGGAATATTTTGAGTACGAAGATGTTGACGATCCTGATAGGGTCAAATTTGCGAAGGCCAGACTGAAAGGTCATGCGAAGATCTGGTGGCAAGAAATTCAATTGGAGCGAAATAGAAGAGGGAAAGATAAAATCACAAGATGGGATCGGATGGTGGATAAATTGAAGCGACAGTTCATTCCTGTTGATTATGAGCTTGACCTACTGAAGAAAATGCAGAGTTTGAAGCAAGCAGGAAGATCTGTTCAGGAGTATACAGAAGAGTTTTACCGACTTCTCATCAGAACAGGCCATGCAGAAGCTGATAAAGAGAAAGTTGCCCGATACCTTAATGGGTTAAGGCCAAGCATTCAGGAGGAGCTGAATCTGGTTCGAATGAACAGTATTGAAGAGGCATACCAGTTTGCCCTAAAAGTGGAGGAAAAGCTGAACAAGAAGTTTGAGAGCAGACAAAACGGAAGAGGTCGCGGTGGACGATCTGGTGGACGGTCATATGGTGGCCGAAATGAAGATCCGAAAAAGAAGGATGAGGCCAGTAGCAGTCAAAATCAGCGAGGAAATAATTTCAATCGCTTCCAGGATCAGAATAATAGAGATCAGAGAGGAAGAGGAAGAGGACAAGGATCTGGAAGAGGTGGCTTCCGTGGAACATGTTTTCACTGTGGAGAAGAAGGTCATAGGGCATTTGAATGTCCTCAGCGCCAAGGCAGAACAGACAGGAGAAATGAAGGCCAGGCCAGAGTTGCACATGTAGATGAAGATGCCAGATCATCAAATTCTGAAGATGCTGAAAGAGGAGAAACGTTGATTAACAGAAGAGTCCTGTTGAGTGGTGAGAATGAACCTGAGCAAAGAAGGAGCCTGTTTCGCACCAGGTGCAAGTGCGAAGGTAAATGTTGTGATGTGATTATTGATAGTGGAAGCACTGACAATTTGGTGTCAGAAGAGATGGTGACAAAGTTGAAGCTCAAGAGACAGAAACACCCACATCCATATCGGATTGCCTGGGTACAGGATGACCACAAGGTCATGGTCAATGAACAATGCCTGGTGAAGTTCAAGATTGGCGGATACCAAGACGAGATATTGTGTGATATCATATCTATGGATGCATGTCATATGTTGTTGGGTAGACCATGGCAGTTTGACAGATGTGCTGTACATGATGGTCGTGTGAATACCTATTCCCTGACAAAGGATGGAGTGCGACATAAGCTAAAACCATTGAAGGAGACTGCAGAAAAGGTATGTGGTAATGCAAGGATAACTTTTGTTGATGGAAGAAATTTCCTAGATGGTATGAGGCATGAGTATGTATGTTTTGCTTTAATTCCAAAAGCTGGTAAAGAGAAAGTAGAAGATGTTTGTGTAGAAGTTGTAGATTTGTTGAATGAGTTTCAGGATATTGTATTCGATAACGTGCCTGATGGATTACCACCAGTCAGGAAGATCAGTCATCAGATGGACTTGATCCCAGGAGCGAGTTTGCCAAATAAGGCAGCACACAGAATGACACCTGCAGAAAGTGAGGAGTTGAACAGACAAGTACATGAGTTGTTACAGAAAGGATTGATTCGAGAGAGTCTGAGTCCCTGTGCAGTACCAGCGGTATTAGCACCAAAGAAGAATGGAGAGTGGAGGATGTGTACAGATTCTAGGGCAATAAACAAGATCACAATCAAGTACAGGTTTCCATTACCACGAATGGATGATATTATGGACTGTTTGAGTGAGCTGTGTATTTCTCAAAGATAGATCTGAAGAGTGGATATCATCAGATTCGGATCAGAGAAGGAGATGAATGGAAGACTGCCTTCAAGACAAAGGAAGGACTGTATGAGTGGTTAGTCATGCCTTTTGGGCTAACCAATGCACCGAGCACTTTCATGCGGCTCATGAACGAGGTTCTGAAAGAATTTCTGGGTAAGTTTGTTATTGTTTACCTAGATGATATTTTGATCTTTAGTAAGACATTGGATGAGCATATGATGCATATTCGTATGGTGTTTGAGAAGTTGAGAGATGAGAAATTGTTGATTAATTTGAAGAAGTGCAGTTTTGTGAAGAAAGAGTTAGTGTATTTGGGATTTGTAGTTTCAGCAGAAGGTCTAAAAATGGACCCAGAGAAGGTACAGGCTATCCTTGAATGGCCTACTCCGAGGAGTGCTACTGAGGTAAGATCTTTTCATGGTCTAGCTATCTTTTACAGAAAGTTTATCAGAAATTTTAGCAATATTTGTGGACCCTTGACTGAAACAATGAGAGGGGATAGAAAAGAGTTTAAGTGGACTAATGGGGCAGAAAAGAGTTTTCAATTATTGAAACAAAAAGTTACAGAACAACTTGTTTTAGCACTTCCAAATTTTAATAAGGTGTTTCAAGTAGATTGTGATGCTAGTGGTACTGCAATAGGAGCTGTTATGAGCCAAGAAGGTAAACCTATTGTTTATTTCAGTGAGAAGTTAAATGATGCCAAGAGGAAGTATTCTGTTTATGATCAGAAATTTTATGCTATAGTTCAGGCATTAAAGAAGTGGAGACATTATCTACTTCCTAAGGAGTTTGTTTTGTATACTGATCATCAAGCTTTGCAATATTTGAATAGTCAAGGAAAGTTGAATCAGAGGCATTTGAAATGGGTTGAGTTTTTGCAGAGTTATACATTTGTTTTGAAACACAGGAGTGGAAAGTCTAATAGGGTTGCAGATGCTCTTAGCAGAAGGCAACTATTGCTGACAGAAATGCAGATTGAAGTGGTTGGGTTCAAGGAACTCAAGAATTTGTATCCAGAGGATCCTGATTTTGGTAAAGCTTGGCAAGCTTGCACAGAACCTGTTACTCTAGATAGGACGAAATAGTTGGATTTCATCATCCAGGATGATATGCTATTCAGAGAGAGTCAGTTGTGCATTCCACGAAGTTCCATGAGGGAGAATCTCATCAAGGAGAAGCATAGTGGAGGATTGACTGGACATTTTGGTCGTGATAAAACCCTTGGTTTGGTTAGTGAGAATTATTATTGGCCACAGTTGCAGCAAGATGTGAAGAAGTTTGTACAGAGTTGCAGAGTATGTCAGATGGCGAAAGGAGCGAAGCAGAATACAGGATTGTATCAGCCATTACCCGTACCAGAGAAGCCTTGGGAGGATATCAGCATGGACTTTGTTCTTGGTTTACCGAGGACACAGCGGGGACATGATTCAATTTTTGTGGTGGTTGACAAATTTTCAAAGATGGCACATTTTATTCCCTGCAAGAAGACTAATGATGCTGTTCATGTAGCAGAATTATTTTTCAGAGAAGTAGTGAGACTTCATGGTTTGCCAAAGACCATAGTTTCAGATCGGGACACTAAGTTTGTTGGATATTTCTGGCGTACGTTGTGGAAGAAGTTGAAGACAGATTTGAAATTTAGTTCATCACATCATCCACAGACTGATGGACAGAGAGAGGCGGTGAATAGGAGTTTGAGAAATTTGCTGAGATGTTTGGTTGGAGATAAGCCAACAGGATGGGATTTGATTTTACCACAGGCGGAATTTGCATACAATAATTCTGTCAACAGGAGCACTGGTAAATCACCATTCCAGATTGTATATGGAAGTAGTCCAAGAAATGCATCTGAATTGAGAAAGATAGATAAAGGAGAAATAAGTAGTGCTGAAGCTGAGGATTTTGCAGAACACTTGAAGAACATCCATGAGGAGGTGAGGAAGCATATTACCAAGATGAATGCACAGTATAAGGCTAAGGCAGATGAGAAAAGGAGGCATAAGGAATTTCAGGTTGGTGATGAAGTCATGGTTCATTTGCGGAAGGAGCGGTTTCCAGTTGGTACATATAACAAGCTGAAAATGAAGAAGTTTGGACCATGCAGGATATTGAAGAAACATGATTCAGGAAATGCATATGAGGTAGAATTGCTTACTGAGCTAAATATTTCACCAGTGTTTAACATTTCAGATCTGACAGAGTATCATGAAGGAGGTGTTGAAGATGAGATCACAGCAGCACAGTGGAGTATTCCAGCAACTAGTTCAGACACTAAGGAGATTGAAGATATACTGGATAGTCGTGTTGGCAGAAGCACAAGGAACAGGACATATGAAGAATATCTGGTCAAGTGGAAAGGACGACCTGTTGAAGATTCATCATGGCTAACAAAGGAGGAGGTTAACCGTTTTGGTTTTCCTCTACACACCTGAGTTGTGACAGGGTCACTTCTCAAATTACCCCGGGTGTCTGATGCAGGAGCATCCTGGGTGTAAGAGCAATCTTGCATCACCCAAAAATATTTCTATTTTTGTATTCAATAAGGGCTATTTTGTGCAGAGCTGCTATTTATGGAAAGTTACTATTTTTGGTAATTTTCGTATGTGCTCAGAATGATCTGATTTCTTTCTTGGAGGTTCATTTTGGTCATATAAGTCTGCCAGTAAAGTTTCATTGCCAGATTAAGTGTATATTGGAAGATATTAAAGATTTTCGGTATTGGCAGCAGGGTACAAAAACTTTGAACTCAGTTTTGAAGGCTTTAGAGGCCCCGGATGAGGTCTAAAATTTGAGTGACGGGCGCTTGCGCAGGTCAAGCCTGTAGAGCGCTTCGTGGCGTTTCCGAAATGGGGTTATAATAGTCAATCGGGTCAACTGGTGATGACTTATGATCTTCGGAAGTCGGGTCACCTGAAATGGCGAAAAATAATTTTCCTTCAAAATTTCTGTTTGGGTTTCAAAAGTTATTTTGAGCCGACTTTGATGTAATAAATTGAAAAATAAAATAATTCTAAGTTTGGTTGGCCCTTAGGGCTAAATTTCTGGAACCTTCTCGGGCGGTGGAAATTGCCTATATAAGGAAGGCTGTATTATTGTCTTAGGCAGTTCAGAATAGTTCTGGGTAGTAGATCTGGGTATTGATTCGAGGCTTTGTCCTAAAGAATATTGTAAGGGAATGCCCATGTGGCTTTGCATGTTGTAATTCTAAAAGTTTGTAATTCCACATTTGTGGAGATAATAAGAAGCCAATTTTCTGTTCTTGCATATTGTTGTTGTTTCTCTATTTCTGTTATGTGTTTGTGGTATTAAGGGGAGCACCCTTCATCAACAACTATATTAGTATCTACAGTGAGAGTATCAATAAAACAAAAGTTCTACCAACCTGTAGGCCTGCTATATTGTGCCAATTGCAAATTGTTTCTCACTAGTACTTTCCATAGCTCTTTACCCTCCCCTGCCTTAGCTATCCACTTGACAACCAATGTTATGCCTTGAGATTTGAGGTCCTTGAGGCCTAGACCTCCCCAGGATCTGTCCCTTGAACACCAGTCCCAAGAAATAGCATGAAATCTTTTATTCCCTTTGCCATCTGACCATAAAAAATTCCTAATTACCTTTTTATTAAATTTAATCTGTACAACAAATAAATTACAATTATTATATTTTTTTCAAATATATATTAACTATTTCATAATCCAATACACCTATCTATTATTCAAACAATAACTATTATTAATACAACCTAATTAATATTTTAAAACTTCAACTCTAAATTTTATAAATTTGAAAGAATTTGTTATAGTCTACAATTTATTCTATTTTAAAAATATTATTCCAAATATAAGTTATAGTTACAATTAATTACAAAACTAAAGGCAAGTACTAGCCACTACGTGGCATTTGTTCCAATTCATAATGGGTGCAACTTAAAGTGATGATAAAATATTGTTCGAAAAAATGAAATTTTAACATAACTTGAATTTGGTGAGTCTTAATTTTAATTTTGAAATATTTTCCTTTCAAATATGTAGTTCTATAAGGACAATTCACGAATATTTATGCATAATTTATAATGCATGATGAATTGAATAATTTTTTTTTATTATAGTATATTTAATTCATAATTATTTATCATTGTATTACAAATTATAAAATTATTTCACAATTGATAACATAGAAGATATTTTTACCATTTATTGGTCAATGATACTACAAAAATAGTTTTAAAAAATGTGTAATATGTTCATTTGTGAAAATAAATTGGAATATTTAATGTTTACTATTATTTTAAAAATTTAACAAATTTAAAAGAAAAACATTTTTTATTTTGTTTCAAATTTAAATATAACTTTATGTATTTTTTAATGAAATATAACATATAATTTTATAAATATAATGGATTCTTCATTTAGTCTTACTATATTTTATCACGACACACACACACACATATATATCAATGATTTTATTATATATTAATTTACAAAAGTAAATGAAAATATCATAATTAGAAGAATAATAAATGAATATTTGTGAGGTCTCACCCCAAGCCCAACATATCTTTGTCATTGACCATTAGGATAGACCTAGTAATTGGCTTAATGTTTTGGATGGTTTAGGAGATTTAACCCTCTTGATAGGAAGATTGTTTTCATTAGATGATATACATTAATTTATGGAATTGTCCATACTATTGATGATTGATTTAGATAACTATTGTGATGTTGCAAATTGGGTAAATATGATGGTGTGAGTTATTAGGAAAAATAATAGCTTGGATTTAAATTATGATGAGTTGTGAATTTCATTGAAAGTTAAATATTAGGTGATGAATTACTGATGATGATTTTATGATACAAACATGGATTTGCATTATGGTTTTCAGACACTTTATATTATGGATTTTATCACCCTAGAGGCTAGTTGCACATTATGTTTTATTTATTTTGATGATCATGGTGATATCATTATGGATTCTACTTGTGAGATTAATTCGGTTTTATGAATGTTTGGATGTTATGATGAGATTTTAGTTATGTAATGAATTATTGATGCAATGGTGAAGTTATGAGCTTAATTAAATGATGAAATTGGTGCAGGAGCATCTAGGCTAGCCTCCTAGTTCTATGTTATTTTGGCTTGTATCTAACCTTTGCCAAGTCAGAGAGTGTTTGTTTTGGACCTTAGAAGGTCTTGCAAGTGTGTGGCTAGGTGGATTGCTAGCTAGTATCTAATCCAACCTAGTTTGGTTAGCTAGGTTTTAATGCTTAGTTTAATGTTTATTTTGGCTTGATTAGGGAAATGGGCTTAATGATGTCCTAAGTCTTGGCATAGTTGTAAGATGCCTTTTTAGGCATAAATGAAGTTAGTTCTGTGAACTAAATGGGATAGAGGTCTAAGAATATAGGATACCTCATTATAGCAAAGATGCTAAGAAGTTGTCATGACAATATTTGCAACTTTGTGCAAATGTTGCATGCAACTCAACCACATGGGATTCCCTCCATTCTAGGAGTGGAAAGTTAATGCCAGGCCCTATTTTGATGGAAGAAGTATCTTTAGACACTAGATGGCTCATTTCTTGAGGTAAGAGTGATTGTAAGAAAGTTTGTGAATAGAAGAGAAGCTCTACAACATTGGTTTTGTGTGATAACCAAGCATTCTTGTGTAACAGTGCACTCGTATGGATTAAATACCTTGATTTTGTTTTGGATATGTGTTGTTAGGATAGTTTTAAGACTTTTTCATTCTTTGTGTAGGTAGTTTAGAGTTAGTTTAGTGCCTTGGATAAATTGATTAGAGTTTAGTAAGTTCCTTGGTCCAGTCCAGACTTGTTTTTGTTTCTATGGCTCCCCCATGAAATCTAACCACAAGAACTTCCTAAAGTTGGATGAATGCGTTAGGGGAGCCAATGTACAATAGGAATCTAGAGGTAGGAGTTTGGGAGATTCGAGCTTCCATATTTATAGTCATGCCCTAGGCGAGCTTAGTGTGCCCAGTTAGAGGTGTGAGTGAAGAAAGTGAAGATTGCATGCAAGGGAAGGAAGTATAGTACAGAACAAGTGTGGTTCCAGAAGGTCTATGAAGATATCATTTCATGTTAGTAAGATTGGATGTTGATCAATCCATCTGATTGAGTTTCTTGCAAGAAATCAGGATAGTCCTAGAAATTAGGCCTATTAGGCCTATTAGCCCTACTTTGTAGGAAGCCTGTGTATGGATGCCTTAGGAGCCCAAAACCTTTGGAATCCTTAACATCTTCCAAAAGGGTATCCAAATATCTAAATAGTTTGGTAGGTTGTTTGGAAATTTTTGGCAAGAAATGGTGAAAGGACCTTGTCAAGGGCTATAAGGAAACTAGGCCTAATTAGGCCTCTATAAGGCTAGTTCTTAGACCTGATTGAAAAGGGCTTGGAGATCCATCAAAATGGATTCAAATAGGAAAATTTTGAATATTTTCAAGGTATTGGATACCCCTGCAATCAATTTGATAGTTTGTGTGAGAATGGCACTTGGAGTCTTTTAAGTGTAGGAGAGCATTGAAGCAAAACATTAAGGTGGATGTCCTTTAAGGTTAAACACAAAGAGATTAACTCTTAGAGAAGATTTTGGCAAGGTTTTAGGTTGAACATCTAATACTATTGAGACCCTAGAGGAGAGTAGGATCCTTGGAAGAAGACAAGCAAGGTCTTCTTAGCATTTGTGTGAGCACACCAAGAAGCACATACACCATAAATTATTTTATTACTTGATGAATTATATATGTGCCATAAATGAATTAGTAAGCCATGTGAATTATGACTTGTTTAGGGATGTTGCAAATGAAGTATTTTGATCATGTATGCTATGAATTATATTTCCTTGGACTATTGATGTTGGAATTTAGTGTGCAGGGAATTAGACCATGGTTAAATTCGGGGAACCAAAGCATAGACCTATGTTAATTCAGTTAGCCAAGGTTGCATCTAATAAGAGAAAAAACCTCATTGTATTGTTTTTTATTTGTGAACATAATGAGCATGTGTGTATTTAATTAATATGTTTAATTGTAAATGTAAATTGTTTTGTGAATGCTCAAGTGGATATGCCGCATGGCTTGTGATGTGTAATTCATGTTGTGTCAATTGACACTTGTAAGTGTACTTATGGCCATGACATGTCCACTTGAGGATTGGATGCCCATCAACCTTGGATAGTACCCTTGAGGATCCCCATGTGGATTCCTTGATTAGGGAGCTTAAGGTAGTGTCATTTCATGGATTTCGAATTTGAACTTGTCATGAGCTTTTGGGGGGTTAAAAAGGTGCCTAGGGGTGTGTTTAGGCCATTTTTAGTTAGCGCACTTGGTATACCTATGGGTAAGGGTCATTTTTTACCATAGGACAACCCATAGTTGACCAAAAGACCCATCCAAAAGTTGGATTTCCTAGATGGCCGAAAATCAACTTTTGGGACCAAGTTTTGGTAAGAACACCATCCACTAGTATATTAGTCCTTTGCCCACCTTTTTAGCTTACATTTGTAAGAGGCCATTTTTAGTAAGCTTGTAAGGGGCTTAGGGAAGACCACCCAATGAGAAGGAAACCTTATCCCTAGGGGTTTGTGGAAAGATGTGTGGAGGCCTTTTAGAGGGGACTCTCATTTTGGAAGAGTTTGAACACCCACTCTCTATCTTAGAGACTAGACTAGATTTGGAGGAGCTTGGAAAGGAGGATAGGCTTGGACAAAAGGGAAGCTTACCTTCAACACTTTCCATAAGCTTGGATTTAGGTTGGTGGCACTAAATTTTCTCTCATATTGTTTACTTTTTGTTTAAGAAAATGTGGATGTTTGAGTAGTTGAGTTCCTCGTGTTGTTTCCATGTAAATCTTGTTATTTCCTTCTTGTTGTGTTGTAAATTTTTTTCTTGTAATGTGCTGCAATTTTCTTGTTTTGGGGGTCTCAAGGTCCACTCACCCTTGGGAGGGAAGAGTAGCCTTGGGGGTGAAGGAAATTTTTAGGACAACCCATGGGTCTAGAGTCTCTCCTCAAAGAGGAGAGGGAGAAATCATGGAGTATGGGCTCTATGAAGCCATCCCTTTGGGGGTCATAAGGGTTCTTGTTTTGGCTTGAATGCCTTGGGGGTCATAAGGGATGCAGTTGGGTTATGGAGGTAGTTTTCTTGTTTGAGATATTGCTATTATATGCCTTGTGAAGGCTTGTGTTATTATTTGGATTTGGCTATCTCTCCATTTGGGTACTTGGTCCACCTTCACCCCAAATTTGGGTCTTGTGTGATCTTTTGTGAAATCCTTGGGTAGGGGTTTTCTTATTATTGGATGCATCTTTGTGTTGTTGTGATGCTTGTGTATGAAGCTCATCTATGTCTTGGTTCCCCTAGCTCGGGGGTGGCCTCTTGGAGGCCTTAGTTGGATGGTGAGCATCCCATAGTCCCTTCAATTTTTTTATTGCATGTTTGAAGCCATTGGTTTCTTGAGGAGATGCTTATTAGCAAAGAATAAGAGAGCTTGTGGGAATAGATTACAACCCCTTTGTGTGATCTTGTATTTATGTAAAATCCTTGAGGGACCATTGCTATTGTATAGCTTGTATTAAGGGATAATGTTGTATATTTGGTTTCATTACCTAGTTTATCTTTATTCAAGAAAATGTGTATTTTTCTATGTTAAGTTTAGTTTTAAGACAAATGAAACAAGTATGTTTTCTGTTTGAATTAGTTATATTTATTTGACCTCAAAAAAAAATATGAGTACAAAATTTTATACCATAGCTAAACATTTAAGCTTTAAGTGAAAAATATTTATTCCATTTGATGGTCTATTCACTTGAAATATTTTCCATACATGAGAATGATGTTCAAATTAGAAAAGAAAAGATAGATTTTTATATTGTTGTTGCAAAATATAGACATGAAATTTTCTTTGCAAATAAATACGTTCTTTTATGTTAGGTTTTAGTAGCAGAAATAATTTTATGAAAGTTCACTATTTTTTCCATAGTTTAGATAAGCATTCTGCTTACATAAATAATAAATCATGTTAAGTTTATTAATGTTGTTGCAAAAAAAAAGAATTTTAATATGTAGTTGTGTTCAAAGAAATCTAATGTGTTTGATTTACTTCCATAAGACATTTATTTTTTTAACTCTATTATGGAAACATGTGTTGGATCTTAAAAAAGACATTTATTATATTCAATATGTCATTTTTTTCAAAAAGAAGATTTTCTAGGTTGCTATTTTGTTTTTCAAAAATAAATAAAATAAAATAAAGGCATATGAACATTATGATATTATTTAATAAAATATGAGAAATTTGTATTCTTTATATTTTATTTAACCAGCAAACATATCAAAAGAAAGGTTGTTAGTATTCTGTTTATTTTTTAAAAAATCAAATAAAAATAAACCCATATTATAAAAACTTATAATGTAAAGTTTAAATATAAAAAAGAGGGATTATATTAAAAAAAAAATTAAACTAAAAAAAAAGAATTTAAAAAAAAAATATTTAAAAAAATTTGTGGGGCTGGTGTCCAGACCCTAACCCCCGCGAGGGTAGGGCTAGATGGTTGCAGCTGTGGTCGGCCATGACTATGGTCATGGCATAGCCGCGGCTTTGGCCACGACTGTGTCACGACCACGGCCACAACGGTGGTCGTGCCCCAGCATGGCTGCGGTCATGACTGAGGCAAGGCCACATCACAACTAAGGGTAGAGGGTAGAGCCTTGGCTCCCCTCCCCTCATTTTTTTATTTTAAATTTCTTTTTAAAAACAAAAAAAAATAAAACAAAAAAAAAATGAAAGTCTTATATATAGTTTTAAAACAACAATAAAAGGAAGCATTTCTAGTTTATTTGATTGATCAAATACCCTGATGGGTATTGGAATAAAGAGCAAAAAAAAGGAGTATGAGTAGTAGAGATGATAGATTATACCAAATCCGGGCAGCATTTGTTTTTCTCCATTGGAAGTTGTTTTTTATGGGTATATATGCATATACACTCCAAAATGGTTGTATATGCTCATATGCACTTGTGGGCATCTACCCAAAAGCTTCTACACAAATTTCTTGCCTTCAATCCTTCAAAATCCTTTCAACCTACAACAAAATGGAGAGAAACACAAAAAAAATTTCACCAAGGCTTTGGGTTTGAGAAGGGGAGAAAAAGAAGAGGGAAAAGGATGAAATGAGAGATTTTAGGGATGATGCCTTTTTCACCCTAACCCTAATTTCGAATTAGGGTTAGGGGAAAATGCAACCCCATTTAAAAATCTCTTTTTCTCTTTTCCTCTTTAATTTTAGCCTTTTGTATTCTATTTGAGTTTTTTTTTTTTTGACTTCTTATTTTAATCTTCTTAAAAAGATAAAAATCTTTTGGGTGGGAAATATAATCTTTCCCGATTTTAATTTATCCTTTCCTTTTAAGGAATTTTAGAGTAAAGGGATTTATATTTGAATTTATTATCTAATGTTTATTTAATAACCTCCAGGATGATTTTTTTTACCAATGACTATATTTAAATTAATATTTTATTTGGACACTTAATTTATTATTTTGGGTTGTGATATTGGTAATTAGTTCCTTCATTTTTTTGGAGAAAGATTATTTATCTAACTATTCCAAACGAAATTACCATTTTGTGATTTTATATTAAAATGGATAATTCCTAAATTAGAGAATTAATTCTAAGTTACTATTATGTTAATTTATTTGATGCTCATTTAGTAAGGGTATTAATTTAATAGAATCTTGGGTAGGAGATTTAATTTATCGAATAAGTTTTATTATCACTTGCTAGATAGTTCATTAAAGAAAATTTTATCTTTTAATTAAAGAGGAAACCTTGAGCGAGATATTAATTACTTATATAAATGTAATTTATTTCAAGTCTATAGCTATGTGAATTTTTGTAATTAAATGGGTCTCTATACAACATTATTTTGCAAAAAATTATTATTGGAGGATTTAAATTTAGTAAATTGAATTATTATGATAAATTAAATTATTTAGAATAATGCTATCACCAAGAAGAAAACTTTGATAAATTGGTAATTGAATCATAGTATGATGAACTCAGATTTTAAGAGAAGCGATCTTATTTGTATAACCTTGCTAAATTTATTATCGTAATGTTACCTTGGCCCTGTCGTCATCGCAAGAGGGATGTTGGTGGGTACGATAACCCCTCACAATATTTTTCCCTCGAGTGAACATCAAGATTACCACTCTTGTGTGTGGCATGATAACTTCCTATCACACTTTAAATATTTTTTTTCATTGTTAATAATTCTTTACATATTGGAAGTTTGAAACCATTAACCTTTAAACAACTATTAAACTGACTTTAAAAAAATAATAATTTGTTGGCGTGTTTTGCTCATAGAATTATGGGCATGACAATATTATAGATTTTAACTATCATATAAAATAATATAATACAGGACTGGAATCCTGGAGAGAAAGAGCAGGAAGAGGACATGAACGACATTATGGAAGATGATAAGGAGGAAGAAGAAGGAGGTAAAGAAGAGGATAATCAAGAGAAAGAAAAAGAAGAGGAAGGGGCTGAAGAGGAGGAAGAAGATGCCCTGGACTCCCCTACTAAAGATGATAAGGAAGTTGCTCAGGATTTCCCTACTGAAGAAGAAAAAGTAGAAGATCAAACTGACACTAAGGATGACAAGGACCAGGCTAGCAAAGAGGATAGTAAACACTAAAAGGAGGACACCTTAGGCCTCTTGGTGGGTCGGGCTGAAGAGGAAAAGGATGCTGGTCAGAATTCCCCTGCTGTAGATGAAAAAGAAGAGGAAAAAAATGAAACTGATGACAGTATGGACCAGGCTACCAATGAGGAGGGTAATAGCCATAAGGAGGACACCTTAGGCCTCCTGATGGGTGCTACTAATCTGGAAGAGGTTAACAAAGCTGAAGGTCAGGGCACTAATCTAGACAATTGGATCAAGCGGGAGATGCAGGAGATGAAGCTCCACCTTCAGACCATGGAAAAAACAACCAACACCTTGACTATTAAGTTGGAGAAGCTAGAAAATAAGGTTTTGGATAAGGTAAAAAATAAAAACCCGAATGAGGATATAGTTGTTGAAATCAATAAGATAGTTGACAACAAGGTTAAAGATATGAAGGCAAAAATTAGTAACAACGGGAACATGATAAATGAGGTCCTAAGTCACAACAATGAGGGCCTTAATGTTGATGTTATGAATCTAAAAATGTTGTACAACTATCTGGAAAAAAGCCAACTGAAAAAAATGACCATAACAATTGATGATGATGCTGGGAATGTTGGTCTTGGAATGAGAACTAGAGGGCGCACTTAGAGGAAGGTCCCTGAAAAGCCAAAGGAATTGAAGGACCTAAAAGATACTATCCAAAAGATGGAGGACCTGTAGATAAAGGTGAAGAAAATGATAAAAAATAATTAGTTTGTTCTGGTTGGTTGCTGGGTGTTTGTTGGTAGTTTTGCTAGTAACTGTTTTACTTTGTTTTTGTTGTCGTTTCTAGGGTTTTTTCAGGTCCTACTTTTGTCCTTCCAGCAGGCATCTCTTTTTGAAAGACTTTAATGCTATATCTTTATGCTTTAATGTAAATGGTTTCAGGTTCCATTCAAAACCTATTTTTACCTTAATAAAAAATAATATAATACTACTTTTATATTAAAAAATATAATTAAAAAAATCCTAATTTTTTTTCATATCATATTATAATAAAATTGCCTCTTTCGATATTTTAACACACCTATTTACAAATTTTAATATCATTTTATATTATTTTTTATATAATATAAAACTTATATATCTTATTTAAATATATAAAATAAAAATAAATAATATGAAATAATTAGTATAATACGAAAATATATATTATAACCTATTTATAATATAAATAATTAATATAATATATTAACTTAAACATAATTAAATTAATTAGAAATAAATTTATAAATAATAAACTAAATTTATATATATAATAAACAAAAAATATCACCATAGAATAAATTAAAAATATAAGACAACATTTCATAAATGAAAACTATTATCATTTTATTTTTAAGCAGTCTGTTCTAACATATACGATTATGGTTGTTAGAAAGGACTAACACTGCACTATTGGACGGATAGTATTGGACGGGCATACAAGGTAAATGGGGCACTGGCTAGGTGCAAATAATTGGCCATTTGGCCAGTGCCTAGATTTGTGGATAAAGGATATAATTTCCTATTTATTTAATCTTTTTAAAGAAATGAAATGAAATGTTTTTAATGACATCCATGAGACCACCGGTCTAAGGGACCAAAGAGAAAGTTAGGCATCCTGCTGTGATTTCTCCAAGTTGTTCCTTTTGTTGTGGATCCAGATTAGGAAGCTTGAAGACTTATGCAATCTTGCCTCTTCAAAAATTTCCTTCATGCTGCTCACCTGTAGGCAATCCTTGTACTCACTGTGAATATCCTCATAAGCCCCACATTCCTTAATAAAATGTCATTATGTTTCCACCAGTCCCTTGTTGCAAAAAGTACAAATTCTCTCCCCACCTCTCTTTAAGGACCATCCATCTACTAGTTTCACATCGTAAATGGTGGGATCTAGTCCTTAACTGAGAAATTAGAATCTTGGCCTTTCCTTTAATTGTGGACCCTAAATATGCTTTATTGATGCTGGGGCAAGGTAGATACAAGTAGAATCAACAGAATTGAGTCCACTTGAATCCACAAACAAGCCCTGCTCCGAGTTACACAAGAGAAGCAATATATAATTCACATGAACAAAGTGAAAACATAATGGATATGAGACAAGCAACTAGTAGCAACAACAGAGAAATTATATTATTTCCTTCAACATGCCCGACTGTGAGGCCTTCCAGGTTTCAGCCTTATACAATGAATTATGAATTCAGAATCATAGCTTGCATCCTCTATTCTTTTGTCCAATGATTTATCTTGTTAATCCTTCCTATATCTTCCTCTTGATTCCCTACTACATCAATCTAGACTCCTTATATAGCCAGCTAAGCCACAAGTCAGCCAGTCAGGCATTTAATTACATTATAGGTCTAGTCTGGAAGATTTAAATAAAAATTAATGAAAGAATGAACACCACTTGATGTGCCTTTACATTTAGGTCCATACATGACCCAAGAACATGTCCTTAACTATGCAAGGCCCCATTTCATCACACAGAACTGCGCAAGATGAAACACTCCATGTTTTGCGTGAAACTGGCAGAAAATAGGTACCCGAGTAAAATGGCCATAGCTTTTTACTCATAATGAATTAGGATTTGAGCTCTGTTAGGAGAAGATATTAATTTAGGTCCTCTTAAAGATCTTAAGATTGCAAAGGCTGATTCCTTAAGGTTCGATGGCTACACGATGCACAATCAACACATAAATTGCAGGAAAATATGGCTCTAGCGGCAAGGAAAACAACTATAACTTTGAAACGGTTCCTCCAATCTTTATGTGATCATAGGAGAAGGTTCCCAAATAGGTCCTCAACATCATGTAAGATTCACATAACATGAAACAAACAAATGAAAATATTATAATGCAAACAATAGAAAATAAGAAATATTTTTGGTTGATGCAAGATTGCTCAAAAACCCAAGATGCTCCTGCATCAGACACCTAGAGTAAATAAAGAATTGATGTCCACATTGGGCATTACTCATATTTTGACCTGAATCATAAAGATCCAACTCAACTTGTGTAATTCATGAACTATCTTCAACTGGCTTATCGTTCCACTAAACTAGATATTCCATGTAGTCCTTTCCTCTTGTACTCTTGCTCACTCTTTTGTTCAAGATCTTGTCAATGTTGTCTTTATTTTTCTTAGCATAATCTAGATCATCTTCTATCTCATCATTTGATTCAAAGTACTCAAAGATATCAGAAATGTTGAATATACATGATATATCCATGTCCTCTGGTAATTCCACTTCATAATCATTTTCACTGTCAAACTTCTTCAAAATCTTACAAGGTCCAAACTTCTTCATTTTCAGCTTGTTGTAGGTACCAACTAGAAATATAGTTTTCTTCAAATAAATCATAACCTCATCTCCAAATTCAAAAGATTTATGTCTCCTTCGCTTATCTGCTCTCTATTTATATTTTAGATTATTGTCCTCCAAATTCTTTCTGACTTCATCGTGTAAAGTTCTCATGAATACTACAAAATCCTCAACTTTAGCACTTCTTCTTATCTCAGTAGGTAAATCTCTCAGCTCTGTGGTTCCCTTAGGATGAAATCTAGTAACAATCTCAAATGGTGTCCTCTTAGTGCTTTTATTCATAGAATTATTGTATGCAAACTTTGCTTGTGCCAAAACTAAATCCAAATTAGTAGACTTATCTCCAACTAAACATCTCAACAAGTTTCCCAAACTTTTGTTCACAACTTCAGTCTATCCATTTGTCTGAGGGTAAAATGTAGAACTAAACTTCAATTCTGTATTCATCTTCTTCCAAAGTGTTCTCCAAAAGTAACTAGTAAACTTAATGTCTCTATCTGAAACAATAGATTTAGGAAAACCATGCAATCTTACCACTTCCTTGAAGAATAATTCAGCTACATACAATGCATCAGATGTCTTCTTACAAGGTATGAAATGAGCCATCTTAAAAAATTTGTCAACTACTACCAGAATAGAATCATTACCTCTCCGAGTTCTAGGCAATCGAAGAACAAAGTCCATACTCACATCTTCCCAAGGTCTATCAGGTATAGGCAAAGCTGTATACAATCCCAAATTTTGACTAGTTCCTTTTGTTGTTTGGCAAATTCTACAACCTCTAACCATTCTATGTACATCTCTATAAATTTTTGGCCAAAAGTATCTTTTTGAAATCAGTTTCATAGTCTTATCAATCCCAAAATGTCCAACAAGTCCACCACTATGTTTCTCCTTTATTATGTTCTCTCTCATAGACCCTCTAGGTATGCACAATTGAACTCCTTTAAACAACATGTCTTCTTGAATGAAATAATCAGTCCACTTATCACTCACTATGTGTTCCTTACAAGCTTTCCAAGGTTCTGCAAAATCAAGGTCAGTTTCATACAAACACTTCAAATCATCAAAACCAAGTACCTCAACTCTCATCTCTATCAACAAATTTCTTCTTCGGCTCAAGGCATCAACAACTTTATTTGATTGTCCACTTTTATGGTTCAATGAAAAGGAAAAATTCTGCAAGAACTCAACCCACTGCATATGTCTCTGATTCAATTTATTCTGACATCCCAAATACTGTAAAGCTTTATGGTTAGTATACAACACAAAATCTTTAGGCATCAAATAATGTCTCCATTTCTTCAAAGCTTGAATAATAGCATAGAATTCTTTGTCATAAACTGAATATTTTCTCTTAGCATCATTCAAATTTTTACTAAAGAAAGCTACAAGTCTTCCTTCTTGACTCAAAACAGCTCTAATTGCACTTCCACTAGCATCACATTCAACTTGAAAAACTTTACTAAAATCAAGCAAAGAAAGTGTAGGTAATTCTGCAATTCTTTGTTTCATTGTTTCAAAACTCTTTTGTGCTCCATGTGTCCATTTGAAATCCTTTTTATCTCCTCTCATAGTTTCAGTCATAGCATTACAAATAAAACTAAAATTTCTGATGAAATTCTTATAAAAACTTGCCAATCCATGAAATGATCATACCTCTCCAACATTCTCTGGTGTAGGCCAATCAAGTATAGCCTCTCACTTTCTTAGAATCCATCTTCAAACCATCAGCTGAAACTACAAAACCAAGGTACACAATCTCCTCTTTCATAAATGAACATTTCTTCAAATTAATCAACAACTTTTCTTCCTTCAATCTCTGTAATACTTGTCTTATATGTTCAAGATATTCTTCCTTACTCTTACTGAATATCAAAATGTCATCAAGATATACAATTAAAAACTTACCCAAGAATCTTTTCAAAACTTCATTCATCAGCCTCATGAAAATACTAGGTGCATTAGTCAAACCAAAAGGCATAACCAACCATTCATACAAACCTTCATTAGTCTTAAAGTAGTTTTCCATTCATCCCCTTCTCTAATCCTAATATGATGATAACCACTTTTCAAATCACTCTTTGTGAAATACTTTGCTCCACTCAAACTATCCATTATGTCATCCATCCTAGGCAAAGGAAATATGTACTTTACTGTTATCTTGTTTATAGCTCTAGAATCAGTGCACATTCTCTATTCTCCATTCTTTTTAGGTGCTAACACAATAGGTACTACACAAGGACTCAAACTTTCCCTAATCAAACCTCTTTCAAGCAATTCTTGAACTTGTCTATTCAATTCAATCTTTTCATCAGGTGTCAACCTATGTGGTGCTTTATTAGGCAAACTAGCTCCAGGTATCAAATCCATACAATGACTTATACTTCTCATAGGTGGTAAACCATTAGGTACATTATCAGAAATGATGTCATGAAATTTAGTCAACAAAGGCTTAACCTCAGGTGCATGTTTTAACTCATCTTGTTTCTCAGTCTTCCTTGGAATTAAAGCAAAACAAATATTTGACTATAGTACAATGACCTTCATCAGACTTCTCTACCAAAGGCAATAACACTTATTTCTTTCCATCCATCCAAATAGTATATTGATTCAATCTACCATCATGAAAAGCTTTCCTATCATACTACCAAGGTCTACCCAAAAGAATATGACAACAATCCATAGGCATAATATCACACAAGACCTCATCATGATAATTCCCAATTTTGAATTTAACAAGGCAGTGTTCACTTACAATTAGTTTATGCTCCTTCTAGATCCAAACAATATGTTAAGGCTTAGGATGTCTCAATCTCTGCAACTGCAATTTGTTAACCAGCTCTTTAGAAGCCAAATTATTAGAACTTTCACTATCAATGATTACCTTGCAACATTTGTCAACGATCTTACATCTGGTTCTGAATAAAATTTTCCTCAAAATAGGTTCCTCATCAGCTTCTTCATTACACAAGATCCTTCTTAGCATCAAATTCTCACCATGTTCAGGTTCATTAGATAAATCCTCAGCTTCTTCACAAGCCAAATTGTTTCTGCCATTACCTCCAGTCTTCTTTCTAGAGTTAGTACATTCAAAGGCTCTATGTCCTTCTTCACCACACTTGTAACAAGTACCTTTAACCAAGATTTATCTTCTCTTTTCCCATTATTTTTATTCCTAGAGTAACCAATATAGCTACCTCTAGAGTAGTTACCTCTTCTACCAATAGGTTCATCTTTCCATCCTTTATCTTGTACTGCATTGTCAGATCTTCTACTTTCTCCATAAGATCTGCCTCTACTTCTCTAAAATCTACCACCTCTTCCTCTCTGTCTTTGATCATGTCTTTTTGTCAATCTATCTTCTTCCTTCAAAGAAAATTGGTATGCTTCTTCCACACTATCTATTTTAACATAGCTGATCTCATCTTGAATTGATGTCCTCGGGCCATTCAAGTATCTAGCCACTTTCTCAACTTCATCATCCACATGTCTAGATCTGATATCCAATTTGTAAAATTCCTTAGTATATTCTTTCACACTCATGTCCTTTTGTCTCAAATTTTTCATTTTTCTCATCAAACTAACTTGGTAATCAGCTGGAAGAAACTTCTTCTTCATCTTTCCAAGCATCTTCATCCATGTCTTGATCTTTTTTTTTCCTCTCTTCTGTCTCTCAGTTTGCAAATGACCCCACCAAAGAGATGCATGACCTTTCAACTTTTTGACTGCTATCTTGACCTTCTTGTTATTAGGAGTACCTTCATACTCAAAGTATTTATCCATCTTAGAGATCCAATCCAAAAGTACATCGGTCTCAAATCTTCCATCATAGTAAGCAACTTCAACTGTAGGTCTAGAGTTAGCCTTAGACAAAACTCTCAAAAGTCTTTCCTCATCATGTTCAACTTCAGGTTCAGGATTAGGTGCTACCTCTTCTTCATCACTAACATCTTCAAGATGTGCTCCTCTTCTGTGGGCTATCTATACAACTTCAAGCCTAGTTGCAATCTACCTCAACATATCCATGATAGCATTATCATTTCCTCTACCACAAACCATCTTGACAATCAAGTTCCAGAAAGATTGTAACATTCTAAAAGTTATAGGTCAGATCTCAGATCTACCACCCTATGACCAATCCAAAAAGGTTCTCCATGATCCAATCCATAAGAAAGAATTTTGCTCTGATACCACTTGACGCAGGGGCAGGGTAGATAAAAGAAGAATCAACAGAATTGAGTCCACTTGAATCCACAAACAAGCCCTGCTCAGAGTTACACAATGGAAGCAATATATAATTCACATGAACAAAGTGAAAACATAATGGATATGAGATAAGAAACTAGCAGCAACAATAGAGAAATTATATTATTTCCTTCAACATGCCCGACTATGAGGCCTTTCGGGTTTCAGCCTTATACAATAAATTATGAATTCAGAATCATAGCTTACATCCTCTATTCTTTTCTCCAATTATGTATATTTTTAATCCTTCTTGGATCTACCTCTTGATTCCCTACTACATCAATCTAGACTCCTTATATAGCCAGCTAAGCCACAAGTCGGCCAGTCAGGCATTTAATTACATTATAGGTCTAGTCTGGAAGATTTAAATCAAAACTAATGAAAGAATGAACACCACTTGATGCACATTTAAATTTAGGTCCACACATGACTAAAAAACATGTCCTTAACTACACAAGGCCCCATTTCATCACACAGAACTATGCAAGATGAAACACTCCACATTTCACGTGAAACTGACAAAAAATAGGTACTCGAGCAAAATGACCATAAATTTTTACTCATAATGAATTAGGAATTTCTCTCTTAGGAGAGGATAGTAATTTAGGTCCTCTTAAAGGACTTAAGAGAAAAAAGGCTTATTCCTTAAGGTTCAATAGCTACATGACGTGCATTCAACACATAAATTACAGGAAAATACGGCTCTGGTGGCAAGGAAAATAGCTATAACTTTGAAACAATCCATCCAATCTTTATGTGCTCATAGGAGAAGCTTCCCAAATAGTTCCTCAACATCATGTAAGCTTAGCACAACATGAAACCAATAGATGTAAATATTATAATGTAAAAAATAGAAAATAGGAAATATTTTTGGTTGATGCAAGATTGCTCAAAAACCCAAGATGCTCCTGCATCATTTATCCCCATGATCCCATGTGTGATTAAATTCCTTAACATAGTAGGCCTTTTTTCTTCCTATTAGATTTGTCCACATGGTAGTTTTGAATTTAAATTCTAACACCCATTTTTTTATTTCTAGATTGGTGTTTGGACACTCCTGGAGGGTAATATTCTATTTGTTCAACCATTTGTTGTTTTATTTCTTCTACGTTCTTTTCCTACATGCTAACTCCTCTTCAACTGCCAATTTAAGCTAGCGATGCTTATCCATACTTCCCACTTTTTTTTTCAGATAACCTAATAGTCAGATAATTGTTGAGGCCTCAATTGGGAACATACCTGCCTCAGCCAAAAGGATCTTGTAAGGAACCGTTGCCTTGACCTTGAGGTTAGTAGTAATGAGATGCTCCTAGATTCTTTCTATTTGTCTCCATTTATGATTTGATATGCTGCTCCCCCAAGCCTCGCATCCATAAAGAATAATGAGAACCACTAAAAGACCAAAGAGGGGCTTCCTAGTTTTCCAGTACCTAAGTTTTTCTTTCCTGCATCTATTTTGTAGAAGATAGGAGGCCTTCCATCCCCCTTGAATCTATTTTGACCTGCGTGTCTCCCAAATTAGTCTAGAATGGAAGTCAATTCTGAGATATTTGTACTCTTCCACCATTGCTAACGGGCTTCCCTTGAATATGAAAGTGTGTTGTTGTTTTTTCTTTTTCAAAGAGAAGATCATGACTTTAGTTTTAGCAATATTAACTTCCATCCCAACCTCTGAACAAAAGGATTCAAGATTTTTCAAATGCTCTCTCAAATCTTGCGCACTCTTTACAATTAGTATAAGCTCATCATCATAGAGGAGTAATTTTATCACATAACGTGACAATTGAACACCTCCCCCATTGGCTTTGTTTAGCCACTCTTCCAATTTATCGATGCATAGGCCAAAGAGAGTAGGTGACAAAGGGCACGCCTGTTTGACCTCAATGTCACTCCCAAATTTTTTTGACATGCTCTCTTTAGTTTTGATTTTTTCTTGAACCTGTTCGTACAATTTATGAATAGCATCCCTATACTCTTCTGGGACTTCCAGTTCTTCCATTTTGTGCCATAGTTTATCCCTAGGAATAGTGTTAAAAGCCTTCTTAAAATCCACAAAACAACAAAAAGCCTCTTCCCCTTGTTTTTCCCACACACTTTCAATGAGGTGTCTTAGTGTGATGTAATGATCAATGGTGGATTGTTTTGGTTTGAAACTAGCCTAACCTTTTTCTCTTTTCTTCTCTTTTTCTACCCAATCGCTAATTCTATGCTCTAACATACTCCCAAAGATTTTTCGCAACAGAGGGTTCACCATTATGGTATAGTAATTGAAGGGATTGTTGATGTTCCCACCCTTGTGTAGGGGGATAGCCACACTAGTAGTCTAATCAATAGGAAAGTTGCCCCATGTGACCTTGTTGAAAATATTCTTGACATGTGGTGCCAAGAGATCTACCCCCACTTTAAAATTATTCTTACAGCCCATCAATATCCAGGGCTTTTCCACTTGCAAGCCTCTTTATACCTATTTTAATGTCCTCCATAGAAAATAAATTTGTTTTATTTTTAGGTATAGCAAGTTGAGTCTCTTCATTTGGTCTCTCATATAATAACTTTGCATAATCCAACCATTAAGTGTTTGTAATGTTGTTTTCCACTTTTTTTCTAGCTTGTTGTATCTCTCTCAAAAAACCCTTAGGATTGTGTTTCCCTAACAAGATTAGCTCTTTCCTTCAAGTGATCACATAGCTATCCTTTTTTAATTTTATCAATTGCTTGTAGGCCTTTATGTTTTCTTTGCTTTCAGTTCTCCCTTTAAGAGCTCTCTTTTCCGCCTTGCATTCTTCGTCATACCATGTGTAATACCCCTACCCCTAGTCTGATTTTATAAATGTTAAGATTATTGTAGGATGATAGATTACATGTTAGGAAATCATTGAGGCGTATGATTTTATTGACCCCATACTTGCATGTGTATGTTTTATACTTCTGTTTGATGTGCCTGATGTGGTTGAGGGATGAAGTCGTAGTTCCTTGCTTGCGAGATCCACACGATCGACCGATCCCTGCCATTGTCTGTTATATAGTTGTATATGTATGTACATGCAAGTTTTGTATGCAGGTTCACAGGTACCCGGCATCGACTTCCCTGAATTGTCAGGATGAGCGTGCCCTATCGCAATATCTCAGATGGTAAGAGAGGGGAGATAACACGGATCCAAAACCCTAACCCAAACCCATTTATCCTAGTTGTTGGATAAGTATCAGTTTGTTTACCCTATCTGAATTTGTCAGGTTGGCAAAGTTTGTGGATCCCTTTCTGGTGTTGCTTGGTTTTGGTTTTGTTTGGTTTTATGTCGTATGATTTCAGTTGATTTGTGGTTATGTGGGTGTTTATTAATTTATTGATTATAGTTGAATTATGGTTGTTTAGATTATTTTATTTGATTATCAATGTTAGGTGCATAGTTGAATTTAATAATTAAATATGCTCCTATGATTAATTGAGGAAATTAAATTAAAGTTGATTATTTGATTATTTGGAAATTAATATTGATTATGTCCTAAGTTTATTTTGATGAAATTTAATTAAAATCAAATAATTGATTATTTGGATTTAATTGATTATTTTATTAATAATTAGATTTTATTATCTTTGTGAGCATTATTAAATAATTAAATATTTAATTGCATGTTTTAGGATGCATTAAGTATTTTATTTATTTAATAAATGAATTTAAATTATGAACATGTGCAAATTGAAAAGAGAGTTGTTGTCAAAAAAATGAACAACTAGTTTTCAAAAGTCAAGTTGTGTTGTGCTTTTAAAAAGATATTTTATTTATTAATTAGTAATTACTTTCAATTTTGGAGTTAGAGTCTGTTTAGGAGTTGTCTTATGAGTCATTTCTAATTTGGAGTTGAACTCGGAGTTAGCTTTTGAGTTGTCTTTGGGAATTGCATGAATTTGGGAATTGAATTTCCTATTAGGAGATTATTGCATTAATTGGAGATTAGACAGGTTTCTTTGGAGGAGAATTTTTGGAGAGCATGTGTGCTTGAGATTTTGAGGATTCTTGGATTGTTGTGGTTGCTTGTTGATTTGGCTTGATTGTGCATCTGGATCTGGTTCCTGTTTTCAGCTTAGTTCTCAGATCTACAGGCAAGATTGGTTTTGGAAGAAATCTCTCTCAGATCTTCAACAAGGGTTTCATTACAATTCTAGCATTGGATTTAAGGTAGGACTTGAAATTCTTGTTGTGTGTTTTCTATTATTTTATCTGGTAAAATTTTGTGTTTGAGTAAATCTAGTTTTATCTCATTAGATCTGTATGTTTTCTTGAATTTTGGGTATTAGAGAAACCCCTAGATCTGTTCTTTTATATTTCTATGAAGATTTGACATTGTACTGTTATGCTGGAAAATTTTTTATTAAAAGATTGCTTATGGTTTGCTTGTAAATTGAAAAATCAAATTTGCTATATAGTTAGACTATAGAGTTGAAAGAATATTTAATCCCCTTTGAAAAGAAAATCCAATTTGATTGAAAAACCCAATTTGGGTATAAAATTAGTTCTGGTGAAAATGATTAGTCTCTGTATAAAATTTACAGTAAAAAAAAAATTATACCTAGAAAAGACAAAAAAAATATTAGCCAATGAGAGACAATTTGTATGCAATGAGGAGAAGCAGTAACAAATAAATTACAAAGATGTATAAGACAAAATTGTGTGAGTGTAAAAATTATTAAAAGGCCTGTTACCCTTTCTGGAAAGAAAGTACAGACTTTACTTTTCTATTTTCAGAAATATCCTTCTTATTAAAAAAAATATGCTATGTCAAAGTATGATTTTTAAATGTTAAAAAAAAATATAATAAGTTGATTTTAAAAAAATTGTTTATGTTTATGCATTTGGAAAAACTAATGAAATTTTTTAAATATATATATATATATATATATATATATATATATATATATATATATATATATATATATATATATAAATTAAATTTTAAACTTTTAGTGGGGCATGGGTTGTACCTTGTACCCCACGCATGACAGGGGACTGGCCTACCTGCCGATGGCACCTGTTGGTATAGTGCGGCAGAGTCCTTCCCTACCGGCAGTACCAGTAGGTACCGTGCGGTAGGCAGAGGAAGGGGGCATGGGGCCCGCTGGGTTCCCCCCCCAATAAAAGTTGTTTAATTTTTTTATTATATTTTGCTTTGTATATATATATATTAAGTTGTTTTTTTTTAATGTTGTTTATTAATTAACTTAATTAAAATTTATTAATTTGGTTGTTAGATTTAATAAATTCTTAAATATAATTTAGTTATATTGTTTATAATATTTTAGTTTAATTACATTTTTAATTGTTAGTTTAGTTAAATTTTTTTAACTTATTTAATGTGTATCTATAATTTGGTTCCAATGTAAGATTAAACCTGTTATAGTATTCCTATGATAGGGACTTATATTTAACTTAATCTTGCTTCTAGATTGATATTTTTGGAATGTTATTTATCCTTTAGGAATTGTAGAATAATTCGGCTTCGATCTAATAAGCTTTTTTTTAAAATTACATTATTTGGGTGATTTCTAAACACACGAAATAGGGTAAATAATTTTCATACTAGAACCATGCATTTACAAGTGTTATATTCTTACTAAAATTGGGCTTTTTATTCTATTAGGTCCATAGAGCATCTTTAGGGAATATTTTTTGTTTATAACGTTGTCGTAACATTTATGTTCTTTTTTCTCTTAGTGAGTTGATTATTTTTATACTTAGATTCAAATATGTATCGAAATAAAATTCAAATGCTTATGGATTTATTTCAAGTTCTTTATGGTGTGTGTGTTGTCTTCTTCGTGCCTGGAATACTGTCTTCTATCACATTATGGGTTGTCAGGTACTAGAAGACCTAGGAGGATACAGAGGCTGGGGTATGTGTCAGATGTTCTATTTCAACTATGTTTTGATGTGTGTGTACTTTATTTGATTATCACTCCTGTTTGACCATTGGGCTCATTATATATTATTTTATGTTTGTGATATCTTTGTAACTATATCTAGTTCTTTTGTGTGAATCTGGATATGAGGTTACGTAATTGTATACCTGATTAGATCTAGGAGAGATCTATGAGCCTAGGGTAGTTTACCTAGATATGTAGTAGGAGGTGGCTTGCAATAAGCGTCGAGGCCCACAAGTGGCTGCCAGGATCACTTATTGTTAAGTATCTTAATCAAGTGATAACTAAATATAACATTGAGAGTTTTATTAAAATGAACCTAATAAGGTATGGTCCTCACCTAGGTGTTAGTGCTAGTATAGACTAAGATGGTGTTGAGAAGATGACTAACCCCCTTTTAAAGGATGAGTTGGCATAGTTGATGGCTTCGTCAGTATGAGAGGTCATTGATACCGTGTATGGTCACTTGAGTGTCGGGATCCAACAAGATTACTAGGATGAGACTCAAGGGTTAGACGTACATGATGACACCTTCCTATGCATAGTCTAGTTATTCTACATGTGTTGGTTGCCTCTGGTATAGTGAGTCTTTCATGGCATTATTACTTTTTCACCTTGAGTTAGAGAGCTTTCAGGATCCTTTCCTTTGCTTTCTCTGTTTGATGTTTGTTATCCAAGTGGGATTTGTTGTTATCTCCTCAGCACGGTGGGAGTGGACCATTTAGGTTCACGAGGTCAAGTGGTAGTGATTCTTTTACCATTTGAGATTTTGATGTTTGTGCACCAGTGCTAGATGATCCATGTTGCAGTTGTTCTTTCTAGATCTTCATTGTTGGAGATGTGTTCTTCTTATTCATGATCTTCTTCCTTGTGATCTTGTATCTTTGTATCAGTTCTTTAGAGATGTCATGTGTTCTGCATTTTGGTTATTGTATTATATACCCTGCGACATGTGCAACAGATGTAGATTTTTATGGATACCTTATGGTACTAGATGTATTTATGTTATCTTCTAGGTGATGTTGATTTTATCTTTAATTGGTTTATGTGAATTTTGTAATTGTACCTAATCTAAAATTAATTAATTTAATGATAGCGTAATCATCGTCAAGGAACCCTTGAGAGTTGTAACCTGTGTTGGTTGTTTATGTTATGTGAGTTAATGGTAATTGCTTCTACATTGATGTTCATCTTGTATGTTAAGTTTTTTTTAAAAAAATATTTTGCAAACTTAGATGCATGTTTAGGTTAAGTTCTTCTAAGTTCCCTGGTAGGGTATTACACTTGGTATCAGAGCACCGGGTTCTACACTAGGAACTCTAGGAAGTTGTGTGCCCATTAGATGTCTAAACTGTTAAAATTGAAATCAAACATAGACATATAACTCTTTTGTGTATTGATAACCATTAAACTACATCTAAACATTTATGCTTTGCTTTCTCTTTAATGTCTATGAGATATCACTTTGTCTAGTGATTGTCATAGGTGGTTTGACTGTTTATTGTGTATGGTTACCTTCTCTAATGCATCTAGGGTGAAATACCTTTGGATGTCATGAAGCGATTGCTCCCTAGAGTGTGGCTACTACTAGTCACCTTGTTATGTGGATGTGTATGATTGATGAATCATTTATGGTTGATTTATGAATTGTTTGTGATGTGTATGAGCTAGCATGAAATTTTTTGAACTTTCTTATGATTGGATTAGTCACCTAACTCTCTCTTCATTATATATTTTATGATGCTAGTCACACTTATTTATTGTTTAAATTGAGAGCTCTCATGATTTAATGTTGGACTTATTATTCCCCCACTTGGGTTTCATCTTTTTGAGTTTTATGGTGGCTACTCTGAATGTTTGGTATTTTTGACCCTATTCTGTGATAAGTGTTGTTTCTATCATGTTTATCATAAACCCCTGATAGTATGTATAAAGGAGGACATCATAGAGATGGTACCATATGTGTTGTGTGATATTAGAATCATTGTGTATCCTATATGCTCACATGAGTGTTGCATTAACTAGATCTATATGAACTCTTTAAACTGATTATTTGATGTAAATTTGAATGAGTTAATTATGCAATTGATTGCTAGATGTTTTCTATATTGAGGAATGAGTAAAGGTTTAGATTTATTTTTTGAATTGTAAATGAATGATTGATCAATGTGATTTTTAGTTTATTCCTAAACTAGATACTATATTGTTCTTAATGACTGCATATCATGTTCTTATTCGATGACTTGTTTTTAGATGTTATGTTTTGTTTTTAGTAAATGCTTTGTGTTTAGGGGACATGTATCCTCATCTTCTTGTAGGCTTCTAGGAGTAAGCCTAATCCTAGGGGGGGTGGATGTAGTACCCCTACCCCTAGTCTAATTTTATAAATGTTATGATTAATGTAGGATGATAGATTACATGTTAGGAAATCATTGAGGTGTATGATTTTATTGACCCCATACTTGCATGTGTATGGTTAATGTGTTTATTTTATACTTTTATTTGACATGCCTGATGTGGTTGAGGGATGGAGTCATAGTTGCTTGCGAGATCCACACTATCGACCGATCCCCGCCATTATCTATTATATAGTTGTATATGTATGTACATGCGGGTTTTGTATGCAGGTTCACAGGTACCAGGCATCGACTTCCCTAAATTATCAGGATGAGTGTGCCCTATCACAATATCTCAGATGGTAAGAGAGGGGACATAACACGGATCCAAAACCCTAACCCAAACCCATTTATCCTAGTTGTTGGATAAGTATCGATCTGTTTACCCTATCCGAATTTGTCAGGTTGGCAAAGTTTATGGATCCCTTTCTGGTATCGCTTGGTTTTGGTTTTGTTTGATTTTATGTCATATGATTTCAGTTGATTTGTGGTTATGTGGGTGTTTATTAATTTATTGATTACAGATGAATTATGGTTGTTTAGATTATTTTATTTGATTATCAATGTTAGGTGCATAGTTGAATTTAATAATTAAATATGCTCCTATGATTAATTGAGGAAATTAAATTAAAGTTGATTATTTGAGTATTTGGAAATTAATATTGATTATGTCCTAAGTTTATTTTGATAAAATTTAATTAAAATCAAATAATTGATTATTTGGATTTAATTGATTATTTTATTAATAATTGGATTTTATTATGTTTGTGAGCATTATTAAATAATTAAATATTTAATTGCATGTTTTAGGATGAATTAAGTATTTTATTTATTTAATAAATGAATTTAAATTATGAACATGTGCAAATTGAAAAGAGAGTTGTCAAAAAAATGAACAACTAGTTTTCAAAAGTCAAGTTGTGTTGTGCTTTTAAAAAGATATTTTATTTATTAATTAGTAATTACTTTCAATTTTGGAGTTAGAGTCTGTTTAGGAGTTGTCTTATGAGTCATTTTTTATTTGGAGTTGAACTCGGAGTTAGCTTTTGAGTTGTCTTTGGGAATTGCATGAATTTGGGAATTGAATTTCCTATTAGGAGATTATTGCATTCATTGGAGATTAGACAGGTTTCTTTGGAGGAGAATTTTTGGAGAGCATGTGTGCTTGAGATTTTGAGGATTCTTGGATTGTTGTGGTTGCTTGTTGATTTGGCTTGATTGTACATCTGGATCTAGTTCCTATTTTTAGCTTAGTTCTCAAATCTGCAAGCACGATTGGTTTTGGAAGAAATCTCTCTCAGATCTTCAACAGGGGTTTCATTACAGTTCTAGCATTGGATTTAAGGTAGGACCTGAAATTCTTGTTGTGTGTTTTCTATTATTTTATCTGGTAAAATTTTGTGTTCGAGTAGATCTAGTTTTATCTCATTAGATCTGTATGTTTTTTTAAATTTTGGGTATTAGAGAAACCCCTAGATCTGTTCTTTTATATTTCTATGAAGATTTGGCATTGTACTGTTATGCTGGAAATTTTTTTATTAAAAGATTGCTTATGGTTTGCTTGTAAATCAAAAAATCAAATCTGCTATATAGTTAGACTATAGAGTTGAAAGAATATTTAATTCCCTTTGAAAAGAAAATCCAATTTGATTGAAAAACCCAATTTGGGTATAAAATTAATTATGGTGAAAATGATTAGTCTCTGTATAAAATTTACAGTAAAAAAAGAATTATACCTAGAAAAGACAAAAAAAAGATTAGCCAATGAGAGACAATTTGTATGCAATGAGGAGAAGCAATAACAAATAAATTACAAAGATGTATAAGACAAAATTGTGTCAGTGTAAAAATTATTAAAAGGCCTAGTACCCTTTCTGGAAAGAAAGTATAGACTTTACTTTTCTATTTTCAGAAATATCCTTCTTATTAAAAAAAATAATGCTATGTCAAAGTATGATTTTTAAATGTTAAAAAAAAAGTATAATAAGTTGATTTAAAAAAAATTGTTTATGTTTATGCATTTGGAGAAACAAATGAATTTTTAAAATTTTTTTTAAAAAAATATATATAAAAAAATTAAATTTAAAACTTTTAGTGGGGCACGGGTTGTACCATGTACCCCACGCGCAGTAGGGGATTGGCCTACCTGCCGGCAGCACCTACTGGCACCGTGTGACAGAGTCCTTCCCTATCGGTGGTACTAGTAGGTACCATGCGGTAGGCAGAGGAAGGGGGCATGGGGCCCGCTAGGTTCCCCCCCAATAAAGGTTGTTTAATTTTTTTATTATATTTTGCTTTGTATATATATATAAGTTGTTTTTTTTTAATGTTGTTTATTAATTAACTTAATTAAAATTTATTAATTTGGTTGTTAGATTTAATAAATTCTTCAATATAATTTAGTTATATTGTTTATAATATTTTAGTTTAATTAAATTTTTAATTGTTAGTTTATTTAATTTTTTTTAACTTATTTAATGTGTATCTATAATTTGGTTCCAATGTAAGATTAAACCTATTATAGTATTCCTATGATAGGGACTTAAATTTAACTTAATCTTGCTTCTAGATCGATATTTTTGGAATGTTATTTATCCTTTAGTGAGCTGATTATGTTCCTTTTTCTCTTCGTGAGCTGATTATTTTTATACTTAGATTCAAATATGTATCGAAATAAAACTCAAATGCTTATGGATTTATTTCAAGTTCTTTATGGTCTGTGTGTTGTCTTCTTCGTGCTTGGAATACTGTCTTCTATCACATTATGGGTTGTTGGGTACTAGAAGACCTAGGAGGATACAGAGGCTGGGGTATGTGTCAAATGTTCTATTTCACCTATGTTTTGATGTGTGTGTACTTTATCTGATTATCACTCTTGTTTGACCATTGGGTTCATGATATATTATTTTCTATTTGTGGTATTTCTATAACTATATCTAGTTCTTTTGTGTGAATCTCGATATGAGGTTACGTAATTGTATACCTGATTAGATCTAGGAGAGATCTGTGAGCCTAGGGTAGTTTACCTAGATATGTAGAAGGAGGTGGCTTGCAATAAGCGTCGAGGCCCACAAGTGGTTGCCAGGATCACTTATTGTTAAGTATCTTAATCAAGTGATAACTAAATATAACATTGAGAGTTTTATTAAAATGAACCTAATAAGGTATGGTCCTCACCCAAGAATTAGTGCTAGTACAGACTAAGATGGTGTTGAGAAGATGACTAGCCCCCTTTTAAGGGATGTGTTGGCATAGTTGATGGCTTCATCAGTACGAGAGGTCATTGATACCGTGTATGGTCACTTGAGTGCCAGGATCTAGCAAGATTACCAGGATGAGACTCAAGGGTTAGACGTACATGATGACACCTTCCTATGCATAGTCTAGTTATTCTACATGTGTCGGTTGCCTCTGGTATAGTGAGTCTTTCATGACATTATTACTTTTTCACCTTGAGCTAGAGAGCTTTCAGGATCCTTTCCTTTGCTTGCTCTATTTGATGTTTGTTATCCGAGTGGTGTCTATTGTTATCTCCTCAACACGGTGGGAGTGGACCATTTAGGTTCACGAGGTCGAGTGGTAGTAATTCTTTTACCATTTGCGATTTTGACGTTCGTGCACCAGTGCTGGATGATCCCTGTTGCAGTTGTTCTTTCTAGATCTTCATTGTTGGAGATGTGTTCTTCTTCTTCATGATCTTCTTCCTTGTGATCTTGTATCTTTGTATCAGTTCTTCAGAGATGTCATGTGTTCTTCATTTTGGTTATTGTATTATATACCCTGCGACATGTGCAGGGGATGTAGATTTTTATGGATACCTTATGGTACCAGATGTATTTATGTTATCTTCTAGGTGATGTTGATTTTATCTTTAATTGGTTTATGTGAATTTCATAATTGTACCTAATCTAAAATTAATTAATTTAATGATAGCATAATCATCGTCAAGGAACCCTTGAGAGTTGTAACCTATGTTGGTTGTTTATGTTATGTGAGTTAATGGTAATTGCTTCCGCATTGATGTTCATCTTGTATGTTAACTTTTTTTAAAAACATTATTCTGCAAACTTAGATGCATGTTTAGGTCAAGTTCTTTTGGGTTCCCTGGCGGGGCATTACACCATGAATTATTCAGAAAGGTGTTTGAGTTGCTCCTCCTTGATTTTGATCTATTACATCCCTTTAAGGCATTTTGAACTAAGGGGACTACCCTATTGTTGTTTAACTGCTCATTCTCTTCTTTTTTGTCCCTGGAATTACTATTGTACCCACTTATTTGCATCTAATGTTCAAGGGCATGGTAAAATATCTCCTTGTTCTCATAATTTATGAGGATTTTACCAAGTTTATGCCCTATTGTGCTACCATTATGGGTCTGCCCATCTTCAGAACTTATTTCTCTAACATCATATTTAAAAAATAGAGGCATGTGGTTTGAGTTTAATTCTATAAGGAAGCTTTCTATCTTGAAATCCACTAATTTGTGAGTGGTCGAGTGAGAGCATATCACATAGTCTACCTCACTTTTCCCATTGTATGTTTTACAAGTGATTCCACTAGATCTTGGCCAATAATTCAAGCCATGGCAAATAACCAGCCCATGAAGGCTACACATACCCAACAACACTGTACCAAAGTGTGACACACATCCCCTCACATCTTGGGAAATTATTTGACTAGGAATATCCACACATTCCTCTAGCCACAAAGGATTACTGTCCTCTACTGGATTCCTACCTAGATGAATAGCTTGGTTATCCATTGTCCTAGCATTGAAATCTCCTATTAAGACTGTGTTTCCCATAGAACTAAAAGCTAAGATGTCTCTCTTTAATGCTCCAAAAGGATCTTTGTTATCTAAGCTTCTCTTCTTGTAAAGTTTTGAGCTTTTAGGCGCAAAGTAACATGAAACCAACCATGTGATCTCCTTGATGTCCTCAATTTTCAGCCATAGAAATTGTTTGTTTGAGTCTTCTTTCTCCACCTTTACATTCTTGTCCCAAGTTTCTCTTATTAAAATTATGATCCCACCATGACCCTTACCTATTTCTGCCTCTTCATTCCAAACAAAAATCTTGTTGTATCCTTCAAATTCTAGAATTCTACATCCTTCATGTTCATGTGTTTCTACAAGATAAATAATGTCTTGTCCCTCGACTATGGGCCCCAACCTCGATCCTCTTCTCTATGGATAACCCCTACAATTCCAACTCACCATGTTTAGATACACTCATGGGGCCCCAAGTTCCTATTTTTGTGTCGCTGGTCTATCGTTGATCTGAGCTTTACCATTTTTCAGCCATGCCCATTTGCCTACAGTGCTTGCTGATTTTACTTTCTCCCATTCTTTCCTCCTCTCCTCTTGCTAAAAAATTGTTAAATCATCATCTAAATATATTTGAGTTCCTCTAAGTGACCCCATGTTCTTCATAATCATATTCTTATCCTCTATGCTGCTAGGATAATCCTCATATGCCTATCTTTCCATGTTCCCATACTTCTGCCAATCCTTTTTGCTTGCCTTATAGACCCTCTCCAATTAAGCTTGTCCTTGAGGAAGTCCTGTGCCAAAATATCTATTTTTTCATAATCCCCATAGTCTTTCAAACCTTTAATAATGAAGTTTACTGCTTTCTCATTTTTTCTTTTCCCTTTCTCAAGAGAGATTAGAGACATATGAAACACCCTTCTTTTCACAATGTGTCATGTCTTAGCACATTTACATTCTTTGGGGAAGCATATTTGTAGTCTTTATAGCTAATTTTGCGTATTTGTAGAGTTTAAACTATTCGTTGGATTTTGACAAAAAAATTTTTAATCTTCATAAGCGATTTAGCTACTTAAAAAATATTTTTTGGCTTTTCGCTATTAATGAAGCTCCTTGTAGAATTTGTTGAGCATCAAAGGGTAAAAAAGTAGTCATTACAAAGTATCACCCACTACCTACTTAAAGATGCCCCAATAATCATACGTCCAAAATTGTTAGTACTTATGGACAAATGTCCCAATACTCGTACATAAATGTCCTAGTACCAATGCACAAATGGGCCAATTATGAACTAAAAAATCTAGAAAATGATCAACTACCGGTACATTTGAAACTTATTAATGGGATTTTAGTTAACATTTTTTTTTACTCCTTCGAGATTAGTAATAGGGGGATTGGGTGCACAAGGAGTGCGTGACTATTAGAACATGCTTGACTACTGGTGCTCTTCTCCTAGATGTCTTCTCCTAGAGAATTGACAAGATCCTTAGTGTTATTCTAATGCAATTTCATGCTATGATGGATGAGGGTGTGGGATTTGGTTAGGAGTTGGTGACTAATCTATGAATCTTAGTGCTAGGAATTATGAAATGGGTAGACAAAGGTCCATTTCAAACATATAGAACTGGTCTTTGATCACTTTTATATTTGTAAAATGATCTATTTATTTTTTAAAATATTAATTAAATTTGGTGTTTCTTTTGTTTGATTTAAAAACACTCAAAAGGGGGTTGATGGCTTTAAAAATAATGGTTCAAAAGTTTGACTTTGGAAAATAGTTTGAACATGGTCAAAAGTGTTAGTTTAGCAAAGTTGATTTCATAATTACAAGTGGATTAAAATTATCCTATTGGTATGCTTATGTAATTTCCCCAACATAAATGTGCATAAGAGAGGCTAATAGAATTAGTTGAGGTGATAATAAAATAAAAAGAGTTGAAAAAAGACCCAACAATTTTAGAAATAATACATGTTAATTCCTCAACAACCTAAGTTGGCCTAGTGGTGGAGAACTTGTGCTCTTGAAAGAGAGGCCACAATTTCAAATCTTAGAGGGGATAGGATATGCATGCCTCGTTTGTAGTACAGTTAGGTGTCCCTTGAAAGGAGTATGAGGTAGTCCCATATTACTATCATTATGGGTAGACCCAAAAATAGATGGTTGGTATCATGGACTACAAAAATCCTTTCCTTTTCTTTCCTTTTCTCTTTAGTGTCAATTTCATCATTATAATCTAATAGAGTTCATGATAGTGCAACATTTTTTTTTCAAATGATGATACATATTAATTCTGTAGAATCCAAAAACAAAACTAATCATTGAAATCAAGAAATCAAAATAGAAGATCTAAATAATTAAGAAAATAGAAAATTACTTGTGTTTTCAAACCACCACATTTTTACACATTTCTATTGATAAGAGGAGTTGATTTTTAGTTCGTGTGTCTTATTTAATTTTTAATTTTTATTTATTTTCATGGCCAAGAGTAAGTTTCTCCTCTCATGCTCTAAGGCAAGCTTGAGGATCAAAAACATTCTTCGTAGTTGTGACACCCAAGGGGGGCACTTGTGTATGCTCAATCCTAATGTCATTGGAAATATTAGAGATAATTAAATATTTTTCACATTCTAGGTGTCTTTTAGATAGCTTTCCTTTGGGTTTCATAAAAAAGGGGGATGACTCAAATCCTTGAGTTTTTGTGGGGTATATAAACTAAGGGGAGAATTAAAAGACTTGCCTCAAATGAGGGCCATCATGTTTGGCATACACTTTTTTTTCCATTTGAGGGGACAAGGTGAAGTGGGGAGGGATTTGATCCAAATCACATGCTTGTAGATGATGCTTCCCTTTATATACTTGGGTGTAATGTACCTTTAGGAATTTAGAAGATGTCCCCTAAAAATCCATGTAAAGATTATATAGGACCTATTAGTTAAACATAGTTGTCTCCATGCAATAATTAGTGGTTAGTATTGAGAATCTAATCACCACAAACCTCCTAGAAATGAAATTGTAGGCCATGTCTAATATGCTCTCCTCTCAGCCTTTATATGATCTTAAGGATCAAAAGTAATTATTTCATCCTAATTGTGTACACACCCATAATTTCAACCATAATTTTAATATTTTGGGTAAATAGGTGCATTTTTTTACAATTTTGTTGAGCTTGCGCTTATTTTTCTCAAACCAAGGTCAAATAAAAATTTACAAAAATCACCTTTTCATTTTAAAAGCACATCATCAATCACATCAAAATTAAAAAATCTTTAAAGCGATAGTTCAAAGCCAAGGTTTCCCATCCAAGTCTAAATCCAATCAAACCTTTGAAGATCAATATTATCATACCATTTTCCAAGCAACTCCATGTTTGGAACCTTGACCAATACCTATCCTCAAACCATTACATTGATAAAATTTTTTTACCTTGATCAAAATGTAATATCCATCCATGGAAAATGATAAGAACCCTAATCCTATCATCTAAAAATCATCATCTTATTCCAAATTTTCCATGCTCATTGAAGCCATCATCTTTGAAACACCATTAGACAAAAAACATCCTTGGAAATTTTGAAATTCATCTTTGGATCCTTAAATCAAAACTTCTAATCATTACACATATATCTTTGGGACCTTAGTCATCTATACACCCCAAGTCTAATGTCCCAAATCTACCCTTAAAAGCATATTATCTATAGGTTCCAAATATAATTGTCCTAAAATTTTAATATTTGTGCATCCAAATCATCAATGTCCCTCAAATTTGTCTAACTAATCAACTATCCAAAACTCCAACTATTTTAAGCCAGCTATAGTTGGAATCTTAAGTAATTTGTGGGTTCCAAAACTATCTTAGAATGAAACCAAATCAATCACATTCATTGGACTCATATTATTGTATTCATCTTGGGGACACACCATTTCATTTAATCAAATCATTAAAAATATTTCGTAAAAAGAATCATCCCTTTTAGTCCTCCATTAGGATTAATTATCCCTCATCCAAATCAATCCAACCATCGAATAAAATTCTTATCTATTTGAGTCAAAATCACTTCCCCTTTGCAACTCTTAATCCAAATCCAAGGTTTGTTATCTAAATTCATCCTTGGAAAATCTAATCCAAAAATAATCTAAAAAATCAATCTATGTCCTTTGAAACTAGCTTATATGTTTGTTATCTCCAAAAAACAAGATAAGTAAGGAACAAAAACTTGTAATAAAAATCCCTTCACTTCAAGGCTACTCTAATCTCATAATATTATCCAAGATAATCATCTCACCAACACTACAGGTGTGTGCAAGAAGTTGTGTCCAACTTCAAGGGAGTTTTTTTTGACCTTGGGAATCTTGCTAGAAATGGGTACCTGTTATTTCTAGACCTATCATGCCTCAAGCACCCAAGATTAAAAAAAAAATAACGAGTACCCAATTTTTTAAAAGTAAATAAACATTTTTAAAAAAAATTAATGGGTACCCATTATTTAAATGTATTGATTTTCAAAAAATGGGTAACCATTTTGTGAAATTATTTATTTTTAAAATAATAAGTACCCATTATTTAAAAAATGGGTAGCCATTTTGTAAAAATATTTATTTAAAACAAAATTCCTATGAACTCATTTTCACATAAAAACTTTTTTTTTAAAAAAAGGGGGTAAAAATTTATTGAAATAGGAAAGAGAATATAAAGAAACTAGGAACAACTAAGCAATTGGCCCAATGACTAAACAACAATAAACGATCACCTAAACCTACTAAATAATCATGAATATCCTCCATAACAAGATCTTCCAGCAAACCAGAATACTAACTAGACAAATGAATCCAATCCTTGACATCCCACACTCTCGTGTGTTTAGCAACCCATTTAGCCAATCTATCTGCTACTTTGTTCTACTCCCAAGGGATGTAGAAAAAGGTAACATGATCTAAAGATCTACTAATTATGATAATCTTGTTGACTATGTCCACTAATTGCCAACTCTTATCCTCTGTCACACCATTGTTCAACATATCAACAACCACTTGCAAATCAGATTCGCAAATGACCTTCAACCATCCCAAAGCTCAACACATCTCCAAAGCATAAGGGCCCGTTTGGGTGTTGGAATACCAAATGCCAGATATAGTCAATTCTGGAAGATGCTGCAATTGTGGAAGATACATATCCTCAAAATGATTTCCAGAATATGTGTTGGAACCGTTTGGTTCACCCAGAAGATGATTGAGAAGATGTATTTTCCACGTTTGGGTGCCACAACCTAGAATTAGAATATGCCCTGGAATTGGAATATGCACTGAATAAGGATTCATTTTATTGTTTAATTTATTTGAATATAAATAATTTCTGATTTTTTTAAATGTAATTATGTTTTTCACATTTTGTAGGAGTTTTTAAATATTTATTTTATTTTTCTATGAAGGTTAATTTTATAATATTTTGAAATAAAATTATGTTTATAAGTTTTTTAAAATTTTAACATTTTGTATAACTTTTTTAAATATATATATTTTCCTATACAAATTTATAAAATAACAAACTCCAAAATACACAGGTCATCATTATAAACAAACCATTGATTTTATTAATTATTTTTTTCAAAATGTTGGCAACCCAGCTCAATAGGAGCACCGGTAGGAAAGAGTCGGGTGGAGAAAACCTATGGTCTAGCCCCAAAAAGAAAACTTAATAAGATTACAAATAAATGGATGAGGCATTCCTCATTACATAATGCAGATATGAAATTACAACTAAATGAATGAGGCAATCCTTATTTACCTAATGCAGATACAGTGTTATAAATTTATAGTCTAATGAGTCTTTGACGCTCTCTCATGCCTGAACTCTTGTTTTTGTTTATGGACCCTGCATACATAGAGCATACAACTACTTTGTGCTTTTTTTAGTGCCACAATCCCTGCAATATTTTAATGAAAAAAAAACATATAAATTGTAACCCCTAATGAAGTACATTCAACTACTAACTTTTGTACAAGTTTTTTTTAAAAAATCTTATTAATTATATTACCTTCTATGGCCTCCTTGGATTCTTGCCTGAATGATCCATACTTGTTAGGATCAAAACATGACCAATTAAATGAGTTCATACATGATATGTCTCTGTTAACCTCAAAATTTCTCTACAAACCTGGGTTAGAATTCTACAAAGCAATGTCGAATAAGTGCATTAACCAAGAAAATAATATATATGTTAAATCATGTGACTGATAGAAGATTGGGGCTCACCTGACAATGAGCTTTTAAAAAGCTTATATTCATTTTTGGAGCTGAAAGAATTTTTTTCAAAAATGACTGAAAGCATAAGGATATAGAAATGCATGGGTGTTGAAAACTTTAAACAAAAGTGATTGGTGTTTAATATGCAACAGTGATATGAGGGTTCAGTGGTGAATAAGTATATACAAGATAGTAAATTATGAGCATGCTCTTTCTTCAAATAAGCATTTACAACCGAGCCATGGAGTTCATTCTTTTGAGTTGTAGGTGGAAGGATTAAAGCTTTACAAATTTTAAAAGACATCTATAGTACAATATGATTGAGTTAAGAAGAGTACAAATTCATCAAGAAACAAGGTGTAAAAGTACATATTCAAACAGTAAACCTTACAACCTTTTATTAATTGAGCTATATGGAAAGCAAACTAAAATGTCTGGTATGTAATGGTAACTGAAGAGTATTACAACAGTGATCATGTTGGTTAAAAAAGTAAATAGATATGTGTAAGATTTTCAAACATCTTCAACAGACATCTATAGCCGAGCTATATGAGGGTTACAAGATTCATTAAGGAACAAGCCATGAGATAAAAAAAAATTCTTTCAAAAAATTGACTATTTTGTTTTAAGTTTCTACTAACTGATAATGCAGAAATATCATTGACAGTCAGAATATTAAATGGGTTCTTCATTTTGTGTTATTGAATCATTTTTACAGTAGCTTGAAGTGGGTTTTTTTGTCTTACTTAAACCATATCATATATGATAATAAAAGAGAAGAAAGAAGAGATGTAAATAGAGATGTATCTAAGCTACCGACGACAGTACCAAATAAATGAAGAGCATAACCAAACTTATTTGTATGTTTTTATGGAATAGCTTGTGTCTGTTGTCCAAGCTTGATATCAAGTTTCAATCAGCTCGATAAAGTCTGAAGCTATGACTGAGAGATGTCTTAGCCTGAGTCAAGTTAAAAATTTTCTTTTCTTTCAGTCACAACTTAGGTGAGACTGAGTTGACTGAAGAGAACCCACAAGTCATGGAGCTATCAAGATGCGAAGACCCACATCAAAAAGTGGCAAGTAAACAGAATTCATGAACCTAGATGCTATGAAAAAATTAATAGCATAAATAGAGCTTACCAATTAGTTAAGGATAAGTCCCAATGAGTTCAACTTCTGGGTGCCCACCAAGATTCATGCCAGTGATTCATACTAGATGGAGCCGTGACTATAGATTTAAAGGAATTCAGCCTAGGTTCAAGGTCAAATCAAATGCCAGCTCAAATCTATGAAGGAAACTCATGGTTTAAACTCTAAATCATGAAGGAAAGCTCACATTCATATTCTAGTTTGAGGCCATAAGCTTCAGTCACAGGACCCATACACAAAGCTGAGTTCAAGCTCAAGGCTATAAAACTAAGCGAAACCCATAGCCCATGAGTTCCTAAGAAGATACAGTTGTAGTTCTAAGCTGAGAAGGAAATAAAACTAAGCATCAGTCACAACCTGGATATAAAAAACTTACAGTGAAAAGCTGACTCAAGACTGAGAGAAGATCTAGAGCTCGAGCATGTTACTCGTGGACTATGGGTCTTGCTTCACAGTTTTAGCTGAAGAAAAGCTTCAAAACAAAGATGAAACTCTAAATATAAGCTACAATCAAGCAAGTTGATCTCATCGATCACACATAAAACCCGAGCTACCTTGTAAATGAATTTGCAGTTCAAATTCCAATTTCAAGGAGTAAATAATTGAAACTAGGAGCTTCATACTGTTCATGCCAAGATAGATTAAAGATTTTGCCAGAGTTTTTTTTCATTGTTAGGGTTTTTCCCTGTTTCTTCTCTATGAAACTGAATAATGGTTCCAAGTTTGAGATTGCTAAATAATTTTGAGAATTTGAAATCTATTACAGAATAGAATTAAATGCCTTTAATGTGGATGTCTACATCTTGGCATAGCCCGAGAACCACAATGTCAGCTCACTACCTCATGTTTGCATAGTATGAAAGTGGGTGGAGTGGTCATGTCAACCCTCTTCCACTTAGTATTTCATAAGACTTAGGAATTTATTCCTAAAGATTATGTTTAGGTAGTGTAGTTAGGGTTTTAGAGTTTTGTTTATTTTGGATTCTTATTCAAAATATATAGTTTATATGCTTGGTTTGAAATTATAAAAAGGATTTATATCCTTAAAAATATAATCAACATTTAGGGCTTGTATCTTGGCATGATTTTTGGCCAAATTAGGATAGATAATAGAGGCTTATATTTTTGGGTTGGATCCTTAGGCTTGTTATAAAACTAATTTTTCATTATCAGTTTAGGAGTTGCAGATTTTGGAGAGAAGGCTAAAATTGAGCTTATTGTTCCTTGATGCCTTGGAGTTCTTATTTGTAACCACTTTGTCAAATTTTGAGATGAATAAAGCATATGATCCTTTTGCCCATATATTTTGAGTTTTGATTTTTCAAGATCCCGTTGTCATCTTTCTTTGCAAGTGTTTATTGTTTTGTTATCCAAGATAAGTAAATGTGTCAATATTCATTTTCAAGGTGAGTAATAATTCAAACCTCGAAAGGAATATGTATGTTTGTTGACTAGTTAAGCTATTTTTGGTTCAACCCTAGTAGTGAGATCTTTTAGCTTATATGTTGAACATTGATATAAAGTGTCAAACCTTTGATATATGAGTTGGAGTTGTTTTTTTATCTCTTGAACAAAATTTGATTTCATTTTTGGTGTATCACCCCTATTTACCTTCAATTTTAAAATTTCTCTTCCCTTTTCCCACCAAGTTTCAATCAGGAGGTGATATCCAATATCGAATAGGAACTAGCCTAGAATCCAAAGACTCCTCCTCAATCAGAGTCCACCCACAACTCGAGGAGGTTTCCATTTTTAGGATAGAATACTGTGCAACCCTAATGCCTAAGTTGGGGTGGTATTTCTAAACCTAAAAAGTTTTGGGAACGCCCGGTGGGACCTTGTGATACATGAATCAAATCCAAACAAGGAGTATTAAAGAATTTGAGTATTTATAGTTGTCTTTCACTATGAGAGGAAGAACTATTCAAAGAGATCCTAAAGATCGTAGAGAGCTTTTTGTTCAGCCTGTTCAAAGAGGTAGAAGACCCGAGAGACCAAGGTAGTTAAGATCTAAGAGAAGTTCAGCTCCTCCCACTTACCTCACTAAGTTTTTAGAGCCAGAGCAGGAGATTTTTGAAGATCTTGGAGATTCTCAAAGAAAATCTATCCCTCGGCATCCACTATTATCAAATCAGACTCCACCATCTAGTTCAGGTACAACACATCAATCAATGGTAATAAATTTGCCATTTGTTCCTTTTGATCAAGGTAGTCCTTTGAGGATTGACATTCACAATGACATTCCATTGGCTGCTTTGAAAAGATTTCCATAATTTACTAGAGAAGGACAAGTAATAGCTATTGAGAATATTAGAGATGTTTCTACTCTTTTCAATGTCCATCATATCATAGCAGAGGATGTAGCTTTGAATCTATTGGCTGCATCACTAAAAGGTAAAGCCCTTGATTGGTTTAGGACTCTCCCAATGGACTCTATTGCTACTTGGGATGTTTTGGGAGAGAGGTTGTCCAAATTCTTTGAAGACAAGTCTAAAAACTTGTGTCTGGTGGAGCAATTAACTACTATCAAAAGAGCACCACAAGAGGAAATGAGTGATTTTAATCTCCGTTTTCAAAAGAATTGGAACCGAATTCCTGCTATGGTAAGGCCTTTAGCTGAATATGCTTTTTTGTATTATTTGAAGAGTTTGAATAGTGATATCTATGTTATGATTCAATCTATGGGGGGTACTTCATTGCCCCTATCTTTTGATACCGCTATTAGAGCAGAGAACAATTTAATTCAGGCAGGAAAGATAACTCTAAGGCCACTTGTCCCTTTCTTTTTAAGTATTCAATCCAACATGCCATTGATAGTCCCACCTATATCTATTGTCCCATCATTTAAAGCTATATAGGTAGTCTCATATGCCCCTCTTAATGAATTATAGAGTATTAAAGACAACGAGTAAAAGATAGAGAGTTTACTACAGTCTTTTGGTAATGAGTTAGTGACCCTAAAAAGAAATCAAGCATAGGAAAATCCTATAGCTCAAAATTAGTTTGTTGGTTCCTCATCCCAATATCCTAATTAGCCCAATTATCATGCTAATAGACAATAATTCCAAGGTAATAACAATGCAAATAGATAGAATTGGAATTAAAGGCCTAATAGACCATATAATCCTGCACCTCTTAATATAGTTAGGGATATTGTTCCTAGTCAGAATAACATTGCTACTAACTAGTGTTTTCCATGCAATCAAGCTCATGATTAGTCAACATGTTCCAATGGGGTTCTTAACCAGGATCTTATGGTGCAAAATGCAATGAATTCACAATAGAATGTGCTTGTTGAGGAGGTACAACAATAACCGAATCAAGAAGTTCTGGATACTGGTTACTTAAACTGGCAAGAGAATGAGTTTTGTGGTCTGAATGATGATTCACTTGTTTCAAAAAATACCAAAGCCAAGAAAAGATCTCTTGAGTTAGAGAAATCAATTGGTAATGTACCCTCTACACCAGTTTCAATTTTAAAGAATCCATCTTCTTCATCTAGTAAGGATCAAAATCAAAAGAGTGTTGATCAAAGTTCTCCTAGATATCCACAAAAGGTACAATTTTTTTCTCCCTATAACATTGTTGATAGTATGAATAAAATGAATGTAACCTTGTCTATGTGGGAAACTTTAGCTATTCTAGGACATGCTAAAATTTTAAAGGAAGGGTTGTCTATGATGACAGCTAGCTCACATCAAGAAGCACAACAGTCTCCTAGAATGGTTATAACTAATTCATAGCCTTCTAAAGCTTAGGAAAAGCTACCTAAAGAAGAAAAGAAACCCGCTAAAGTTTAACAACCAATAGTACAAGAGAGTAAAAAGGCTGCAGACTTGAAGCAAACAATAGTGACAGTTAACAAAAAGCTAGCAAATGTTCAAAAGACAACAGAAAAGGAAGGTAAGAAACCTACAAATAATAAGCTTCCTCCCTTTGATCATTGGAAAAAAATTCATGCATAATTGTATGGTAGACAATGGTGCAACTAGCATTGTCATGGCTAAGAAAATCGTTCATTTGTTGGATTTAAAGTATGAACCTCTTGAGAAAGGAGTGGTCCAACTTGATGGAACCTTAGTTAAAACCTTAGGGGTTGTCAAAATGTAAGCTTGACCTTACACTCATGTCCAAATTTTTCAACCCCTCAAGATATTTATGTTATAGATTTGCCACCTTATTTTTCTATGTGTCTATCCAGAGACTTTACAACCAAAATAGATGGTTATTTCTCATCAGATTGGTCACACCTATATTTCAAAACTAGATATGGTACTAAGGTAACCATAAAATCTGAATTGATGGCCAATAATCACATAGAGCCTTACAATCCCAACATAATTAATGCAACTTGCATGATTATGGATTCAGATGAAATTAAAGATTATTCAGCTTATAACACACAAATTGAGGAGTATCCTGATATTGTTTTGGATGAATGGGCCACTAGAAATGATCAAAATGATGACATGTTTGATGCTGGTTTTGGTAACTATATGATTATGGAATCTGATGTAGCTTTGCCTAATTTGATAAAAGATCTAGATTTTGAATCTGAATTATCTAACCAGTAATGGGATTTATATTTTGATGGATCAAGGAATAAAGATGGCGTTGGTGCAGTGGTTATGTTAGTTTCACTTGATGGTGATAAATTCTATGCTGCATATAATTTATCTTTTCCATGTTCTAACAATGTGGCTAAATATGAAAGTCTGATTCAGGGTTTAGAGTGGGAAAGAAAAAGGAAAATCAAATATTTGAGGGCATTTGGGGACAGTGAGTTGATAGTAAATCAGGTGAGAGGTATCAATGTTGTTAAAAATGATCTTTTAAAGATGTATAAATCTAGAGTATCTGATATTCTAGATGATTTTGATGCATTTAACCTCATTTCTATTCCTATAAAGAAAAACTAGCATGTTGATAGGCTGGCTGGTATTGGTGCACATGTTTCAACTACTGAAAATAAAGGGTAGATTTTAGACCAGTCACATGTCAAGATTGTTGTTAGGCCATCTATCCCAGATAATGATACTAATTGGCAAGTTTTCAATACTGATGAACACATTTTTAGTTTTATGACTGAAACAAATGGTTTCTCAACTTCTAAAAATGACAAACTCAATCAGAAAATAGAAGATCAAATCATTCAGCTGAAGACCAATAAGCTTCCAAAAGGATTGGTCAGCTTGGAGTCAGCTTTTAAATCCGATGATTAGTTCAAGAGGAATAAAACTAGCCTCTTGATTAAGGAAGATCACTATGAAGAAGTGGAGATATTCAGAGACACATATTTGAAGGTTGGTAAAATTAATTCTCCTAAAGAAAAATAATTGTTTATTGATCTTTTCAGAGAATAAAGTGATGTTTTTGCTTGGGATTATGCTGATTTGAAAGGATTTGATCCTCAATTAACCCTACATACCATAGAGTTAGAACCAAATGATAGGCCAATTAGACAAAGGTAACGGCCTATAAACCCCAAGTTAGAGCTTTTAATGTTGAAAGAGCTGAGAAAACTCCTAGATGGTGGTATCATATTTCCAATCAAGCACACATCCTAGGTTTCCAACTTAGTTCCAGTAAGGAAAAAGAATGGAGAAATAAGACTTTGTGTAGATTTTAGGGACCTTAATATTGCATCTCTGAAGGATAAACACCCTCTTCCTTCCATGGAACAAATTTTGAAATATGTCTCAGGTTCAGAGAGATTCTCACTCTTAGATGGGTATTTTGGTTACAACCAAATTTTAGTCAAGGAATCTAACCAATTTAAAATAGCCTTCACAATTAAATGTGGTACAATGGCATACAGAAGAATGCCAATTGGATTATCAAATGCAAGGGCTACTTTTTAGAAAGAAATGGACATGGCTTTCAAGAATCTAATGTATAAGTTTGTTCTAGTATACCTACATGATGTTACAATTTTCAACAAGGTTGCAAACCAGCATATAGATCATTTGAGACAAGTATTACAGAGATGTAGAGAGTTTGGAATCTCTCTTAACCCAAAGAAATCTATTTTTGTAGTTAATGAAGGTAAAATTTTAGGATACCAAGTGTCTAAAGAAGGTACAACTATTGATCCTGAAAGGACTCATGCAATTCTGGAACTTTCATTGCCAAAACATAAGAAAGGATTGCAAAGTTTTATTGGGAGAATAAATTTTGTTAGACGCTTTATCCCTGATATTGAAAATCTATTAAAACCTTTGACTGCTATGCTCAAGAAAGATGTACCTTTCAACTAGACTATTGAGGGAAAGAGGAGTTTTGAACAAATTAAGCAAGCTTTGTCATTAGCCTATACTCTAGTTAATCATGATTTTACTAAGGATTTTATTTTATGTGCTTATGGTTGTTCTGACACTATTTCAGCAATGCTAGTATAAAAGAATCAGGATAAATAGGAACAACTAGTTGCATTTTTTTGAAAAGGTATGGATGATTATGAGCAAAGGTACAGTTTTGTTGAGAAACATGTATTAGCTATCATTAAAGCTTTAAAAAAGTTTAAGCATTTGGTTGCTAGAAATAAAGTACATCTGATGGTTTGTCATGAGCCCTAATCAGTACAAATAATGCTAATTAATATAGTAATAAATTCTAGGGTCTAATCAAGGTTATGTATGATGTGTCTACATCGTGTCTACTTTGTGTCTTCATGCATTAATGTGTATGCTTTGTGTTTGCTTTGTGTCTTCATCCATTCATATGTATACCTTGCATTCAAATGCATACTGCAGGTGTGACTCTTTTACAGAATAAAATAAAGTAATATTATAAGTAGAAATTTGAATTGGATCCAGTAGTCATCATAGGGATAACATACATTATTGTTATACAAGGTGAAACAAATATGAAAATGTTTATTGCTTGAGGACAAGCAAATTTGAGAGGGGTGGACTGTCATGAGCCCTAATCAGTACAAATAATGCTAATTAATATAGTAATAAATTAATAAATATAATATTAATAATTGATGCTAATCAATATTATTATATGACAATATAATATTACTAATTAATATATTACTGATCAATATAATATAATTATATATTAATATAATATAATTATGTTACAAATAATAATATTTTTAATACATTAAATATTAAATAATAATATTAATATAATAAATAGTAAATCTTTAATTAATTAATTATTAATGATATATAATTATTAATGGAATATAATAATAATCTATAATTATTATCAAGAGATAATAATAATATATTGTTAAAATATTATTAATTAAAAATAGATGATAATATTGAATAGATAACCAATAATATAATCACAATATAATAATATTAAAATAAATAATAATAATGATGAAATAGTATAATTAATGTAATAGCACACAATCAATATAATATATGAATATAATTTAATATATTATTAATAAATAAATAATAATAATAAAATTAAGATATATAAAGAAATAGATTAATAATAATAAATTTATTATTAATATAATAATATGAAAATAACATCAAATATTTAATGTTTAAATAAATAAACAATATATTATTATTATAATAATATTTATTATAAATTAATAATAATAATGTTTAATAATTAATATTAAGCAAACAATATTTAATGTTTTATAATAATTATTATAATTAATATTATTAACTAATTATAATATTTAATAATAATATTAATTATTATTAACAATTAATATTAAATGCAAATATGTTCGAACCATACCAAATGGCAAATACTAATGGTCATACTATTACACCTAGTATTATCAACATTACAATGCATACGGTTATACCAAGGCATTCGATTAATAGTTTATACTCATTACAAGACATTCGATTAATAGTTTATACCAGTTAATATTTCCTTCAAATGCATACGGTGGTAAAACTATTATTGTTTTAAAACGCACCGCATTATTAATATATTCACACGGTAACATTATTGTTTTAAATGCAAAGCATTATTAATCATATTATTGTTTAAACTATTATCTAGACACGAATATTAATTATTATCCAACGCACAACAATATTAATCAAGTTTAAAACAATGATAGCTTAATGCTGAAACGGTCCGCTGTAGGGACACACCGTTTTGTCCAGACTTGTATAAAATTGGTGCTCTGTGCTGTCATTATGGGAAGGTAGAAAAGATAAGGTCAGCAATAAGAAAACATATCATACGGAGGAGCATGTATGGTTTAAGAGATATGAGTCTCATAACATAGTATGCACGGAATCAATAAGAGAAATTAATAATAGCGATAAGGCAAAGCTTCTTCATGTTTCAGTCAACGTAGAAAGAGAATAAATACGAAGAGGACTTAAATAAATAAGGAAGTAAGCAGTCTCATTCAAGCAGTGAAACAACGGAGAAAGTTGGCACTTCCAATCATCATCTCCGATGAAGCACAGTCTGCTGAGTTAGAGTATATACAATTAACGATGGCATTATAAACACTAAATCGAAAGCACCATTAGCATGGAGATCTTATGGGTACGTACAATACGTAATCTTTATCACCAAGGAAACTCAATAGTATATATATTTATGTTTGCTAATCAAATGAGGAAGAGAAATACCAGATATATATATATTTGGTGATATATGTTCAGAATTATATAGTAAATAAAATAAGAAATATTATATATACATATTATTGTAGGAACAGTCAGCAAACAGTACCATTCTGTACCCAATGATAGATTTGATTTCTATTAAAATAAGTAATGCTATTAGGGTCTAATATATATATTATATATCTGTTTATATATATATATATATATATATATATATATATATATATATATATATATATATATATATATATATATATATATATATATATATATATATATATATGTAGTATTGAATGTTCTAATATATGTTAAGTATATATATTTTCAAATATAATCGAGTTATATATATCTGATTTATATATCTAAATATTCTAATCCATATATGGAATATTTTAATTGGAACGAAAAACATCTTATGGTTGGAAACATTACAAATTACAACTTATAAGTTCGATTCAGACCCTTAAAGGGGAGTTTTAGTGAGAATCAAGAAAGGGACCGAAAAGGGTTCATTACAAATGGTATCAGAGCATGATCCTGCCATCCTGTAGGGTATCACAAAGATATTTTTGAAGGTCACAGGTACGCATGCTTGTGTAATATTAAGGTTAAGTCTCAGTCTTATTTATGTTTAATGTTAAGAAAATTCACTAAAAATGATGGAACATTTCCAAAGACATTTTGGGGAAACAATATAAATTATAATTGATTCAGTCTCAATATACAGACAACATGTTTACTAGTTGTATATTTTTTCTAATCTATCCTTCAAATCTATAATGGACTGGGAGTTTGTCGTGGATAGGAGTAATTCAACCATCGCAGGCAAGGCCATATTGGGGTCCTGCGGTAGGGTGTTTCCATCCCTAGGACAGTAATTCTACCGTTCATTGTAGACAGGCATAATGGACTGGGAGTTTGTCGTGGATAGGAGTAATTCAACCATCGCAGGCAAGGCCATATTGGGGTCCTGCGGTAGGGTGTTTCCATCCCTAGGACAGTAATTCTACCGTTCATTATAGACAAGCATAATGGACTGGGAGTTTGCCGTGGATAGGAGTAATTCAACCACCTTAAGGCAAGGCCATAATGGGAGCCTATGGTAGGTTGTTTCCATCCCTAGGGCAGTAATTCTACCGTCCATTGTGGGTAGGAATAGAGTTAAAATCCACTTAAGTTTCTTTAAAGTTTATATATTTGTACTGATGCTTATTTTTGGTTGCAGGGTTCATAATCAAAAGCCTAATAAAGAAGTAAAGTCATTGGACATAGTAAATTCTAGGGTCTAATCAAGGTTATGTATGATGTGTCTACATCGTGTCTACTTCGTGTCTTCATGCATTAATGTGTATGCTTCGTGTTTGCTTTGTGTCTTCATCCATTCATATGTATACCTTGCATTCAAATGCATACTGCAGGTGTGACTCTTTTACAGAATAAAATAAAGTAATATTATAAGTAGAAATTTGAATTGGATCCAGTAGTCATCATAGGGATAACATACATTATTGTTATACAAGGTGAAACAAATATGAAAATGTTTATTGCTTGAGGACAAGCAAATTTGAGAGGGGTGGACTGTCATGAGCCCTAATCAGTACAAATAATGCTAATTAATATAGTAATAAATTAATAAATATAATATTAATAATTGATGCTAATCAATATTATTATATGACAATATAATATTACTAATTAATATATTACTGATCAATATAATATAATTATATATTAATATAATATAATATAATTATGTTACAAATAATAATATTTTTAATACATTAAATATTAAATAATAATATTAATATAATAAATAGTAAATCTTTAATTAATTAATTATTAATGATATATAATTATTAATGGAATATAATAATAATCTATAATTATTATCAAGAGATAATAATAATATATTGTTAAAATATTATTAATTAAAAATAGATGATAATATTAAATAGATAACCAATAATATAATCACAATATAATAATATTAAAATAAATAATAATAATGATGAAATAGTATAATTAATGTAATAGCACACAATCAATATAATATATGAATATAATTTAATATATTATTAATAAATAAATAATAATAATAAAATTAAGATATATAAAGAAATAGATTAATAATAATAAATTTATTATTAATATAATAATATGAAAATAACATCAAATATTTAATGTTTAAATAAATAAACAATATATTATTATTATAATAATATTTATTATAAATTAATAATAATAATGTTTAATAATTAATATTAAGCAAACAATATTTAATGTTTTATAATAATTATTATAATTAATATTATTAACTAATTATAATATTTAATAATAATATTAATTATTATTAACAATTAATATTAAATGCAAATATGTTCGAACCATACCAAATGGCAAATACTAATGGTCATACTATTACACCTAGTATTATCAACATTACAATGCATACGGTTATACCAAGGCATTCGATTAATAGTTTATACTCATTACAAGACATTCGATTAATAGTTTATACCAGTTAATATTTCCTTCAAATGCATACGGTGGTAAAACTATTATTGTTTTAAAACGCACCGCATTATTAATATGTTCACATGGTAACATTATTGTTTTAAACGCAAAGCATTATTAATCATATTATTGTTTAAACTATTATCTAGACACGAAGATTAATTATTATCCAACGCACAACAATATTAATCAAGTTTAAAACAATGATAGCTTAATGCTGAAACGTCCGCTGTAGGGACACACCGTTTTGTCCAGACTTGTATAAAATTGGTGCTCTGTGCTGTCATTATGGGAAGGTAGAAAGATAAGGTCAGCAATAAGAAAACATATCATACGGAGGAGCATGTATGGTTTAAGAGATATGAGTCTCATAACATAGTATGCACGGAATCAATAAGAGAAATTAATAATAGCGATAAGGCAAAGCTTCTTCATGTTTCAGTCAACGTAGAAAGAGAAATAAATACGAAGAGGACTTAAATAAATAAGGAAGTAAGCAGTCTCATTCAAGTAGTGAAACAACGGGAGAAAGTTGGCACTTCCAATCATCATCTCCGATGAAGCACAGTCTGCTGAGTTAGAGTATATACAATTAACGATGGCATTATAAACACTAAATCGAAAGCACCATTAGCATGGAGATCTTATGGGTACGTACAATACGTAATCTTTATCACCAAGGAAACTCAATAGTATATATATTTATGTTTGCTAATCAAATGAGGAAGAGAAATACCAGATATATATATATTTGGTGATATATGTTCAGAATTATATAGTAAATAAAATAAGAAATATTATATATACATATTATTGTAGGAACAGTCAGCAAACAGTACCATTCTGTACCCAATGATAGATTTGATTTCTATTAAAAATAAGTAATGCTATTAGGGTCTAATATATATATTATATATCTGTTTATATATATATATATATATATATATATATATATATATATATATATATATATATATATATATATATATATATATATATATATATATATATATATATATATAGTATTGAATGTTCTAATATATGTTAAGTATATATATTTTCAAATATAATCGAGTTATATATATCTGATTTATATATCTAAATATTCTAATCCATATAATGGAATATTTTAATTGGAATGAAAAACATCTTATGGTTGGAAACATTACAAATTACAACTTATAAGTTCGATTCAAACCCTTAAAGGGGAGTTTTAGTGAGAATCAAGAAAGGGACCGAAAAGGGTTCATTACATGGTTTCACATCCTAGCATTAAAGAGTTCTTATTGAACAAAAATGTTAATGAAAAGAGAGCTGGTTGGATAACAAGAGTTATGGAATATGATGTGCAAATTCATTTCACCAAGCTGGTTAGAGGAAAAGGCATGTGTGCTCACATGGAAAATGAAGAAAATAAGGTTGAAGCCCCTGAAGAGGCTACCTTACTTCAAGGTAATTCTATGTTAATTAATGATTCAACATCCTGGTTATTAGATATGACCAGATTTTTGCAAACTGGACAATGTCAAATAAATCTTGATAAAGCTAAAAGAAGGTACTACAGGTTACAATCTATTCCTTATGTTCTTATTGATGGTATTCTTTATAGGAAAGATTTTTTTGTTATGTGTCTTAAGTGCATTGATTCAGTTGATCAAAATAAGATTTTATCTGAGTTTCATGATGGATCTTGTGGTGGGCATTTCAGTCCTAAAACTACAACATGGAAAATTCTAAGAGCTGGCTATTACTAGCCAGATTTATTCAAAGATGCTCATTCTTGGACAAGAAAATGTCTAAAATGTGCTCTGTTTGTAGGAAAGTAAAAGCTAGCAGCATTGCCATTAAAGCCAATTGTTGTGGATCAACCATTTAATAAATGGGGACTAGACTTTATAGGTCCAATAAATCCTAATTCAAGTGTAGGTCATAAATTAATTTTGACTGCTATAGACTATTTTACCAGATGGACTAAGGCCATTGCATTGAAGGAATCTACTGGATCTACTGTGTTAAAGTTCTATGATGATATTATAACCAGGTTTGGTGTTCCTCAGTCACTTATTTCAGATAATTCTTTAGCTTTTGTTGGTTCAGCTATAACAGAGTGGGCTGTCAAAAATGGCATTTATCTTAATACTTCTTCTAACTATTATCCTCAGGGTAATGGTCTTGCAGAGTCTACTAATAAAAACCTGATTAGGATTATCAAAAAGACTTTATAGGAAAATAAAAGAGATAGGCACTCTAAACTAAAGGTAGCCTTATGGCTGGATAGAATCACACCTAAACAGGTTATTGGGAATTCTCCCTATGTTCTGGTTTATGGTAAGGAGGCAAGATTACCAATTTCTACAGAATTTCCAGCTTTACAGCTAGCTGATCAAATGATGTTGTTTGAAGAGGAAGATCCTCTTAAGTTGAGGTATGCTAAATTATTACAGATTGAAGAAGAAAGGAGAAAAGCATTGGAAAACATGGAGTTAAGACAAGCATAGACTAAAAGGTCTTTTGATAAGAAAGCTACACCAAGGGATTTAAAGAAGGGTGACTTAGTACTCAAGTGGGATGTGCTAAAGAGCTGACCAAGCCAACATGATAAATTTGACAATTTTTGGTCAGGCCATTTTGTTATTACAAATTGCAAAGAAAATAATGTTTTTCAGTTGCCCACAACTAATGGAGAAGTTCTACAGATTCCAGTTAATAGAATCCACCTCAAACTCTTCTTTGAGGGATAGTTTAGGTCTAGTTTTCTGGTGTACGAGCACCTAGGCAATCCTCTTAGCCCTTAGTTTTGGCTTGTATCTGACATTAGCCATGTCATAATTGTGAGAGAGTTATGTGTTTGATTTGGACCTTAGAAGGTCATTGCAAATGTGGACTAAGTGATTTAGTGATAGTTCTAAGGTCACCAATTAGTCATTGTTAGTTGTTTTTTATCAAGCTTAGGCTTAGAAGCTTAGAGGTGGATTTGAGTTATTAATGTGTCCTAAACACATGAGAGATGTAAAATAGATACTTTAAGGTCATAAATGATTTTTTTTCATCGATTTATAGGGGTTAGAGGCCCTAAAATATAGGATGGTGGCATGAAAGAAAAGATGCCAAATGCTATTAAAAGTTGTCATGACAACATTTGCAATAATGGAAAATGTTGCATGCAAGTTTTTAACATTGGATCCCCTAAAAGATAGGAGTGGTAGATTAACCAACATTCCCTAAAAATTTTTAAAAAGGAATCTAAGTTTCATAGAGGATTGAATCCTGAGATAGATAGCATTGTAATGAAGTTATTTTGTGAAGCAAGCAAGAAAAGTTCAGGATACCGTGCACAGTCCACTGTTATTGCATTTTTATGGTGTTGTAATGGATTGATGCTCAAGAATTAGACTTGGATTCAAGTAGATTAGGATTTTTTAATACTTTTATTTTGAATGTGTTAGTGGTTTTAAGTTAGTCTTCTAGTTGAGAGAAAATAAGTTTGAATTAGACAGTGTACTAGTTTGTTTTAGCCCTTTTTTGCTTTCATGGCTCCCACTTGAGGTTCAACCCTTGAAACTTCAAAAAGGTGGATGAATATTTTAGTGGAGCCTTTGTACATAATGTATATAGAGGTAGGAGTCTATAGGATTCAAGTTTCTATTTTAAATGTCAAGCCCTAGGCGAGCCTAGAGTGTTCGGTTAGAGGTTTTACAATGATAAATTGAAGATTATATGCAGGGGTTTGAAGTACAGTATGAAACAAGTATAGTTCTAGGAGGGTTATCAACATATCAAGTCATGTTGTCAAGATTGAGCTTACACCAATCCATTTGAGTAAGTTTCAATCAAGAAATTAGTCTAGTCCTAGGAAATAGGCCTATTAGCCCTATTTGACCTAGATAATAGGAAGCCTGTGTACAAAGGTCATGGGGTGCTAAAAATAGCATAATAGTTTATAAAATCCAAAAGGGTATCCAAATCCCTAATTATTTTTATGATTGTTTTGAGACGTTTTGGCAAGAATTGGTAAAAGGTCCCTATTAAAGGCTACAAGGAATTAGGCATGATTAGGCCTCCTCAAAGCTAAATCTTAGACATGATTGAAAAGGGATTGGAGATCCTTCAAAATGGATCCAAATGGAAGCATATGGAATGTTTCCAGCATGTTTGGAACCCCTAAAATGAGTTTTAATTTTTGTGTGGAGATGGCACTTAGATCCTTCTAAGTGTAGGAGAAGTATTGAAGTAACTAAAGGGTGTTTGTCCTTCAAGGTGAAGCACAAGGAGTGAGACTCTTGGAGTAGAGTTGGATTAGGTCTTAGTTAATCATCTAATCCTATTAAGGACCTAGAGGAGATTAGAATCCTTTAAGAAGACAAGGAAGGTCTTCTTAGCAAAGTGTGCAAGCAAACCTAGAAGCACATACACCATATTGGTATCAGAGCTTGTTTTGATCAAGCTTGTGGTTAATGTTGTAACCTACTAAATCAGTAGGAGAGAATGCATCTTTTGAGTTAGGAGAAGTTAAAGAAATGGTGACTAATGCTGAGTTATCCAAGAAGGTGGAAGACCAAGAAAGATTACTAATAGAAAGATTGGCTCAAATGGAACAACTCTTAGGTGAAGTCCAAGAAAAGGTAGATAAAGTGGAGGATAAAATAGAATAGAAGGAAGATAAGGAAGAAAGGGAAAATGAATTGGAATTGGAGGAGGAAGATCCAACCCCTGACTTTGTTCTTCCTGAAGAACCCTTCTTGAAGGTACTCAAGGCCTTAAGTGGCAAAGCTTTGGAGGGTGTACCACTATTAAGTGGACAAATGGATCTAGATTCAGTCATGCATTGGATAGACAACATAGAGAATCACTTTGAATATGATGGTATCTTAGAGGCCCAAAAAGTTATGGTGGCCAAATCAAGGTTGAGAGGTTGAGCACTCACATGGTGGAAGTTTGTTCAAACTGAAAGAGAGAAGGAAGGAAAGAGTCCAATAGTTACATGGAAGGGTATGGTGACTAAGGTGAAGCAAACCTACTTACCTAATGAATATGAAGTTTAGTTTCATAGGAGGAGACGTAATCTTAGACAAAAATATTTGGATGTCCAAGCATACACTGAAGAGTTCCAAAAGTTGTTTTTGAGACCAAAGGTAGTAGAGGATGAAAGTATCAAGCTAGCTAGGTACTTGAATGGTCTCAAATGGTCTATTCAAGAAGACATGAGTCTTGTGAACTTCAAAAATATCCACCAATGTTATCAAATGGCCTTGAAGATTGAGGAGAAAGGAAAAAGAAAGCAAGACCAAACCTCCAAAGGTAGAGGTAAAGGAAAAGATAGTAGAGGAAAAAGAAGTGGATATGGTCAAAGGAGTTCAGAGCCAAGGACTCAAGGGGAAGTCAAATATATAGAGCAGAAAGAAGGAAGTTCTAGTAGAGGTAGTAGAGGAAGGAACTTTAGTTTTAGAGGAAGAAGTGGTGGACAAGGGAGATGCAATTATTTTGCCAATATGAAGTGTTATCACTGCAATAAAATGGGACACCCTACCTATAGGTGTTCACAGAAGGGTATTACTTCTCAAGGAGGTGATAAGAGAACTAATTTAGTTCATGATGAGATGAATGCAATAGAGAAACATTCTGAAGTACCACTAACATCAGAGGAAGGTGAGAACCTCATGATGAGGAGAACTTTAATCAAGGAGCTAGTTAAAGAAGAACCAAGGCAAAGAAGGTCCCTGTTTAGGATAAAGTGTAAGATGATGGGTAAAGTATGTAGAGTCATCATTGACTTAGGGTCTACTAACAATATTGTGTTAGAGGAAGTAGTCAGCAAGCTAAGCATGACAAGGATACCCCACACTAATCCTTACAAGGTCACATGGCTGAATAAAGGCCAATGTGTCTTAGTAAATGAACAAGCTTGGGTGGAGTTTTCAATTGGAAGGTATAAGGACAAGGTATTATGTGATGTATTACCTATGGATGCATGTCACTTGCTACTAGGTCGACCATGGCAATTTGATTGCCAAGATATGCATGATGGAGTGAAGAACTCCTATACATTCAAGAAGGATAATGTGACTTTCAAAATTCAGTCACTATTAGAGGATGCAGAGGTGAAGACAACAGGTCCTAATGTGCTCATGGTTGGTGAAAAAGAGTACTTAGAAGCTTTGGAAGAAGGTGAAGGAGTTGATTTTACATTGGTGTTAAGGCCAAGAGAGGAAGGTGAAGGTAAGACAACCAAGAAACTAGAATTACCTAAGGAGATACAAAGCATGCTACAGACTTATGAAGGTATAGTAAGTGATGGAAAACCATCAACATTACCCCCTAAGAGAGCCATAAGTCATAGGATAGAATTTATACCAGGAGCTACCCTACCCAATAAGGAAGCCTACAAGATGACCCCTCAAGAAAATGAGGAAATTGCTAGACAAATACAAGAACTCCTAAACCAAGGTCTTATTAGAAAGAGTATTAGTCCATGTTTCATAACCACTATCCTAGCACCTAAGAAAGGAGGAACTTGGAGGATTTTTACTGATTCAAGGGAAATAAATAGGATAACCATTAGATATATGTTCCCTATTCCTAGAATTGAAGACCTAATGGATTGTCTAGGTGGAGCCAAGTACTTTACCAAGATAGACTTAAAGAGTGGTTATCACCAAATTAGGATACATGAAGGAGATGAGTGGAAAATGGCCTTCAAAAATAATGAAGGTTTGTATGAATGGCTTGTCATGCCATTTGGACTATCTAATGCTCCCTCCACATTCATGAGACTCATGAATGAAGTCCTCAAAGACTACATTGGAAAATTTGTAGTGGTATATCTTGATGATATACTAATTTATAGTAAGACAAAAGGTGAACATCTTCAACACCTACAGACTGTCATCAAGAATCTACACGATGAGAAGTTGATGATCAACTTAGAGAAGTGTGAGTTCATCAAGATAGAGTTGGTGTACCTTGGGTTTGTTCTATCTCATGGAAATCTGAAAATGTATGTTAGTAAAGTGGAAGCCATCATAAATTGGCCTACTCAAAGAAAAACAATAGAAGTAATAAGTTTTCATGGCCTTGCTCAATATTATAGAAAGTTTATAAGGCAATTTAGTGCTATTTGTGCTCCTATGTTGGACACCATTAAAGGGGGTATGAAGACTAAGTTTGTATGGAATGAGAAAGCTAACAAGAGCTTTGAGTTGTTGAAGGAAAATATTGCTACATAACCTATTTTAGTTTTGCCAAGTTTTGAGAAGCTATTCACCATAGAGTGTGATGCAAGAAATGTGGCTATGGAGCTGTTTTAAGCCAAGAGAGTAGACCAGTGGATTTTCATTCAGAAAAGTTAAGTGAAGCTAAGAAGAAGTATTCTTCTTATGATCTTGAGATGTATGCATTAGTTCAGGCTTTAAGGAATGGAGACACTATTTGCTTCCTAAGGAGTTCATAGTTTATTCAGACAATCAAGCTCTAAGTTTCTTGAACTCTCAAGAGAAATTGAGTCACAAGCACATGAAGTGGGTTGAATACCTACAAGCATACACATTTAATATCAAGCACAAGAAAGGAGTACTCAACAAGGTGGCAGATGCCTTGATTAGAAGAGCCCTTACCATCCAAGAGATTTAGTTGAAGAGCATGTGAATAGATCATTTCAAAGATCTATATGAAGATGATGAAGATTTTGTAGACATTTACAAGGTATGTGCTGAATATAGGAATCATTTTCATAGTAAATATGTTGAATATACTTTTCAAAGTGATCTCTTATTTAAGGGAAATTAGTTATGTGTCCCTAGAGGGTCCATTAGAGATAATTTGATTTGAGAAAAGAACAATGGTGTATTGAGTGGTCATTTTGGGATAACTAAGACACAAGAACTTGTTCAAAGGATCTATTATTGGCCAAGGATGAAACTTGATGTTAGGAGGTATGTGGAAAGTTTCATTGTGTTTCAAAAGGCCAAAGGTACTTCTTCAAAGGTAGGCCTATATCAACCACTACCCATTCCTACTAGGCCATGTGAATGCTTGAGCATGGATTTTATAGTTGGGTTACCCAAGAAAAGACAAGACATGGATAGTGTTTATGTAGTTGTGGATAGATTTAGAAAAATGGCTCACTTTGTGCCATGTAAGACAACTAATGATAGTAAGAATCCATGGGTTACCTTTGAGTATTGTGTCAGATAGAGACACCAAGTTCATGAGTCATTTTTGGAAGACTCTTTGGTAGAGATTGGGCACTAATTTTTCCTTTGGATCTGCATACCATGCCCAAATTGATGGTCAAATTGAGGTTGTAAATAGAAGCCTTGGAAATCTATTAAGGTGCTTGACCAAGGAATATGGTCAAAAATGGGATCAACTAATTGGACAGGCTGAATATGCTTATAATGACACTATAAACAGGTCAATAGGGAAGATTCCATTTGAAATAGTATATGTTCTACATCCTATGGGAGTCTATGAGCTAAGAGACTTAAAGGATGGAGTGAAGGGAAGTGGATATGTTGATGACTTTTCTTATGCAATGCAAGAGATACATGATACAGTCAAGAAGACTTTGATAGAGAATACTATGAAGCTTAAGACAAAATTTGATGAAAGTAGAAGAGAAATTTAGTTCACTGTGGGAGACTGGGTGATGGTGCATCTAAACAAGTATAGACTATAGAAGGGAGTCCCTCACAAGTTGCAGATGAGAAGGATAGGTCCCTATCCTATCTTGGAAAAGTATGGGAACAATGCTTATAGAGTGGAGTTACCATAAGATAGTGGACTATCCCCTATCTTCAATGTTGTAGACTTGGTTCCTTACAAAGGACCACCACTTGATATGGATCAATGCCTAAATGAATTCATCCAAGATGTAGAAGAACTCAAACTAGCTTCTCCAATAGTCAAGCAAGCTGATAGTATACTGGATACAAGAGTCTACAAAAAGACTAGAAAGAAGGACTAGAAGGAAAATCTGATCAAGTGGCATGGTCAATCTGATGCTGATGTAGTATGGGTTAAAGAATCAGAGTTTAAGAAGATGGGGATTGATCCCACTTTACTCAATCCAAGGTTGGATCGAACTTTTTTGTCTAGGAGAGGATGGTGTAGGAGCACCTAGACAATCCTCATAGCCCTTAGTTTTGGCTTGTAGCTAACATTAGCCAAGTCATAATTGTGAGAGAGTTGTGTGTTTGATTTGGACCTTAGAAGGTCATTACAAATGTGGACTAGGTGAGTTAGTGATAGTGCTAAGGTCATCAATTAGTCATTGTTAGTTGTTTTTGATTAAGCTTAGGCTTAGAAGCTTAGAGGTGGATTTGAGTTATTAATGTGTCCTATACACATGAGAGATGTAAAATAGATACTTTAAGGTCATAAATGATTTTGGTTCATTGAGTTATAGGGGTTAGAGGCCCTAAAAGATAGGATGGTGGCATGAAAGCAAAGATGCCAAATGCTGTTAAAAGTTGTCATGACAACATTTGCAATAATGGAAAATGTTTCATGCAACTTGGTAACATTGGATCCCCTAAAAGATAAGAGTGGGAGATTAACCAACATGGCCTAAAAATTTGTAAAAAGGCATCTAAGTTTCATAGAGGCTCAAATCTTGAGATAAATAGCATTGTAATGTTGCATGCAACTTGGTAACATTGGATCCCCTAAAAGATAAGAGTGGGAGATTAACCAACATGGCCTAAAAATTTGTAAAAAGGCATCTAAGTTTCATAGAGGCTCAAATCTCGAGATAAATAGCAAGGAAAGTTTAGGATACCGTGCACAGTCCACTATTATTACATGTTTATGGTGTTGTAATGGATTGAAGCTCAAGAATTAGCCTTGGATTCAAGTAGATTAGGATGTTTTAAGACTTTTATTTTCAGTGTGTTAGTGGTTTTAAGTTAGTCTTCTAGTTGAGAGAAAATATGTTTGAATTAGATAGTGTACTGGTTCTTTTAGCCTATTTTTGCTTTCATGGCTCCCACTTGAGGTTCAACCCTTGAAACTTCAAAAAGGTAGATGAATCTTGTAGTGGATCCTTTGTAAATAATGTATATAGAGTTAGGAGTCTAGAGGAGTCAAGTTTCTATTTTAAAAGTCAAGCCCTAGGTGAGCCTAGAGTGTCTGATTATAGGTTTGACAGTGATAAATTGAAGATTATATGCAGGGGTTTGAAGTAAAGTATAGAAAAAGTATAGTTCTAGGAAGGTTATCAACATATCAAGTCATGTTGTGAGGAGTGAGGTTACACCAATCCATTTGAGTAAGTTTCAATCAAGAAAATAGTCTAGTCCTAGGAAATAGGCCTATTAGCCCTATTTGACCTAGATAATAGGAATCCTGTGTACAGAGGTCATGAGGTTCTAAAACAAGAAAAATATTTTATAAAATACAAAAGGATATCCAAATCCCTAATTAGTTTTGTGAGTGTTTTGAGACATTTTGGAAAGAATTGGTAAAAGGTCCTTGTTAAAGGCTACAAGGAATTAGGCCTGATTAGGTCTCCACAAAGCTAAATGTTAGACCTGATTGAAAAGGGCTTGGAGATCCTTCAAAATAGATCCAAATGGAATAATATGGAATGTTTCCAACATTTTTGGCACCACTGCAATGAGTTTGAATGTTTGTGTGGAGATGGCACTTAGATCCTTCTAAGTGTAGGAGAAGTATTGAAGTAACTAAAGGGTGTTTGTCCTTCAAGGTGAAGAAAAATGAGTGAGAGTCTTGGAGAAGAGTTGGATTAGGTCTTAGTTAATCATCTAATCCTATTAAGGACCTAGAGGAGATTAGGATCCTTGAAGAAGACAAGGAAGGTCTTCTTAGCAAAGTGTGCAAGCAGACCTAGATGCACATACACCATTTTCATTTCAATAAGTGTTGTCCAAGCACTAGGTCTCTAGGTTGCATGAGTCTAGATTAGATGCATTTTATTTCAATAATGGTTTCATTCATGGTTTCTAGTTTTTTAACTCTGTTGCCCAATGATAAATTCTATAGGTCATGTGTAGCAGGCAGACATCTAGCAGAAGTCGCCAAAAATGTTATCCAAAATTACAGCATACAACAGAATAAACACAAATAGGAAAATATTGCATTTTTAGGGGTCTAATTAATACTACCTTTCAGGTATTGATTAATTAACATTTCATTATTACATTCATTATCAGATTTTATTTTTGTACTCTAAGTATTGATCATATTTCAAATTTCAAAATTCATAATTGATCATTACATTTTGGATTCAAACTAAATGTAGTATACAAGTTCCTTTTCATATTTCATATTTCATGTCAATCAAAGAGTACATTTACAGAATATAAAGCATGATAGAAGTATGGAGTAGGGGTCCCATGCATTGCCTCTTTGTTTGTTCATTGCTGGTTGTTTGTCAGGTCCTAGGTCTTTAGGTCTAGGTCTTCATTTGCATTTGGTTTTTAGGGTTTTCACCTACATCATGAGAAAGAAAATAGTGTTAGATCCAGTTGGATCTAAGAAATGCATGAAACAAAAACAACATACAACTACAATCAACTCTTTCAATGCTGCATATCTATCTGGTAAATTCAATGCATAGTATTAAAGGGACTTGTTTTATTAACATGAAACCTTTTACTATTAATGATCATTCTAATATATGTTGTCCTTTCTTATAAACTAGATATCTGAATAAAAGGGACTTAGTGTTTCCAAATGAGAAACCTTTTTAAGAAATAGTAAGTTCTTGTTAGATTAGTGAACATAATAACATGAATTTTCATTCACAAGTGTTATTCCTTTTGGCATTGTCATAAACAAAATTATTTATTATGTTCACTAATCTAACAAGTTTATGATGTTGTTTTAAGAGCTTAACAAGATATATTGTAGTGTTTCAAGCTGACTAGTTTTAACATCACAGTCAGAGGAAAAAGATGCAAAGTAAAGTGCATTCCAAGATGTTACAAAAAAGTGCCAAATTGCTACAAACAGTCATGATCAAATGCCAAGATACCATTACATAATCACTAGTATTGCATATCTTTAAGTACCATGATTCAAATAGTATTTCTGAATTCAAAGTACAATTCAATAAAATCATTGTTGTTGCTGGTTAAAAGAGAAATGCTACAGAATTGAGCCTTAGAGTTATAAATTTTTTTTTCAATTTGTATTTAGTGAATGTCACGAGCCTGTGCTTGAACTTCATTAAATTGCATTATGATGTCTTTGAATGTCACGAGCCCGTGCTTGAAATTCATTGATAGTAAACAAGAATTTTTCATATTTTTGCATTTCTTGTGATTAAAGTTCAAATTCAGCATCAAAAAGAGAACTGTGTTCAAGCCTGGTAATATGTACCAGTGAGGCTTAGGATGTTCACTATTTTTAGTATTGAATTCAATTCAAAATGACTATTCTTATTCATGAGTGGTATTGAAGAAATTCAAAATGACTAGTGAATTACAACAATAGTGACTGTGCCATCGAAAGAGTACTAAACAATGGCTGTGCTAATGAAAAGCATTGAGACGGTGAGCTTTTAAAAAGCTTATATTCATTTTTGGAGTTGAAAGCTTTTTTTTCAAAAATGACTGAAAGCATAAGGACATAGCAATTAATGGGTGTTGAAAAGTTTAAACAAAAGTGACTGGTGTTTAATATGCAATAGTGATATGAGGGTTTAGTGGTGAATAAGAATATGGAAGATAGTAAACTATGAGCATGCTCTTTCTTCAAATAAGCATTTACAATCGAGCCATGGAGTTCATTCTTTTGAGTTGTAGGTGGATGGATTAAAGCTTTACAAATTTTCAAAGACATTTGTAGTACAATAAAACTGAGTTAAGAAGATTACAAATTCATCAAGAAACAAGGTGTAAAAGTACATATTCAAACAGTAAAGCTTACACCCTTTTATTAATTGAGCTATATGGAAAGAAAAATGAAATGACTAGCATGTAATGGTAACTAAAGAGTATTGCAATAGTGAGCATGTTGGTTAAAAAAGTAAATATATATGTGTAAGATTTTCAAACATCTTCAGCAGACATATGAAGCTGAGCTATATGAGGGTTACAAGATTTATGAAGGAACAAGCCATGAGATAAAAAAATCTTTCAAAAAACTGACTGTTTTGTTTTAAGTTTCTACCAACTGATAATGTAGAAATATCATTCATAGTAAGAATATTAAATGGGTTCTTCATTTTGTGTTATTGAATCATTTTTACAGTAGCTTGAAGTGGGTTTTTTGTCTTACTTAAACCATATCATATATGTCAAGAAAAGAGATGAAAGCAAAGATTTATTTAAGCTGCCGACAACAATACAAAACAAATGAAGAGCATAACCAAACTTATCTATATGTTTTTCTGGAATAACTTGTGTTTGTTGTCCAAGCTTGATATCAAGTTTTAGTCAGCTCAACAAAGTTCAAAGCTATGACTGAGAGATGTCTTAGCCTGAGCCAAGTTAACATTTTTCTTTTCTTTTAGTAACAGCTTAGGCTAGGCTGAGCTGACTGAAGAGAACCCACAAGTCATGTAGCTATGAAGATGCAAAGACCCACATCAAAAAGTTGCAAGTAAATAGAATTCATGAACCTAGATGCTATGAAAAAATTATTACCAAAAATTGAGCTTACTAGTTAGTTAAGGATAAGTCCCAATGAGTTCAAGTTCTGGGTTCCCACCAATATTAATGCTAGTGATTCGTACTAGCAATTCACACCAGATGGAGTCGTGACTACAAATTTAAAGGAATTCATCCTAGGTTTGAGGTCAAGTCAAATGCCAGCTCAAAGCCATGAAGGAAACTCATGGTTTAAACTCCAAATCATGAAGGAAATCTCACAATCATATTCTAGTTTGAGGCCATAAGCTTCAATGACATGCCACATACACAAACATGCGTTCAAGCTCGAGGCTATAAAACTAAGAAAAACCCATAGCCCGTGAGTTCCTAAGAAGATATAGTTGCAGTTCTAAGCTGAGAAGGAAAAAAAACTAAGGATCAGTCATAGCCTGGATATAAAAAACTTACAGTGAAAACCTGACTTGAAACTGAGAGAAGATCTAGAGCTTGAGCATGTTACTCGTGGACTGTGGGTCTTGCTTCATAGTTTTAGCTGAAGCTAAGCTCCAAAACAAAGATGAAACTCTAAATGTAAGCTACAATCAAGCAAGTTGATCTCATCAATCAAACATAGAACCAGAGCTACCTTGTAAATGAGTTTGCAGTTCAAATTCCAATGCTAGGGAGTAAATCATTAAAACTGGGAGCTTCATACTGTTCATGTCGGGATAGATTGAAGATTTTGCCAGATTTTTTTTTCACTGTTAAGGTTTTTCCTTGTTTCTTCTCTATGAAACTAAATAATGTTGCCAAGTTTGAGATTGCCAAGTAATTTTGAGAATTTGAAATCTGTTGTAGAACATAATTAAATGCAATTAATGCAGATGTCTACATCTTGGCAGAGCCCAAGAACCATAGTGTCAACTCACTACCTCATGTTCGCATAGTGTGCAAGTGGGTGGAGTGGTCATGTTGACCCTCTTCCACTTAGTATTTCATAAGACTTAGGAATTTATTCCTAAAGTTTATGTTTAGGTAGTGTAGTTAGGGTTTTACAATTTTATTTATTTTGGATTCTTATCAAAATATATATTTTATATGCTTGGTTTGAAATTGTAAAAAGGATTTATATCCTTAAAAATATAATCAACATTTAGGGCTTGTATCTTGGCATGATTTTTGGCCAAATTAGGGCAGATAATAGTGGCTTATATTTTCGGGTTGGATCCTTAGGCTTGTTATAAAACTAATTTTTTATTATCAGTTTAGGAGTTGCAAATTTTGGAGAGAAGGCTAAAAGTGATCTTATTGTTCCTTGATGCCTTGGAGTTCTTATTTGTAACCACTTTGTTACATTTTGAGAAGAATAAAGCATATGATCCTTTTTCCCATATATTTTGAGTTTTGATTTTTCAAGATCTTGTTGTCATCTTTCTTTGCAAGTGTTTATTCTTTTTTTATCCAAGAGAAGTGAATGTATCAATATTGCTTTTCAAGGTGACAAATAATTCAAACCTCACAAGGAATATGTATGTTTTTTGACTGGTTAAGCTATTTGTGGTTCAACCCTAGTAGTGAGATCTTTTAGCCTATATGTTGAACAGTGATATAAAGTGTCAAACCTTTGATATATAAGTTGGAGTTGTTGTTTTGTCTATCGAACAAAATTTGATTTAATTTTTGGTGTATCACCCCTATTTACCTTCAGTTTAAAAATTCCTCTTCCCTTTTCCCATCAAGTTTCAATCAGGAGGTGATATCCAATATTGAATAGGAACTGACCTAGAATCTAAAGACTCCTCCTCAATCAGATTCCACCCACAAGTCAAGGAGGTTTCCATTGTTAGGATAGAATATTGTGCATCTCTAATGTCTAAGTTGGGGTGGTATTTCTAAACCTAAACACTTACTTCATGCAATCATTATAACATAAGTGTTTCCATAAATTAAATCCCTCAAGTGATCCATAGTTCTCTCAAAACATCACTTGCCAAAAAAACTTCCTTTAGCCAAGGCACGAGAGCTTCCCAAAAGAGCTTCATAATAAGCTCCCTATAATTAGAGGCAATAGATAATTTACCTTTCAGGTTCAGGCCCCAAGAAATCATATTCCTTTCCTCATAAGAAATGCAAACCCTTCCTACAAGTATTTTTGCAAGCTCTAGACATTCCTCCTCATATTCTCTAGGAGGCCATTCATGCAGCTCTTTCCAACTGAAAACATCAACTTGTCCCAAATGCTGAGAAGATTTATAGTTTTCCACCTTAGTCCATTCAGCCTCTAGTAAAATATTACTCAAAGGACAAAGATGAGGATACATAGAAAGAAGAGGTGGGAACCCATCCCATAAGTCCATCTAGAATAAAGCCCCAGAACCTTTGTTGAAAATCCAAAACAATCCCTACTTGATTAACTTGGCCCCTCTTTTGATGGTTCTCCAAATAACATATCCTTTCCCCTCAAGATTGTATTTGGGGACATCCCTACTCTCAACACCACCGCAATACTTTTTAGTGATAATTCTAGCCCAGTTCTGGTCCTGATGAAAACACCACATCCAATACAATTTGGCTACCAAAGGTTGACCCATAAGTCTAGTCTGCCTAAGACCAAGGCCCCCTTCTTGCTTTTTTTTACAAACTAAACCCCATTTAACCAAACTCCATTTCATAGAAAGAAAATTGCCTTCCCATAAGAATCGATGAGACATGTAGTCAATCTCTTGTATGAAGCTAGATGGAGTAGCCTGCACAAAGAACCTATAAAGAGGAAGAGCTTGAATAATAGATTTCAAAATAATCACTCTCCTAGACAAAGATAGACACCTATAATTCCAATGAGAAACCTTTATGTGAAACTTATCTAAAACATCTTGTCAAAACCTCCTTGGTAAAGAACCAACTGGAATGGGAATGTCAAGATACACAAAAGGTAAGGCCATAATCTAGAAATGTAAAATTATAGAAATTTTAATATGTATGGGCTTAGGGGTATTAAAGAGAAATATGAAGGACTTATCTTCATTAATACTCTTCCTAGAAGCTGCGATATAAATGTCCAAGGTCCTCCTAAAGTTCTCTACCTCACTAAATCTAGCAAGGCCCATTAGAGTCATGTCATCAAAAAATTGTAAGTGAGACTAAGATGGAATTCTATCTCCCCAACTCCAGCCCTAAATCAACCCTTTTCACACTCTGGCCTTGATAAATATCCCCAAGCCTTCAACCATTAAAATAAAAAGATAAGGTGAGAGAGGATCCCACTATCGAATACCTTGAGAAGCCCCAAAATATTTAAAAGGATCATTGTTTACGAGAACAAAAAAAGACAAAGAAGTAATACATCTCATAACCCATTCAATCCACTCAGAACAAAACCCAAAGGCTTTCAAGATCTTCATCAAGAAAGACCACTTGACCCTATCATACACCTTAGCCATGGCCAACATGATAAACATGGCTTTCTCTTTTGAAAAGTGCATAGAATGAATAACATCAGTAGCTACCACAATCCCATCCAAAATATACATACCAATAACAAAACCCCCTTTCTCTTTAGAAATTAAGGATATGAGCCAAGGCCTCAGTCTCTTATAAATAAACTTGGTAATAATTTTGTAGATCACATTACAAAAAGAAATCAGTCTAAAGAGATTTAAAGAATTATCCCCTTCAATTTTTGGAATAAGGACTAGGGAAGTAGCATTCAAATCTTTCAACATCTTAGTTCTTTGGGACTCCAAAACCACCTCCAAGAGGTGCATCTTAACAATGTCCCAAAATTCTTGATAAAACTCAATAGGGAATCCATTAGGTCTGGGAGCTTTACCTTTCTTCATTTGGAAGATAATTCTATACATCTCCTCCAACATAATGGGCTTGATGATAAATTCATTTCATTAGTGACCAAGGGAGGAATACAATCTAAGCTTAAATTCTTCTCCACACTAGCAACTAGATTATCCTCAATAAATAAATTTGAGAAGTATTGCACAATATCTTTGGAAATAAAGTTAGAAGAAGATAAAGTATGTCCTTCAAAGGATTTAAGTGAGGTAATGAAGCTCCTTTGTCTCCTATCTTTAACTAAATTATGGAAAAAGATGTCTTCCTGTCTCCCTCATGTAGCCAATTAATGTGGAGTTTTTGTTTCCAAAAAATTTCTTCCCAAAGTTCCCACTCCTCCAGGTTCTTGAAAGCGTCAGCCTCTAATTGAAAATACTCATAAGTTAATCCATGGTCTCTAATCATATGAGTGACATCATCAAGGCAAGATTGGGCCACTACCTTAGCACTAAAGAAATTACCAAAACATTTCCCATTCCATCTCTTCAATCTATACTTAAGAAATTGGAGCCTTTTGGAAAAGGAGAACATTGTTGTCCCTAAATTTGTCTTTCCCCTTGTCCACCAATCAACAATATGCTCACAAAGAGAATAAAATTGAAGCCACATAAGTTGAAATTTGAAAGAGGGATTTTTAGTGGTATTTAAAGAAGAAGCTAAAAGTTTAACAGTTTAATGATCAGAGCCTCTCCAATCAAGAATTTATTAACTAATGTTCCATCTATCTCCCACACAAAAAAAAGACACAAGAAATCTACCAAGCCCTTCTTGAATAACATCTTCTCTCCACCTTATATTATTCCAAGTGAACATACCATTGGATGATTTGATATCAACTAACCATATAAAATCTATATTATCTCAGAGGAGGTTGGAAGACTACTCCAATCTACCAACACCGCCTTTCTCTCACTCAAAATAACAATAGCATTGAACCCCCCCCCCCAAGAATCCAGGGAAGATAGGGGCCAAAGAGCTTACCAATTTGATATGCTGCCAAAGTTTAGTCTTCCCAGGAAGATCAGTAGGAGCATAAACATTAGAGAGTAGGTTGATTTCACCAAAGTCCAACTGTGTAGCAACTATAGATAAGGAATGACTACTATACACCCACCACTTAGGAACAACTTTACATGGGTCCCAAAGACATGCAATATTAATAGAATTACCTTGATCCTTGATGCAATGACATTTTCCTCTTCCCCAAACCTTAGAGGAAAAATTCAACATACCTTCCATAGACAACTTGGTCTCCTAGATAAAAACTACAGTAGGAGAATGAAACCAAATCAATTCATGGATAACCTTTTGTGTAGGGATGCTAATCAAACACCTTATATTCCATGAGAGCATAATAATTTATGAGATGGTGAGAAGTGATAATCAATGGTCTTCACAACCCCATACTCAACTACAATTTCACCCATCAATTTCACTTTCTATTGATCCTTCTTCCTACCCACTTTAGGAGGTCGATCCATAATACCCTTCTTAAGCATTTTCTATTGCACCACTAATGCTAGAGAAGAACCTTTACTTTTTCCCACCTCTTGAGGTTCATTTTATGCATCAACCAAAGAGCTACCCTTCCCTGAGCCATATTTTATTGTATTTCTTTCAACTATCTCTAAAGAGATTGAAGAAATAAAGTTAATGTATGTATCTATATGTGAATCTACACCCCCATCTTGAGGTATAAAATGTGGAATACACTCTTCCTCCCCACCAATTTTTTTTTAGTCAAAGTTCTTTTCTGCCCTCTTCCCTTACCTCATGCCTTAACTAGAACAAACACCCCACTATCCTCCACAAGAGGAGCTTTCCCTTTATCCTTCTTAGGTAGAGGGAAATTCATATCACTATTAGATGGTCTAAAGGAATTAGGCTTGGAGAACATCCTCTGCGAATTCCAATATTCATGGAAAATCCAACAGTGAAATAGTAGAGTTTCATAGTCAATTGTTGTATCCAAGATGAAGAGTCCAAATGGATATCCATATAATCTGATAAGGGTTTACTTAAATCCATCTTAATACAAAGACATGCATAAGTGATTACCTTTTTGTCCATTGTGTGTGTTGAAGGGCCTATTGGTTTTCCAAGAAGTAGGGCCACATAGTGAAAAATATCATGCCTCGAAAATTCAAGAGGAAACCATGGGAGTCTGACCCAAATAGGAACTCTAGAAGGAAGCTCCTTTGTAGGATTGAAACTCACATACCATGGTTTAATGAAAAATCCCACTTGATTGTAGAAATATGAACCCCCTTCAAAATCCTTATTCATGTCTACAATGCAAGAGAATATAACTAGAAAGTAGCTATTCACAACCAACACTACCTCCATCTCTCCCTCTGGATTCCATGTCCTCTAAGCCTGTGACTCCAGAAAAGGTAGAGAAACCTAGATCCTAATGAACTTGCAAATAAAAGCATAATTAGACATTGAATTGATATCCTCCTCAATATACTCTATTTGAGTCACTAGAGACATCCTTTTCTCATTTTGAGCCAAACAACCATTAACTTTGGGGCCCATAACACCTTATTATGAGAAGGGATATCTTTAAAACCTCTATTGCTTCCCTTGGCATCTAAATTAACATACAAATTAAGAGAAGAAGTACCACCCAATAAAGATTCCTTAAATGAAGAGCCCATCCCCACAAATCTAGCACAAAAAGCCATGCAAGGCTAAACTAAGAAACACCAACCTCAACTCAACCCCTACCTCACACAAAAGGCCACCAACAAAAATCCCCACAATAGCACCCTAGTTGAGCACCACATAGAACCACAATAATCACAACCAACAAAATACCTCACCTAAACCTCTTTAAAAATATCCCCGAACACTCCCTTGTAGCTCACACACCTTTTCCATTCACACAAACCCCCACAACAAGAAGAAATCATCCCTGATCAGACCCCACACACCGATAATGGCCAAAAATAGGTAGCAAACACTCACAAAAAGAGTAGGGACGTGACTAGGGCACAAGCCCTAGCTAGCACTCACAGATGGCGTCTACTTCCTCCATCATCCTAAAAACTTATTATATTATGTAATGGATATGCATTTTATAATAGGTACCTATTATTAAATTTTGAAATTCCAACCCACCCTTTGCTTCAGGTTTTGGGTTGGGAAGGGCATGGTGAGCCCAACCCTTAGACTTAGAATTGTAAGTACAATGCTATGTTATTGTCTATATCAAATATTGACTTTTTGCATGTGTCAAATGCCCTTTATAAAGATATTTTTATAAAATTAAAATCCATTATAGATTATTTTTACAAAACCACTTTATTTTGGTCAAAATATGGCAGTCATACATGTGAATGGTATTGTCTTGAAACAAGACATTTTAAGAAAGTGGTTTTTACACATGCCCACTAAAAATTGATTTCTCCCATGTGTGTATTGAAATAAATTACATATTTTAAAAGTAGACTTAGAGCACTACATTTCATATAAATTTTTTGAGATTCAATCTTTAAGCGTCACACAATTTTAGATCAAATGAGACAAAATTTGAAAGTTAGAGAAAACACTTCCAGTTCTTGCACTCTTTTAGGACTCAACTTGTAGGCACCCCTATAGTAAAAATGATAGGGACACCCTTGATAAAATTGAATATACTTTTGAATACCATAACTTTCTTATTTCCAAATAAGGATACAATTTAATGGAAATTAGAGGTCATTTTGTCACTTGATCATGACCTTTCTAACATTAATTTACCATATCCCATCCTAGGATCCCTGACCATGGATTTGACTATGAAAAATGTTTAATTGAGATAGCCATGAAATTTCTAACCCTATTCATTATCATATTAGTCATCATATTGGCCATAAAACATTAACTTAACCCAACATTCCAATTAATCAAAACATAGAACTTGTCTCCTTTTCACATTTTATGATTGACATTTGTTTTTGTTTATGAACTTATCACCTTGATTTATTTCTTCCTTTTCTTCTATATACTTAGTTGCATAAGTGCTTCAGTGGCTTCCTCAACTATAATGTTGTCTTCTTGTGCCTCCTTTGGTAGGGTTGTTAGTAGCTTCCATTTTGTTTTCTTCATATCCCCTTATTCATTTTATTATTTGGGTCTCTTATTGGGAATGCTAGTAATATTATTATAATTCTTATATTTTTAATATTTTTAGTGTATATGGGTGGCTGCAAAAAGTTGAGTCCCACTTTTGGGCAAAAAGAGGAAGTGTTTTCCCTTTTTTTTTCAAATTTATTGTCAATTGATGTCTAAATTTGAGGCATTTAGAGATTGAATCCCAAAAAACTTTAGTAATATAAAATGTAGCTCTCGGAGTCTACTTTTCAAATATGTAATTTATTTAAATACCCACATGGTATACATTTATTTTTAGTAGGAATGTTTAAAACCCATGTTTTCAAAATGCCTATTTTAGGACCATACCATAGTCGTGTACGACCACCATACTTTGACCTAAATAAATGAATTTTTGCAAATCCTTCTGTGGAAATATACCTAATACACCAAATATTGATGAGCATATTTTTCCTTATTTTTTTATTAAATATATTTTTTAAATTAATTTTTAATTGACTTTCAAAACACATTTTTTAAACCTCTAGTGTACGACCACCATAATTTGATGAAAATTTCATATTTTTTCAAAATTATTTTTTTATCTTCAAGAGAATTGTACGTAGATTGATGTCATATAATTTAATTTCCAAAAGACCTAAAAAAAAAAAGTTATTAAAGTTTTAGTGAACTTCACTATTTTACATTTAGGTACCACTTTTAACTAATAAATAATGCAAAAATAGTAAAAATAATCATATCACTATGAAATTTACATTTTTGAAATCAGGACAGTGAGAACTATAATGGGTTTTTGTTTTGTAAAAAAAAAATGATTAGGAAGGCCCTCAAAAAATTACGACAAGGCAGAAATATGGCATTCCAGTGCCTTAACCAAATTTTTGGAGGTCAAGGTATAGGCCTAGTTCCACCAAGCCTAAACCAAACCTATTTTGAAACTAAATTCGAGGTGGATGTGTGTTTCTCACTCATGTCTTAAGAAACAGGTGCCCGTTATTTAAATTCAAAAAATGAGCACCCATTTCTTTAAAAAAAAATTTGAAGTATTAAAATACATTTTTAGTAAAAATAAATAAATTAGAAATGGGCACCCATTTTTAAAAAAATGGGCTCCCAATTTTTGAATTTTAGATTAGGCCCCTGAACCTAAATCGGGTGCTCATTTCAAGCGGCATCTTCCAATTCTACAAGACTTCCGCCAAATTGGTACCTAACTTCTTGCACTTACCCATATGTTCCCTCTTCTATTGGTGATGGATTTGGAATGCATCATTTTTTATATAATTTTTTCTTATTTTTATAGATACATGATTTTTTTCTTTTCTTTTTTACTTAATTTGTCTAAATGATTTATGTATATATTGTGAACATTTCTACATTAGGATAATTTGGTATATTGAGAAGTGATGTAGCATAATAATATATTAATTCATCAATAAGATCATGTGGGAGCTACAAGATCCATGAAACCATCAGTTTTATTGGCTTCATCAAAGTGTAGTTCTTATCCGTAAAGAAAACTCTCTCATTCACATAATGTAGGACTATATAATATAATATTCTTTTCAAACCTTGTATTTTTGTTGAAATATTTTTCATCCCTAACATATTTTAGTGAAGTTGGTTGCATCTTTCAAGTATTATATATGCCTATTGATTTGGGTTATTATTGACATTTTCTTTCACTAAGATTTTGTAGTGAAGTCCAATAACATTTTCTTTGTGTGTGTGTGTGTGTGAGCACACATATATACACACATATGTGTGTATCTATTTATACATACATACATGGATGCATGCATGCATACATAGTCCATATTATGATAGAAATGACCTTAATGCTATAACATAGAAATAATAAAACTAAACAAAGGTGAATTTCACTTACCATACAAAGAAGATACAACACATAAAAAAAATAATGATAGAAAAGATGTTAATACTATAACATAGAAATAATAAAGCTAAACAAAGGTGAATTTCAATATCACTTACCATACAAAGAAGATATAACACATAAAAAAAAAGGATAAGTGGCAGCACCTATATCGAGAAGTTATAGATGATCATGTAAGGTTTTGCATGGACATTTGTGGAATGACCAAAGACTCAATTATATACATAGAAAAATTGTTAGTTTTTATGCTAGGGAATTTTATTGCATGCAAGATGATGATACTTGTGATCAAATGGGCCTTGTGAAACCTAAGCAAGATATGTTATTACTAAATTGAAACTAGGTCATTAAAGTTTTTGAATAATTTTAGACGAATTCATAGAGCCAATAAATAATGAAGTAGGGGTGTATATCAAGGACAAGTATAGCTACCTAAAACCACTATAGAAAAGTGTCAATTAAGATCCATGGAGATGATAAATCCTTGTTCCATTTTCTAGAGACCATTTATATTGGTAGGAGAAGAAAGAGAATGGGTGTGCTCAACACCCACCTATGGAGGATCCATCACTCAATCATGCTTCACTGTTAAAAGGGCTCGTGCATTAGCATGAGGTTCTTCATTATATCTAGAAACAAAGAAAAACTTAATATGGGTGAAATCATCAAGAGCATTAAATCTAACATATCAAAATATTCCCAAGAGGAGTTATTAGTAATGTTAAAGGTGTATCAAAAGAGATATAACATATAATTAGTTACAATGACCAAACAATAAGAAAAGTAAAAGAAGTTTATAAGCTACGAATATAAGTAGTTAGTTAAAGGCCACCATATTTATCCTTTATGTCTATGCCATGAGGTTCAACATAGTGCTCTAATTACTTTTTTTAGAAAAGAAAATTATTATTTTTATGTTTAAAATGAAATTTCTATAGTTTTAGAAGGTGTTGAAAGAATAAGAATGTCGATTTCACTAGAATGTAAAAGTGAAAAATTTGTAATTTTGCTAAGTTGTATTAGTTAAATAATTTTTATCTGTTACTATTTTAGGATTAGCTAGTTTAAAATGAAATTTATGTTATTACAATTTATCAGAGGAAAATAAGAAATTAATAACTAATTTAGAACTTAGAGAATGTAAATTTTAACTAACCTAAAGCATTAGAGAAATTAATAAAACAAATATTACAAAAATCTAAGATATAAAATTATAAAATTTGAATTCAAGATTATAAGTAATATAGAAAAATAGTTTTGTTGCTAAAATCTAGAGGTTGCAAGATTGGTTGTGAGCACTTTGTAACATGGATTATTTAATGTGACACACCAACATCCCATACAAACAAAAAATTTAAATTAGTGAACTATACCCAAAATAATACAACCTACACATGCAAAAATAGCTAACTAGGAAAATAAGATAGAATTACAAATGACAAAATGATAAAATAACAATATAACAAACTTGTTTATTAGAAGAAATTGATTAAAATAATAAGAGGATAAAAGAGAAAAGATAATGTGTCACCATACTCCTAAGGTACTAGATATGTCTACCCAAAAGAATTTGTAAGTATAAAGAACATGAAAAATTGGTGCTATTGGGAGTTTGCCTCATTCAAACCCGGACTTTCGTATTGCTAACTCTATAATAGCCAAGATAGAGAAAATAAAAAAAGTGTTTATTCTTACTCTAAGCACATCTAGAAAATAAGAATGGTGAAAATACACATTATATAATCTAGAATGAAGGACAAAGGATGTGCTACTCCCAAGCTCCTCTAGAGCACAAGATGGAAGAAAACTAAAATAACATAACATGAGGTAAAGAGAACACAAATAATATCACCCAAGAGGTTTTTGAAGAAGGCAAGGAGAAGGAGGGAACTATAATGAAAATATCATTGAAGATGATAATACTTACATAGAGAAATAAAATAAATTAGCATTGATGTACTAAGAAATAGACATAAAACATGAAAATATTGATTGATATTAACTTGTATGATATAGTCTAGATAATTTTAGCTCAAAAGTGATGAAAGACTATATAAATATAAGACTAGCACAAAGGTGACATAAAATTTGACAAATACACACCACAAGAAACAAGAACTAAGAACCTTAAAAGATGGAGAAAGGCTAATACATTGGCTAAAATGAGCCTACAAATATACAAAGGGAATGAACAACAAACTAGACACAAAACATTAGAATGAACTTGTAAGGATATGCAATTTTCAACATTATAATTGTCTCTCTAATCCACTTAAGTTCTTGTTAGGTGGCCACATCTTGCCCATGCTAGTGTAAGAAATAAATGGAAGGAGTGGAAGCCATATGTTTTTCTCCATCTAACATGAGTGGAGTGATCCTTCTATTCTTGTATAATAGAAAATACAATGATAAGAAGATGACCATATAGTGCAAGAATAAGACAAATACACATAAAAATGGTTATTAAGTTTAGTTTAGTAGTTATTTATTGTAGAGGACAAGGGAGGGCGAGGTGGAACATTGTTCTACTAATGTTTACTGTCTTTATATATTTTTTTAATCTTATGTTAATGGAATAAATTGTGTCAAGAAAATGTTTGAGCACATCCAACTTTTATATGTAGCGAACAATAATGAGTCAACAACATCTTACAGATAAATTTAGGATTGCTCATGTTTAAACATCATGAGTCAATTAAAGTAGCATGATTGACTTTCATCTACTCAAAATGAATTTCAAATATTTTTTTAAGTTCTTTTTCTTAAATACAATTATTGTAGATATAATTAAACTTCAACTTATCTTGATAACTTATTCACTTTATCTTGATCAAAACAATCAGATTTCCTATACCAATTATTAGTATATACTCCTATAAACTAAAAAATAAACTTACAAACTATCCTCACACATAACTTATAAAATTTACTTTAAAAAATTCTAAATATAAATTTCTCCTAATATTAATGTGAATGGAACCATCCATTTGTGAGCAGATTAACCCACATGAATCTATTAATATAAGGGTAAAACAAAAAATAGTATTCATATTGAAGTTTTCTGCGACCATGCCAAGTGAGAATAAGAAATTTTGATCGCATTTCATTATCATGAGTAAAGGCAATTGTCCACTACTCATCGCCAAAGGATAAGGAAATCACTACGCACCATCTACAGCCTTCATTTTCATCGTAAAGATGTTTTTGGCCATATGGACATAACTAGCAATCACAGCTCAATAAAGTGTAATGGTTACATCGACCTAGATAATATATTCAAGGGTGGTGAGAAATTTTTTAGTAATTTTAATCTGATGTAAGGGGACAACTAACTTAAATCTTAGCATTAATCTGATCCAATGGTCATTGTTGTCTTATAATTTTTCCACATTATCATACATCGATTAGATTATCAATTATATAGAATGGATTCGATTGCAAACAATATGCTTTTGTTTCATTACAACACTCAATATGCTAACTCTCAGAGTGTATTGCTAGTAATTTTAAGAATGTATAGAGGAGACAACAGCGATGACAATATTTGATATTTTTATTGTGTTGAGAATGTGAGTACATAAATTGATACTAATGGTTGAAATTGTTCTCATGTTTTTTTTGGAGAACATAGTTGTACAAAGGTCATCTTTATTTTTGGGGTTTAGTTGAATGGAGAAGAGATCCATACAATTTCAACACTTGAGGACACTTGTTTTGCCTACTCACCAAATTGTTTGCAGTTGTAGTTGTAATTATTAGTAGGAGATTATGATGGTTGAATAATAATGAGAGATAGTTTGAAATACCACCTATTGGTGCTCAAATCAACAGATTAGAAATCCTATGAGCTTTCCTACTCAATTCTAGGATTATCCAATTGACTTGGCCAATGAACGAGAGTGATCGATTATGGTCCTCCTCCCATGCACTTTAGGCTCTGTAGAACCAAGGCAAGTATGCATCTACCTTAACCAAACTTCTTGGCTTAAGGCTTTTTATAGCATATAGCAATTGTATGTTAAATTTTTGAAGTGGTTATTTAAGATGGAAAATTATTTCTTGAAATAAAATCTGACTTATCTGAAAATCGAATGCTTTATATATTTGAATACTTAAATAATTTGATTTCTTTGAGTAGATTTGATTTCTTGAAATGTATTAAAAGTATGTTAATGATTTGAGAATGCTAACTTAATCAATAACTAAATAATATAAGACCAGTGACTTACTTCCTTAAGAATGATGCAATAATTCTTTTGAATGGATCTTACGTATGGCTTTATGAGACAATTTTAAACTATCAACCGAATGACTTCTATACATTCAAATAATTTGAATTTATATTGCAGTTAGTCTTATTGATTTTAACTTTTCTCAAAAAGGCAAACAAGATGGAAAAAATTTGATAACCAATCTTTATCAGGTAATGATCAAATTGTAATATATTTGAAATACTATTCCATAAGACTACACATTCGATGTATCTATTTCATGAAAGAGATATCATAAATAATTGATCAATTCAGAACATGAATTTTACACCTTTGAGAAAAAGAAACATCTGATATTATATTGAAAATAGATATGATCTTGTCCAACCTGATACAAATTTAGAGAATAAGATCTTCAATTGTACATCCTCAGTCCCCAGTTCTAAAAGTCACAATTGCAAAAAAACATTTGGTAAAAAGACTATAAAAAAAACTCTCTCTACAACATCAAAATGATCCCCTGCATATAGACAAATATTTAGTTTGGATGAAGGGGCATACCCCTTCATCGAGAGTTGCAATAACTTCCTACCTAACAACTAAACAAACTAACATAACAAACCAATCAATAAAAGAATCCACAAGATAAAATATGAAAATATTTTGAAACAAGGATTAATCCCCCAACAACACACCACATTTCTTGATGTGCTCCAAGTATTCCTTGGAGGCATATGTATCTACATCATGCATATATCCTAGATAGTAATCTCTAGTATGATGAGGTGCTCCATTTTGCAATATTTGCATCCTCTTTATTCTGTTAATCCCTCCATACTCCTTGTCGCTAATATTTTGATAAATAGATTCTAAAAAAATAAAATAAATTAATCAGATATTAATTTTAGAAAAATAAAAACTTACCCACCATTAGGGAACATTCGAACAATGATTTTTAGTCTCTTCCTTAAATTGTCATCTATATGGAACACACTTGACTGTCTACAGGTTTCTTCAAAGTTTTGAAAATTGTACTTCCTCCCTCCATTCTCTGATTGGTACACTGACTATGCACAAGTTCTATTCTTTGGGGTTTCTAGAATTGTACTTCCTCCCTTCACTCTTTGATGGATGATATTGTACTTCAAATGCTTCACTTCTAACCAAAGAGTTTGATGATGTACAATAGGTCTCTGATCATTTATCAGTTGGATCACAATAATTTGTCTTCCTCTCTCATCTTCAGCATAACCTATAAATTCAAAATGCATGGGTCCCAACCTTCCCTTCAGAATTTTTTGAATTTCCTTACTATGCCTCCATTCCTGATCATCCTGGCATCCCAAGCATTAATTATCTACATTAGAGTACTTAGTGTACCTTTGAAGTTTAGAATTTCCACCAACATGTTAGATCTCGATGATTTGTCTCTTCCTTTTGTTGGCATAGGTCATCCCAATAACCTCACTGGGCATCGCGATATCTCAAAACCCACTTCCATGATGGTTATTTCTATACCAATAAGTCCATTGGTGCAACTCATCCTGATGCTTTTATTTCATATTATCGACATGCGTATTGTTGTTGTATTCATTAGGTATCAGAGGAGCTCGATACATATCCTAATTGCTTTAACTTGTACTATCAGCATATGTCTTCCTGATTTGTTTTTTCATATTGGTATAAGTTCATTTGATATGTCTTTGCATCTTTCTTCACTTTGCTCATCGATATGACATACATTGCCATCTTTTTCCTTTCCATTGACATAAGTCATCCTAATGACCATATCAGGTATGGGGATAACTCAAATTAGTTCCTTCGGTGTGTAAAGTCCCTTCGATAGGTTCATCAATATATGCTTCCTGATACCCTCATAACATTTGATCACTATAACTTACTCTGATCTCTTCATTGTCCTTTTGTTCTTAATATTCTTCATCACCATAAGAATCTTGAAAATGTCATTAGTGATTGGTTTAACTCAATGGTACCTTCTTCGATGCCTTTATTTACTCCAATAGAATCCATTGATATTAGTTTTTTTGATATCCTCTTCTCCTTAGTTATTCTACCAACATATGTTTTATCAATATCATTATCAGGGGTCGGTGTAACCTAAATGAGCTCTCACAGATCACTTTAGTCATGTCGATGGAATTTATTGGTGTAACTTTTATCGACACACCATCTTATCATCATTGTATGTCATACCAATACTCCTTACCCAAACTTCCTTGAGTCTTACATCAGCCTAGCTAATGCCAACGTACTCATTAGGTGTCGGGGAAACCCAAAAACACTCACCCCAATTAGTCAAGCTATGTTGATGATCTTCATTTTTTCCTTTATCAATATAGATCATCGCGATAACCTTTTCTTTAGAATCCATTAGAGTAAGTCTTACTAATATCCTCATTGGCTATCGACAAGACAATTATTTCCCTTTGTTGTTAGTGTATGTCTGGCCAATGGAGATTATTAGTATGTGTTACATTGATTTATTTATTTTCTTTTTCTCATTTGATGTTATCACCCTAACTCTTTCCAATATGCTAACCTCCATTGGTATATCTTTTTCTTTCTCTCATGTAAACCATCTGAGATAGTAATAGATCCCTTTTGTATAAACTTGGAAATAATAAGAGGATCCACATAAGCAGCCATGGTCACATTTGTATTTTTTGATCACTATTAGAAATGTTTGATAAGCTTCCTCTCTTTCATCCTACAACTCAGGAAAATATTTATCCATACTACCTCATACTTGTGCAACCCTTAATCTGCCTAGCAGATGGTAGATCTTCAAGAGCCAAATCATGTATGGATGGGAACTAACAATGTGATATCCTTCATCCTACACACAAGAACCAACATCAACTATTCTCATGATAAAAGGTGTTAACAATATAAATACTTTTGAATGTTAAGATCAAGGATAAATATGCAAAATCTTAATGAATCAAGTCTTAAAAGAGATCTCCAAGGACATAATTAAATCAAAAATTTATGTGCTAATAGTGGCTCTTTCTAGGGACATATGTTTCTCCATAAACATAGAGAGATCCTAGTTTTCTCTGGAGAGTAGACAATAATTAATTACTTAAAACAAAACTCAAAAGAAGAAAAAAATAAAACAACCTATGCTACTATTTACAAAAGAAAATACTCCTTGACTTTCTTAAAGAGAAGAAATGTTTCAAGTATTACCCATGTATTGGAAGATCTTGAATTTATCCATCAGTATTTTGCAAGAAGTGGGTGTTCTCTCCTCCTTTTTCCACAATGACATAAGGCCCAAACCAAATTTCTTCAAATTTATCATGTTGGCCCTTATCCCAATCCTTAGCATTCCACTTGAGTATCGACTCTCCTTCCTTAAAAACCTTGTTATGTGCCCTTTTTTCATGTAATAGCTTAACATGTTGTTGCCTTTTGATGTTATGCTTCTAGGCCTCTCTTCTTATCTCTTCTAATTTTATCAATTGATTGATCATTTCTTCCATGAAGCTTACATCCTCAAGATTTTCCTTTGTGACAAACTTGTATACTGGAAGCAAATTATTTATAAGTAATCTAGCTTCCTATACATAGACTAACTCATATGGAGAAAATCTTGTAGATTTCTTGACAGTGATTCTATCAGCCCATAATGCTAGATTTAGATTTGAATCCCAAACTCTCTTATTATTATCCAACATTCTCTTGATTATCTTCAAAATTTTCTTATTGCTAGACTCTGCCTTACCATTTCCTTTGGGATGGTAAGGTGAAGAATAATCTATAAAAAAATATTGTAGGAATCACAAAAATTAGAAAATTCTTTTGATCTAAATAACATCCCATTGTCTACCACAATTTTATATGGAACTCCAAACCTGGTTAGAATTATCCCCATTAATAATTTGATCACCACCTTGCTAGTATCCTACCTAGTTGGTATTGATTCCACCCACTTGGTGAAGTAATTTATTGCCACTAGTATCCATTTGTGTCCTCCACTTGATTTGTCAGTAATCTCACCAATGAAATAAACACCCCACATATGGAAAGGCTCCTTAGTCTGTAGAGGTCTAAGAGGTAGAGCCCCATCATATTTCAGCTTCCCCGAAAGCTTATGGCAAGGCTCACATTTTCTAACATAAGTATAACAATCTCTAAAAATGTGTGGCCAATAGTAATCCATATGTAATATCTTGTGAGTTGTAGTCTTAGCTGAGAAGTGTCCTCCATAAACTCCTTCATGCAGTTCCTTGAGGATTGAATTTGCCTAATACACATCTAGACAAAATAATAAGAGACCATCTCTATTTTTCCAATACAAATTACCTTGGATCAACACATACTTGGCTACTTTCAATTTTATGGTTCTATTTTGGTTATCAGTAAGACCTTCATGACATTTCATATGTCTTAAATAGTAAAAATTATATTTATACCATGGGCATTGTTCAATACTTACTTCTGAATGTTCCAATTCTACTTGATGCACTTGAGCTGCTTCTAGATTGGAATTTGCCATAAATTTTGCAAGGCCTTTACCCCATACCAATTTTGTGATTTGAATGTTTATATTGAACTCCTAAATTTGATTATCGATCTTCATCACCAACGAGTAGTTTCTGCTTGTATGAATATATCTTTTACTACAACATTTGGCACATATTCTATTACACTTGCTCCAACCAAATATGTTCAAATGATTTTACTGCCTTCACCAATGCATATCCTTGTTTTTCATTGTTTTCATAGTTCAATTCTATTGCTTGTAGATTTTTTCTAAAAAATGCCATAGGTTTCTCATAGCATTCATCATTCTTCTGTAGCATGACAATTGCTATTGTGTGATAAGAAGAAAAAGAGAAAACTTGAAAGGGTTTTGAAAACTTTGGAGATTTAAGAACACGGGCTTCTTTTATTTCCCTTTTAATATTTGTGAATGCTTCCAAATATTCATTTGTCCATTTAACCTTTGCTCCTTTCTTAAGCATTGTGCAATTGATTTAACAATTTCTGATAAATTAGACACAAATCTTCTAACAAAATCAATTTTCCCAAAGAAGGATTGAATAGCTTTAACATTATTAGGTAATTGAATCTTATCCATGGCAAAAATCCTTTCAGGGTCTATTCGTACACCTTCTTTTGTTACAATGTGTCCTAGTAACTTGCCTTTTGTAACTCCAAAATGGTATTTTTTAGGATTAAGATACATACCATATTCCAATGCTCTCAAGAAAATTTTCTCCAAGTGATTTCAATGATATTCAACTTTCTTTGAATATGAAGTTAAATCATCCTGATAAACCACCAAAATGAAATCAATTAAACCATCAAAGGCTACATCCATGGCCCTTTGGAAACTAACTCCATCATTTGTGAGTCCAAATGAAATTCATGCATAGACATATGTTCCCCATGGAGTTGTGAAGGTTGTCTTATATTGTTCTGCTTCTTTCACTTTCACCTTATTATATCTTGAAAATCCATCCATCATGGATACAAATTCATTTCCTGTCACTTTCTGCAACAAGGCCTTCATGTTAGGCAAATAATAATTATCTTTAAGTGATGAAACATTTATATTTCCAAAGTCTACACAAAGCCTTATGTCACCATTCTTCTTTCTGACTAGTACTAAGTTAGACACCCATGTTGAATGCCTAATTGGTTTGATGATCCCTACGTCTCTTAGCTTCATTAACTCCTTCATTTTTTAAGCCAATGTTGGGAGTACAAGCCTTTGTCTTTGCCTAAATGGTTTCACATCTGGTTTTAAAGGAATCTCATGCTAAAATAAATCCTCTTTGTATTCTTTGAGGTCATCACATGACCATGAAAAGATATGTTTGTATTTTCTTTAAAATGATATTATATCATCCCTGATCTTATGAGTAAGTCTATTTCCAACATATAATTCCTTGGGGGTGTTTTCATTCCCAAGATTTATATTTTCTATATAATCATTGCTTGCAGAATTTGATCTTAATTCCACCCTATCCTTATTGTCAAAAACTTTCTCTAATGCAACCAACCCCTTAGGAATTTTGTTAGTTTTCAACTGGACCATCTCTTTCCTAAGAAAAGTTTTCTTACCTTCCTCATTTTCCACATATGAATTCCAATCAATGTGTTGGTCTTGATATTGATCTTCACATTTGAGAAACTTCATTAAATCCTAGCCATACTCAAAAACTTGCCAATTTTGTACATTGTTTGGTCTTGCTGGCCTTGTTTTGATCTCCACTTGTGTTATCTCATCAAATGGTATATCATTATGCCTGATAGCCAAGTTAGCTATAAAATTTTCTAAAATTCTTTTTGATCTATCAATCCAATTAATTGAAAACACATTAAAAAACTCTATAGAATTCCAGACTTCATTCCTGTAATGTTTTAATTTTGAATTCTTAGTAACAAACTTGTTTTTGACTTGAGATACAATTAATTATGAATCACCGTAGACAATTATTATCTTTATTCCATGTTTATTTGCAATTCTAAGGCCTAATAAAAGATCTTCTTATTCAGCTATTTTATTTGTACATTCAAAAGTTAAAAGAAAGGAATACTTGAAAGATTTTCCATTAAGGGAAATAAAAATAAGGCCAACACCATTACCATCTTTGCTACACACACCATCAAAGTACATTTTCCATAACATTTCAAAACTTTCCTTTGCATGAATTTCACTTTGTTTAGTATATTTCATAATGGGTTTAGTGACACTTAATTGGAAATTATCCATGTCTATGTGGTAGAAGCATATCATTTGATATGGATCAACATATTCAATGATGTAGGATGATCTAGGATCTCTATCAATCCTTACCTCTATGTTGTTCAGATGAATAGTTGCATATGATAAATCTAATTGAACATGCCCACCTACCAAGTTAGCCCACTATCTAGATAAGAGCATCCCATAATTTACAAGCACTTTTACCACTGTGATGTATGTATTATATGATGCATCTGGGTAGGCTAGCAGCTTGAACCCCATGTTCTTCATGATTTCTACCATAGGTATAGATATTTTATCCATAGCATAGCATTTTCCATAGGTGGTGTCAACCTTCATACTGATCTCCTTCATGACTTCGGCCAACTTGATATTTACTATTGGCAGTGAATCAATCATGCAATTCTTGACCATCTTGTTAATTAGCAATGTGAGGTAAAATGGATCCACTTATGTAGGATTATTAGTAACAAAAGTACCTAAATATACCACTAGTGGATCTTCAACAAATTGTTTAGGATTTTCTTTAGATAATTCACCCACATTAGATAGTATTTTCAAGGTTTCATTTCTATAATCAGGAAATTTCATAATTTCAAGTAAGGGGACATAAATATTTACCTAGGATAAATCTTGGGATATAAAAGAGTTACAATTTGAAGCTTTCTTACCAATCATTTTCTTATCCATAGGCTTCATTAATTTTTGAGTTTCAGTTTGATCTACCTATTTTGTCTTCTTTGGTGTATCCCCTTTTCCTTTTTTGAGAGTGCCCACTTTGTTGTCATCCTATTTTGGTACTTTTTCAAATATCCCTGTAGGATTTCCTTGATCTACATTTACTACATCATATTCCTCATCTGATAATTACTTCTAGCCTATGCTATTGTTGCTATGGTATACATTTTATTTTCCTCATTAGTCAATTTCCTCAAGGCTGGAACATCCTCATCATCAAAGAATACTTTTTGTACATGTTGTATTGTTAATATATCATTTTTGAGTCAATATTCAGCACATGTTCATCATCAAAGGAACTATAGTCACCAAGCTTCCCCACAATGGTTCAGATGAAATAGTATTCACCATGGGTTGTTGATCATCACCCTAATCCTTCTCCTCAAGAAAAATCTTGGTTATTACACATTTCTCAGGTGCATGTGGTAATCTACATGAATCACACCATGGACTATTCCCCACCATATGGTTGTTTCTGTTGGAATGGAGAGATAGGGTATTGAGAGGGGAGGGGTGAATCAGTGCCCTCAAAAACTTTAACTCCAATAACTAATTAGAAAATAGTACTAACTTTCATATATAACTCGAATCCATTGTATGCATCATTCATTCAATTAACTTGTAAAATTAAATAGCATGAAATCAACAATAAATAAATCACATAACACAAGTAATTTGGTAACACAAAAACTCTTGTTAGAAGGTAAACATTGCGGTGGGGATGACACCCACAAATTCTTCATTACTACAAATAATAAAGTTTATCGGTTAAGGCTACAAGTTGTGATCACTTATGGTGATCTTACCTTATTAGGAGTAACAATTGAGATTAGCTAGATCTACCTAGTTATAGGATTTTAACAACACTGTTTGAGTGTGCACTCGGTAAAGAGATTTACATAAAGACTGTTAGGTCTACTCTATTAAGATATTTTTGCTAACTCTGTTACAATGATTAGAAAATAACAAGATGTATCTGGAAATGACAAATCAACCTTGTCTGATACAAATCTATGAATTATTGAATAGATATCACCTTTTCATGTGTAGATCTTGACTCTAATATGCTCGGTAGCCTTGTCTGATTCTGCTTAATCTAAATGTCTCTAAATTCCACTCTTCTCTATCTGACAACTGATATCTTGAAGTTGGCTTGATGCTTCAAGAACTTCTTCACTCCCATAAATATGCAAAATGATATGAATTACATTTATATAGCATACTGCTTATGCCACTTAACTAAATTAGGCTACAATATCTTAGGAAAAATCCTAAGATCTACAATGTATGAAATTAACCTAGATCTAGCTATTACATAGATATCATCATCACAATTAATGATTATATCTACAATAAGTGTTCCTCGATCTTGGTAAAATGTTTTGTGATTTTGTTGTAGCTGTTTGCATACATAAATGTGCCATTACTGATTACTATGTAATTTTCTGTATTGCTTGGTAAAAACTGTAAATACTACTTGGTAGCTACATTGGTGCTCGGTGTCCAGTCTGCTTAGTGTTTACTGACATTCAGTATCAATGTAAAATGATGCTTGGTAAAAATGCTCTGGTTCTCAGTGTATAGGCTTGTGTAGTTTAACTGACTAGCTTGAGTAGCTTGAAGTACTTGCTTTTACGAACTAGGTTGCATAGGTAACCATTTGATTATCTTCAATACTAATGAAAATCTTTAATGCTCAAATAGAGATAACAATCTCCCCCTTTGGCATTAGTATCAAAACTTGAAATGTATATAGACCTTATGTCTCAAAAGTTATGCTATCTCTTCCATATATACATAGATACTTAACTCATAAAAAATGTCTATTTACTCACAAGTTCTCCCCCTCGATGCATGCTTCCGGTAGTGTGTAGTATACTTACCATTTATTTACATATTTGGCATATACATTTCTTTCCCCCTTTTTGATATTAATGCCAAATAAAAGAATGTATACTTACAGCTTATAAAAAATGTGCTTGTGGGTTTTCTTCAATGAATCCAAGAGGTTTGCCCATTCCTCTTTCAAGTTGGTGAGAGCAATGTGCTCAAGACTGACTTGTGCATGCATGTCAAAGATGTTATCCAACATAGAGATTTCTAGTGTTGCAACAAGTGTCTGTGCTTTGACAATGTGCTTCTCAAAAATTTTCAGGAAGGGAAGCAACTCGGTTTGTAGCTCGGTGACCTAGTCACTTATTCTTTCTTCCTACTTCCTGAGATCTTCTCTTAACCGCTCAAGTTCTTGAACTCTCAAAATATGCTTTCAAAATCTTGTGGCTCAGTTAAAGCTGCCTATGCACTAGCTTGGATTTTAGTATCTAGCTATTTAATCTTTTCACTGATCTCAACAGTGAAGGTTTCCACAATGCATAACTTGATCAAAATTTGACTTATTAACTGAGTAATAAACTGAATGTTAGTTATTACCTCAAATAACTTTACCTTGTTTATTGCCACTTCCTGGTTGATCTTCTCTGCAAGTTTGTTTTGGATCTTTGATTCTGCCCTTTCTTCTATTCTCTTTTTCAGCTTCTATATCTAGGGCATTAATTTCTTCTACAAGTGTGGAAAGTTGGTCCATAATGGGAGTATCCTCATTAATTTGTACCTCTGGTATGACCTATTGTAATATATCTCTTACATTCTCAAGTATTTCCTTACTCTTGCTTTCCATTCTTATCTTTTCTTGTGCTACTTTCCTGGTACATAGCTCCCCATATTTTCTAAGTTCTTAGGGTCCTAGGGTCACAATCTAGTATAAAAATTACTTCATCTAATGTGACCAACCCTTTTCCTTGCTTCTTCTTTTTCTTTCTCTCAGGTTCTTGAGGTGAGCTTTTTATAAACGGTACAATAGCCTTTACCTCAGTACTTTGTGTAACCTGCCCGGTTGACACTGTATCTTCCTTCTCCTACTCCTCAATAACTTGTGTGTCGGTTCAATTACTTTAGGATCATCTTGGTCCATTTTTTCTATCTTGGTTGCCTCTTTTTCTTCAAGCTTGTTTGTTTCAGCCGGTGTTCCTGCTCCTTGTTCCCCTAATGTATTCTTCAGTTTTTCAGGGTTTGAGCTTTCAGGTTGTTCCTTTGTCAAATTTCAACCGCTTCCACAAGGATAGGAAGTTCACCTGGTAACAATGTGATTGCAGGCTTGGTAATAGTACCTTCATCTTGTGTTTTTCCTTGTGCAATGTTCACATCCTCATCTTCATATCTATCATCATGATCACCATTAGTAATGTCCTCAATGAGTACATCTTCTTCATTTTTCTCCTTAGTTTGGATCACTACTAGATCTGATGTATCTTGTGAAATAATTATTTCATTATTGGCAAGTGTAGTATCAATCACATCGGTAATTGATGCATCTATCTCTTCGGTCTTCTTTGCCAAATCAACATCATCATTGTGGATGCCTTTTACTTTTGATCTCTGCCTCTTCTTAGACAAGTTTAGAAATGTTGTATTTTTAGCTTACTCTCAGGCTGCAACAATGGATATCCATATAAGTTGGCTAGACTCATCAATGTCTGCTATATTTTCATCTAATAACTACATAGCCTGACCTTTTACTTTGAATCTCCTATAGTAAGTTGACATGTAGTCCTCAATCTCATCAAGAGACAAACTTGTAACTGCTAGAACTAGGGCTTGTTCCCTCATTTTCTTTTCAGTGTCCAAGGTATAGGACCATTTCTGATTTATTCTGTCCTCTAATGCCTTAGCTAGTTGCTTGGAAAATTCCAATGGAACTCATTTGAAGCGTATCATCATCTGGATGACTACCTCTTCTATTTTATTTTGATCCTCAGTAGACATGTTGTCAAACCAACTAAGTTTTGGATCTGTGAGTTCTCCATTTTCAATTATATCTTTAGCAACCTCATCAATTATCATGTTTTTGTTGCTGACCACCTTGAACTAATTTGTGTCATTCTCTTTGTCTTCAAGGTCTTCCTTTCCTATTATCAATCTTTTCCTTTTCCTCGGTGCCTCAGCTACAACCTTGGTTCCTCTTTTTGTATATGTCTTGGTTAGTGAAGCAAATTTTCATTTTGTTACCTTCACAACTCCCTTCTTCAAAGGTGGTGAAGTTGCAATGGCTTACCTTGTTTGAGCTCTTGACTGCATTGCCATCTGCTTCTTCTTTGGAGTTGGAGATGGGGAAACTGGTATTGAATCTTTGTCTTTGTTAGACTTGATTTCTTCACTATCATGGGGTTTTTTAGTTAGTAGTAACTGAACTTTAGTTGCAGTTCCAACCGGTGACTCGTTAGATGAGTCAGATTCATCTCCAAATTTCTCAACCAATGTTTTCATCATCTTCCTTAAATTTTTAGTTATTTTACCAATGACAAGACCTATGTTTATTCTTATCTTAGCCTCTTCATAGGTTCCAAACCTTTCTGCATTTTTGTCCTTCGGTGTAGCCAGCAAAGCCTTGATTGATTTTGAAATGAAATCAATATCCATTTCGTATCCCATGGGGGCTAGCTATTTTGTTCTAGGATCCACAACCTTGATCAAGTTGTGATCAGTGTCTACTAGAAAACATATATCCATTTCATATTTTTCAGCCAATGAACTAGGAATCCTACTCCAAAGATTCATCTTTATCTTGAATTTCTCAAAATAATCATCTACAACTTTATTCAAATTATGTCCCAGATCACAAATCATATCATAAATTTGAGTAACTATTGGTTTGTCAGTAGGCCAATCTATATTACTAACAAAAGGGAAAAATCTCTGAATATAGAAAAATATACTCACAAGTAGTGACCTAAACTTACAAGTGTTTGACTTTGCCGACCTAATTATTTTCATGTTTTCTTCTATCTGCGTCAGAAGTAGCTCGATAAGGTCCAATTGTGCATTTTTCTTGACCATTTTGTATGCTATGTCTACAGCACCACAGGGAACACTATTTAGTCTACTCAAATGATAGATCTTGTAACCAATTACATTTGCTACAAACTTAACTTCTAGGTCCTCAATCATAAAAATTTTCAATGCTCAACCATCCCATGCTGCATCAGTATTCTTCTCAATTTTGACCCTTGAGGCACTACAAAAATCTTTGGCCTTGCCAATTGTTGGGTAATTGATAACCCTATGGATAATTTTCTTTATCACTCTAACCAATTCATCCAGCTAAAATATCCCCTCGTGAAAGTGACTGAGTACAACCCTAATCCATTCAGTTTTAAAACTTTTTAGGAAATTTAGGGAAAGACTGAGGCCAATCTTCTCAACTTGTTTGAACTCTGGTTTTAGTTTCCCATCTTCACTACAAAGCCTCTGATAAGATGCAAACATCTCAAAGTCTCCTATTTCACCTATCTTGCAGTGGATGTAAGATCTGACATCTTCAACTAGCAAAACACTAGGTGGGATGCTTGAGAAAGCTCCCACTGAATCTATTTTTGATGCAACTTCTAGGTGAAGTTTGTAATTGGGTTCATCACAATTGGCTGAAACAATGAGGTTTACTTCTTCTACAATCTCAGATTTGGTTATCGTGGACGCCATTATAATCAATCTAGGTTTTCGGTGAATATGTTGAATGTGCTTAGTAGAAGTTGTACTTACTTGAAATATTCAAAGAATGTGTTCAGTTCAATCTGTAACTACTTTGAATGCTTCATAAAATTCTTAGCTCAAACTCACTCTATGAAATTATCGCTCTTCGAAATTTCTTGGTGAAAAATGAACTAACTCTTCTGTGTATTTATAACATTTTTCAAATTCTTTCTCAAAACATTTGTCATAAATGCTTGACCTACTTCCAGCTCACTGACAACTATCAACTCGGTAATTACCACAAAACATCAACAAATCGGTTAACACATGATTTTTCACTCGATTGATACTGATACTCAATTAACCTTGGATAATGATTACCGATGGGTAACTCTTTGCTCAGTCTTACATATACTGACTATATGACTTTGTTAGCTCAAAACTTATAAACCACAATGCATCTTTATTCATGTAGATTTGGTATGTGCTCATCAAATATAAAGAACTGTATGTAAGATAAGATCAGTTTGGAATGTCAATTCCATACATACCTATTTCACCTTAGGTGGAGGTACCAATGTCACCTAATCCAATGGATGAGGTTTCACCGATAGCATTTCTTGACTCAACATTTTCATTTGATGCCTTTCTCTACATAGTGTTTCTGATCCTCATGATATTTGCAATAGTGTTTCCACTCTCAAATACATGTCCTTCTTTTGGTGCTCGGTCTCTGCAATCCTTTCTTAGGTGACCGACTTTATGACAGTGTAATCATGCCATACCAATTCTTGTCCAGCTTCATGATTTTCCAGCCCATCTCTTCCTCATACAATTCAATGCTATATGTCCATACCTTCCACATACTGTGCAGTTGACCCATGTGTTGTAATCCCAAGTGTAAGCACTACCTTGTCTCTTTGGTTGATAAGGTTTATTCTTTTGTTTTGGTGTCCAGACTTTCTTCATCTTTGCCTTGCACACTTGTGCAGTGTGTCCATGTTTGTTGCAAGTATAAAAAAGTTTCTCCATGGTAGGATTGTTAGAAATCTTATCCAACTTAGTTCTACACTCATATGCTTTATGTCCAAATTTACAATAGTAATAGCAATAACCATTAAACTTAGGAGTGACTTGAGGTTTACCTTGTGCTTTACTTCTGCAAACATTTGAAGTATGTCCTAGTTTTCCATAGTGATAGCATGATAGTGTCTTAGGTCTTTGATTTTGATTGTTGTTCACTTGTTCAGCTTGCTTGGATGATTCTCCTTCACCAGTGTAGCCTAATCCATCTTTGCTTCCAAAATTTCTTTGATTAGTCAAAAAATCATCAATCTTCTTGGAACTATATTCAGCCATTTTCATCATTTCATTGTGTTGTAATTGTATCTTTACTTCATTTCTTAGTTTCTCATTCTCTTCCCTTAGTATTCCAATATATTCAAGTTTTCTTGACAACTCACCATTTAATCGGTTGATCTCCTAGTTTAAAATCATCATCTGATTGGATATTTCAAAATGGTGCTTGGTGAGTCTTTGTATCTTAGTTTCTTTTGCTTGAAGTTGTTCAATTATCTATCTTTGGTCTTCAACAACAAGATTCCTTCTTTCTCAAATTGTCTAGAATTGTTCATTACATCAATCATTCTCACCATCTATGATTCTTGACTGATTTGCATGGCTTTGACTTGTTTAGTCAAGTGAAGATTCTTTTTAGACAAATTAGAGATTTCACTTTCAGAACCATCATAAATACTTCCTGAACTAGATCCAATGTTATCAAATAAGTCATCAATCTCTTCTTCATGGTAACTAGTCTCATTTTCCAAAATAGCCAAGTTCTTTCTCTAAACCAGTAACTTCTTCAATGCATTTGTAGCTTGTTTATACTACTCAATGAATATCTATATCTAAATCTTTTGATTCTCTGTTGTTTTGTCTAACTTATATCTCTTCATGATTAGATCTTTACTCTTTAGTGGTTAAACCGTCCAATAAGAGAACTGTGCTCTGATACCAATTGTTGGAATGGAGAGATAGGGTACTGAGAGGGGAGGGGTGAATTAGTTCCCTCAAAACTTTAACTCCAATAACTTAATCAACAAATAGTAGTAACTTTCATATATATCTCAAATCCATTGTATGCATTGTTCATTCAATTAACTTGTAAAAGTAAATAGCATGAAATCAACAATAAATTAATCACATAACACAAGTATTTTGGTAATGCATAAACCCTTGTTAGAAGGTAAAAATTGTGGTGGGGATGACACCCAAAAATTCTTTACTACTACAGATAATAATGTTTTCGGGTTAAGGCTACAAGTTGTGATCACTTCTGGTGATCTTACCCTATTAGGAGTAACAATTTAGATCAACTAGATCTACCTAGTTATAGGATATTAAGAACACTACTTGAGTGTGCACTCGGTAAAGAGATTTACATAAAGACTGTTAGGTCTACTCTATTAAGATATTTTTTCTAACTCTGTTACAATGATTAGAAAATAAAATGATGTATCTACAAATGAAAATTCAACCTTGTATTGAATAAATATCACCTTTTCATGTGTAGATCTTGACTCTAATCTACTTGGTAGCCTTGTCTGATTCTGCTTAATCTGAATGTCTCTGAATTATACTCTTCTTTGTCAGTGTCTGATAACTAATATCTTAAAGTTGGCTTGATGCTTCAAGAACTTCTTCACTCACATACATATCCAAAATGATATGAATTACATTTATATAGCATATTTCTTATGCCGCTTAACAAATTTAGGGTACAATATCTTAGGAAAAACCCTAAGATCTATGGTGTACAAAATTAACCTAGATCTAGAAATTACATAGAGATCATTATCACAATTAATGATTATATCTACAATAAATGTTCCTCAATCTTGCACTAGTAAATTTTTCCCTAAATTTTGATGAGAATTAGTCAAATTTTCTACAATAATTGATTGAATAGATGACTTAAACCGTGGTCAATCTTTTTTCGATGATTATTGTACAGGAAAACCCATTGTCAAAATTTTGACCTTAGTAGTAGTCGACTTATCGACCGACTCTTCATCAAACTAATCACATGAAGCTGGTAGAACTGAGACCAACTTGTTGGTGTTCTTTTTCCCCAAAGGTCAAATTGACATTAGGATTGACAAGGCTAGTGTCACATTCACTCAACACTCCAAATTTGACAAGGAAAAAGGCCAACTGACAAGGATCAAAGGGAGATCCTTCTACACTTTGAGCTCCACATCACTCAGGTAGGTATACCTCATCTACACACACATACAACTTGAATCACACTACAGGTCTATAGGTAACTAACTGTGGAATGGTTTTCAAACCCCTATAGATATCCTGTACCTTAATGAAACCAAGATCTCATGCAATAGCCCTACTTGCATAGAATGAGTATGAAAACCAGAGACCTATCCTAAAACCATGAAAGGGAAAGGGTGGAACTTAATGTAAATGATTTATAGATGGGTTTGAAAGGTTTCCTGAGATACCCTAAGTCTCTCATCGACCAGTGCCTTATCCAAAGGGCCATAGAGTCAAATACCCTATTGCAATAGAGATCTATGAAACAAGAAAGCAATAAATTCAATGTGTTGATGCCTAACATCAATCACACACCATGACCAAACCTCACTTTAACAACCCACCTATGTATCCAAGTATGTTATTACCCATCCAAAGGATTTTAACCCTCCCCTTAGAAGAGACTTATAAATAGATAATACATTACCCAGCATCCACTGGAAGAGAAGCATGACATATCTTTGACACCTCAGCTCATACATACATGAAAACTAATCCTAAACCAATTATCTCTGTGAAGACAACTCTATTGTAGACACATAGGAATTACAATAGAAAAATTGAACATACTTCATGTATTGATCAATGAGTTTAAAATTCAAATGGAGATAGTTTGGTAATAGTAAGAATAAATTGAGTCCTCATACATAAGACAAATCAGTTACAATATGTATTATATTCTCTAAACCAACAAAGGAAGAAAGAACACCCTATATGCAGAGAGAAGGAGAAAATCTACAGGAAAAGGACCCTTCATGGAACCAGAATAATGGACATCCAAAATTATGGAACCCCTCAAAAATAAAAAAACATAGCCATATATACCCTTGGTTATCTTGGAATCCTACACAAGTTAGGATGCAACAAGATACGGATAACCATGGTAAGGGTTAGGGTTTCCACCCACCAAAACAATTCAAAAGATCATAATTCAATACATTGGATGGAAAACCAAGCAACCTTGAGTGATCAGACCTAAAATCAATCTTCATTTATGGTAATTCTTCTGGAACTGTACTAAAGATCATGAAATTTTATGCAAATCTGTCTGATTTGACCCCCTAGATCATGTCATAAACACCTTTAGTCATTCTCCCACGGCATGAAAATTTCTTGCAAATACTCATCAAAACCTCTAGACCACACTGCAACAATTGGCACACCGAACTAATCAAATCCAGCCGCTAAAACATTCAATTTTGGTCCTTTCTGTCACTGGAAACCCTCAAAAAATTCAAATTCAAACTGAAATTGTCATGTCAAAAATTTTAAAATGCAACCGTAGATCTTTTCCTTTTCCCAACAGATCAGACAGTGGGCAAGATCTCCATTTATCTTTAAAAATGACCACTGGACCCAGAACAGTCAGCCACCACCTTACCACACCAATGACCAATCAAAAGCGAGAAACTCAGTGGCACGAAGTACCCAAGACCTACCGCAAAGCTTCCCCCTTTAGTGAATATCAATGGTGGGTGCATGATCGCAAGGGAGAAGAATATTCCTTGCGATCACATGCCAGTCATAGATCAGTTGACACGTCAACCTCCTTGAAAATATGCAGAACCACTGACATAGTCCACCTCATCCCACCTGGACCAATGAGAAATTGCCAATCAGTTATGTTTGACACCGAGACCACCGCCACGAAGCACATAGCCAAAAGTGAATCAACAGCTATCGCTAAAGAATTGACTTATCTAGCGCGCATCTTGACCTTGTGGTAAAGTGAGAGCCGTAAGATTATGTAGGTCCTTAACTATCTATCATATTGAAAACCTCAAGTCCCACTGACATGTCTCCATCAGCAAACCCTTTAACCAATCAGAAGAAAGCTATGTCATTAAATTTATCACAGGTCCCACTACTCTTTATCCTTCGTGAACTATTCTGACAGCCTCTTCCTGTATACTAACACAACCAATGAGCAAGGTCCACGGTGGCCTAACCTACACTAATACATTTGGGGTCATTTTGCGACGGCTATGTGTCGCAATTGCGACAGCTATGTGTCGCAATAGCAACACCCATAGACGTCGCTATTTTTTAGTCGCAAATTGCGACGTCTATGGGTAGCCGTCGCAATTGCGACACATATCCATCGCAATGCAACTAAGATTTAAGAAGCGGCATGGCCGTCGCCCCCCCGTCGCATGGCTTCGGAGGGCCGTCGCAATCGCGATGGACCTCCCAAGCAATTGCGACGGGCGCCTGCATCGCATTGCGACGGGTGTCCGTCGCAATTGCGACGCCCGTGGGTGGATTAAAAAAAATAAATTAATTTAATACATTGCTAATGAACCACATTAATGCTTTTTTCTTTCAACAAATGAGGACAGCCACTGTAAAGACAACATGATAATGTACACTCACTGTAAGGACAGTCACAAATGAGGACATCTCACAGTGACTGTCCCTAGTGTAATTGCCACTTGAATGTATTGCTATTCAGCCACATTAATGCTTTTCTTCTTCAACAAATGAGGATAGTCACTGTAAAGACAACATGATAATGTACACTCACTGTGAGTGTACATTATCATGTTGTCTTTACAGTGACTATCCTCATTTGTTGAAGAAGAAAAGCATTAATGTGGCTGAATAGCAATACATTCAAGTGGCAATTACACTAGGGACAGTCACTGTGAGATGTCCTCATTTGTGACTGTCCTTACAGTGAGTGTACATTATCATGTTGTCTTTACAGTGAGTGTACATTATCATGTTGTCTTTACAGTGTCAATATATGCATTATTACTTAAACTGAAGAGTACTCTAAATAATATGTCATTGTGGAGTTCTGATTGCTTCCAATTTGATATACGCTTGTTCTACTTATGTATCCAGCATCATGTAAGAAAAGTTGATGCTTTTAAATAGATTCATTTAGCCATGAAATGCCTGTGCATGTTACATACAAGATTCCAAGGCCCAAAATTGATTACTCATTATAATTCATGTACAGAATGATAATCAACCACAACGAGGCATGCGTAGGCGCTGCTTAGATTTTGAGGCATCAGAAGCTCGTAGAAGAAACTTGACCAATGGCTCATGGAATGCAACAAACTTATTGCCTAAAACAGGAGCATTGGTAACCACAGATGATGGTTTTGAAAAGAACACTTCACCATCAATGTCACGTGAGGGAACTGCAATTTCTGATGGCAAGTAACTTGTAGTATATAAGAGAGATGCAGGTACAGATGCTGGGAATACATTGCTAATGAACCACATTAATGCTTTTTTCCTTCAACAAATGAGGACAGTCACTTTAAAGACAACATGATAATGTACACTCACTGTAAGGATAGTCACAAATGACGACATCTCACAGTGACTGTCCCTTGTGTAATTGCCACTTGAATGTATTGCTATTCAGCCACATTAATGCTTTTCTTCTTCAACAAATGAGGATAGTCACTCTAAAGACAACATGATAATGTACACGGGCTGTAAGTGTACATTATCATGTTGTCTTTACAGTGACTGTCCTCCTTCAAGTGGCAATTACACAAGGGACAGTCACTGTAAAGGCAACATGATAATGTAGAGAAACGTTATCATTTGTATTTTCAACAGTGCCGAGAGAGATTCCCTCCGCGAAATCACAGCTACAATTTCTGAGTACATTGGGTTTATTTTTCTTTTGCCATTATTATGTAATCTGGTATTCAGCTGTTACAGAGCTAAAATACCCAGAAATGAGGACATATCTGTGTTGAATTTATTGTTAGCGGCTCTGGTTATTTAGAAGTTTAATTTTATTTGTTCATCTTTCAAGCACAAACGTTTTATGGACCGTAACATCTTCATTGTTTCGGGTATGCAATGAAACAGTCGTAACTTGCAACTACCTTCACGGTACTTGTGTACATTATCATGTTGTCTTTACAGTGACTGTCCTCATTCAAGTGGCAATTACACAAGGGACAGTCACTGTGAGATGTCCTCATTTGTGACAAGGACAGTCACACGAGGACATCTCACAGTGACTGTCCCTTGTGTAATTGCCACTTGAATGTATTGCTATTCAACCACATTTATGGGCCCGTTTGGACCCCAGCACACAGTAGCATCTACAGAGAAGAATATCCCAGGTGTAACAAGTTGTAAGAATATACCAACAGTTCTAAGAAGTTCCCTAGCACATAGTAGCATCTACAGAGAAGAATATACAACATGAGGGCAGCCACTGTAAAGACAACATGATAATGTACACTCATTGTATGTGTACATTATCATGTTGTCTTTACAGTGACTGTCCTCATTCAAGTGGCAATTACAGAAGGGACAGTCATTGTGAGATGTCCTCATTTGTGACAAGGATAGTCACACATGAGGACATCTCACAGTGATCGATTGTCCCTTGTGTAATTGCCACTTGAATGTATTGCTATTGAACCACATTAATGCTTTTCTTCTTCAACAAATGAGGACAGTCACTCTAAAGACAACATGATAATGTACACTCATTGTAAGGACAGTCACAAATGAGGACATCTCACAGTGACTGTCCCTTGTGTAATTGCCACTTGAATTACACAAGGGACAGTCATTGTGAGATGTCCTCATTTGTGACAAGGATAGTCACACATGAGGACATCTCACAGTGATCGATTGTCCCTTGTGTAATTTCCACTTGAATGTATTGCTATTGAACCACATTAATGCTTTTCTTCTTCAACAAATGAGGACAGTCACTCTAAAGACAACATGATAATGTACACTCACTGTAAGGATAGTCACAAATGAGGACATCTCACAGTGACTGTCCCTTGTGTGATTGCCACTTGAATGTATTGCTATTCAGCCACATTAATGCTTTTCTTCTTCAACAAATGAGGATAGTCACTCTAAAGACAACATGATAATGTACACGGGCTGTAAGTGTACATTATCATGTTGTCTTTACAGTGACTGTCCTCCTTCAAGTGGCAATTACACAAGGGACAGTCACTGTAAAGGCAACATGATAATGTAGAGAAATGTTGTCATTTGTATTTTCAACAGTGCCGAGAGAGATTCCCTCCGCGAAATCACAGCTACAATTTCTGAGTACGTTGGGTTTATTTTTCTTTTGTCATTATTATGTAATCTGGTATTCAGCTGTTACAGAGCTAAAATACCCAGAAATGAGGACATATCTGTGTTGAATTTATTGTTAGCGGCTCTGGTTATTTAGAAGTTTAATTTTATTTGTTCATCTTTCAAGCACAAACGTTTTGTGGACCGTAACATCTTCATTGTTTCGGGTATGCAATGAAACAGCCGTAACTTGCAACTACCTTCACGGTACTTGTGTACATTATCATGTTGTCTTTACAGTGACTGTCCTCATTCAAGTGGCAATTACACAAGGGACAGTCACTGTGAGATGTCCTCATTTGTGACAAGGACAGTCACACATGAGGACATCTCACAGTGACTGTCCCTTGTGTAATTGCCACTTGAATGTATTGCTATTCAACCACATTTATGGGCCCGTTTGGACCCCAGCACACAGTAGCATCTACAGAGAAGAATATCCCAGGTGTAACAAGTTGTAAGAATATACCAACAGTTCTAAGAAGTTCCCTAGCACATAGTAGCATCTACAGAGAAGAATATACAACATGAGGGCAGCCACTGTAAAGACAACATGATAATGTACACTCATTGTATGTGTACATTATCATGTTGTCTTTACAGTGACTGTCCTCATTCAAGTGGCAATTACAGAAGGGACAGTCATTGTGAGATGTCCTCATTTGTGACAAGGATAGTCACACATGAGGACATCTCACAGTGATCGATTGTCCCTTGTGTAATTGCCACTTGAATGTATTGCTATTGAACCACATTAATGCTTTTCTTCTTCAACAAATGAGGACAGTCACTCTAAAGACAACATGATAATGTACACTCATTGTAAGGACAGTCACAAATGAGGACATCTCACAGTGACTGTCCCTTGTGTAATTGCCACTTGAATTACACAAGGGACAGTCATTGTGAGATGTCCTCATTTGTGACAAGGATAGTCACACATGAGGACATCTCACAGTGATCGATTGTCCCTTGTGTAATTGCCACTTGAATGTATTGCTATTGAACCACATTAATGCTTTTCTTCTTCAACAAATGAGGACAGTCACTCTAAAGACAACATGATAATGTACACTCACTGTAAGGACAGTCACAAATGAGGACATCTCACAGTGACTGTCCCTTGTGTGATTGCCACTTGAATGTATTGCTATTCAGCCACATTAATGCTTTTCTTCTTCAACAAATGAGGATAGTCACTCTAAAGACAACATGATAATGTACACGGGCTGTAAGTGTACATTATCATGTTGTCTTTACAGTGACTGTCCTCATTCAAGTGGAAATTACACAAGGGACAGTCATTGTGAGATGTCCTCATTTGTGACAAGGACAGTCACACATGAGGACATCTCACAGTGACTGTCCCTTGTGTAATTTCCACTTGAATGTATTGCTATTCAACCACATTTATGGGCCCGTTTGGACCGCGGCACATAGTAGCATCTACAGAGAAGAATATCCCAGGTGTAACAAGTTGTAAGAATATACCAACAGTTCTAAGAAGTTCCCTAGCACATATTAGCATCTACAGAGAAGAATATGGGTCAACGAGGTTGACTTCAAAGCCATGCAATCTAATGGTAATAGTAATATCATAATTTGACATACTATCAGAAATACTTCCTAAATAGACTATTCAATCTTATAAGAGATGGATTCATGAGAACTATTATTTATGAAATATGAGTCAATGACTTTAATTAAAAAAATTACACAATCTAATTCTTGTAAAAATATCAAAATTTGACACATTGAAAATACCTTCCAAAAGTATCGTTAATTGATTAATATGAATCACTACTCATGAAATATAATTTTATAAACCTAATCTAAAAACTACACAATAAAAATCTTAATAGCAATATTGTAAGAAACTATTCCCAAAAGCAAGCCTAATAAAATTTGATGAAAATAATTTTTGTTTCACTCAACTTTGACATTCACAACTTCCTCTTTTATTATAATAAGAAAAAAAATGTCTTTTTAGATATACCTCATGAACCATACTCGAATAATCTATCATTTTTCTTCTCAAAAACATATTTGCAGAGCCTGCTTCTTTTACTTGTTTGTACTTTTATCTCTCTGATGGAAAGGGTTCCTTCAGGACACATTTTTCCAAGTTCACTGCTTGAGATATTTGAGGAGGGTTCCCCTGCTTGAGTATCCATCCAACCCATATTCGAGTAGTTCTACAATTGCACAGTCTAAATTAATAATACTGACAATTGAATGACGAATGATGATACATAGAATTGATATAAACTAATCCTAAAAACACTAAAACATTATTAATATATTTATATTTCATAAATAAAATTGATATAAAAGATTTGGAAAGATACATTAAAAAATAGAAAAACAGTAATTTATAATAGAAGGAAACTTAAATTGCTATTTAAAAAAAAAACAAGAGTCTTAAATCTTATCATTTTGTTTCATTATCATCCATAAGTACACACCTCTAGCATAATAATTATATTTTACCACCCATAAAATGAAAAAAAGATTTTCACAAGAGAAATTGAAGCTAGATTATAAAAATGAACCATCTTATTGGAAACTGGAACTGTTATCATACCCAAAAGGACTACAAAATTTCACCTTATCATACCCAGATTGTTGCTTTGCCTGGCGGAGGGAAATTTGATCAGTAAAATTGACACAGAGTATGTTGTCTCCATTGTCATGCTGGATAACAAAACACCAACTTTAATGGGCATGTACTGTCCCTTGTGTAATTGCCACTTGAATGCATTGCTATTTGATGCAGGGGCATCCCTAATGCAAGCCAAAGACACCATGATTGAAGGAAGTTGCCATGAAGCCAAGGAGTCAAATCCTATCAATTGGAACATAAGATTTTCACCTTGGAGCTTTGAAGGATTGACTGGTGAAAGGTCCTTTTGATTGACAAATCAGAGTCTTTTTGAATGACAAATCAGAGTCTTTTTGAATGACAATAAATTAGAATAGGAGTTTTAGATGTTTTCTTGGTTTGTAATAAATATTAAGGATTGATTTTATCTCCTTATAAACATCCACTTGTTGGACACAAGACCCCTTGGTGACTTATAAACCTTGGGCATCTTTTGAGTCCTTGGATGAAATGAGCATAGTAAGTGTTTATTAGGTGTCTTTTAGATGTTGTTAAGAAGTTTGAAGGTCCAAAATAACTTTAATAAGGTTCCTAAAGTTTCACAACACATTTTTAACCTTCTCGGCAAAGTTGTTTGCAAAGTTGTAATGCAACTTTAAAAGTTGCTTAGCAAAGTTGACATTTGTTGGATAAACTATTCTAACCACCTAGATGGTTGAACCAATGTTTGGAGAGCCTATTTTAGGCTTCAAATGGTCGAAGACAGACAGAGAACCAGTATTGTAATCATTTTGCTTTCATAAAAAATAAAAATAACCCTGTTTTAGTGCATTTCTGGTGAAAAATGAACTCTGTACGGCTGTACGGATGGTGGTTGGATGATAAAATTTGCCTGGAAGTTGTAATAGTGACATCTGATGCTTTGGAAGTTGGTTTGATTGATTCTCTTTGTTTTATATCTAAGTTATTTCAAATTTTTTGTGCATTGTTTACAAACCCTCATTTTCAGGGTTTGACTGATGTAAAGACCTTAACTCACGTTTCAACCATTGGAATTCCTTCTTCCTTGGTGGAATGAGAGTTAAGGATGTATATTTGTATATTCTAAAAGCCCTGACTACTCTGCATCACTATTGAACCACATTAATGCTTTTTTCCTTCAACAAATGAGGACAGTCACTGTAAAGACAACATGATAATGTACACTCACTGTAAGAATAGTCACAAATGAGGAAATCTCAGAGTGATTATCCCTTGTGTAATTGCCGCTTGAATACATTGCTATTGAACCACATTAATGCTTTTTTCCTTCAAGTGGCAATTACACAAGGGACAGTCACTGTGAGATGTCCTCATTTGTGACAAGGACAGTCACACATGAGGACATCTCACAGTGACTGTCCCTTGTGTAATTTCCACTTGAATGTATTACTATTCAACCACATTTATGGGCCTGTTTGGACCACGGCACACAATAGCATCTACAGAGAAGAATATCCCAGGTGTAACAAGTTGTAAGAATATACCAACAGTTCTAAGAAGTTCCCTAGCACATAGTAGCATCTACAGAGAAGAATATACAACATGAGGGCAGCCACTGTAAAGACAACATGATAATGTACACTCATTGTATGTGTACATTATCATGTTGTCTTTACAAGGATAGTCATTTGTGACAAGGATAGTCACACATGAGGACATCTCACAGTGATCGATTGTCCCTTGTGTAATTGCCACTTGAATGTATTGCTATTGAACCACATTAATGCTTTTCTTCTTCAACAAATGAGGACAGTCACTCTAAAGACAACATGATAATGTACACTCACTGTAAGGATAGTCACAAATGAGGACATCTCACAGTGACTGTCCCTTGTGTGATTGCCACTTGAATGTATTGCTATTCAGCCACATTAATGCTTTTCTTCTTCAACAAATGAGGATAGTCACTCTAAAGACACAATGATAATGTACACGGGCTGTAAGTGTACATTATCATGTTGTCTTTACAGTGACTGTCCTCCTTCAAGTGGCAATTACACAAGGGATTTGTGTTTTCATTTGTGTTTTCAACAGCGCCGTAACCCTCCGCGAAATCACATCGGGATATAAGGGCAAAACAAACAAGAACGTTGTCATTTGTATTTTCAACAGCGCCGAGAGAGATAAACAAACTTAAAACTCAGACTTAAGAAAGATGAAGGCAATGCTTCAAAAGGCCGATGCCCTAAATACGGGAAAACACAATACCACCATTAAACGATGCCCTAGTCACCGTATCAATGCTGCCAGCTCCGTACCAGTATGCTGACTGCTCACTTTCATCCTGTGATAAAGGTAACTTCATTAATCATACTTGAAATGGCAGCATACGAACTAAAGCTGATGAACATTTATAAACTAAAAGTTTAAAACTACAGATTACAAATGTAGTAGTTTCATACGAAAAGAACTTGATGTCTAAAATTTACCATTAGAAGTATCCAAAGGAATACCACAGTACTGTTGAACTTGGAGAATCAGAGATGATCTACACAGCAAGGTTCAACAGCTGTAAGGACTGTTACACCATCTTTAGCATTTGAATACATTTTCTCCTTGGCTTCTGGTGGATCCTCAAAGACCCCCAATGACGTTTTCCCTACAATTATCAATTGTTTATCAGTATGAGATATTAATAAATAAACATTAATCACAATATTAGGCAAACAATGTTCTTGATGTCTGAATCTAAATCACAGAAAGCTCTAATAAAGCAGTTCTCAGTTTCACATTAAACTAAGTTTCAATTTCAAATGGTTATAATAATTTTTGCAAGTTATAAGTAGCTGGTTACAGTATATGACATAAAAAGAAAAAAAATCATTTCTATTCTTTTCTTCTTTTTCTCTTTCAACGAAGCTTTTGCACCACACAAATGCATACCAAGAATTTCTCAGGAGGTTTCAAGACCATTGCATACCAAACTTCTTCTCTGTAGATGCTACTGTGTGTCGTGGTCCAAACGGGTCCAAATAGACCTAGTGACTCTAGTAGGTCTCCAAAACCTATTCTGCAGCAATAACTCTTCAATTTGACAAAGGACCTTATGAACTTATATGTTTTTTGAGTACCCTTTTTGATGTTCTAACAATCCTCCAACTCCCAGACCTTGACTCCACTCCAGCATATCAATGTCCTTATTGAGTCCGCAGACCTAATGCATGCCTTTGGGTGTGGGTTCCAAAACAAGGCATTGAAAATGGGTGCATGAAACCAAGATCAGAGTTTGAAGATGTCCACCATGCTCTAAAGATCTAGATTCAACAAGGTTTGAGGTCCTTTACTTGCCGCTACCCTCTGATCTTGCATAATCCATCAACTCCTAGTCAAGAACATTGAGATTCTTGACCTAGGGCTTGCTCTTGAAATTCTCTGGCTTAGTATCCTGTTCCAAAGCTTTTAAAATATGAAAATAAACCCCCTTAACTTGCATTTTACAAAGAACAGAGGATATCCTATGGTTTATTTGCAAGTTAAGGCCATTTGAATGCAATAACCCAAAAAATGAGGGTTTGACAGAACAACAGATAAGAAAAAGGAATAACTTTGATATAAGGTGTCTTGAATCTACCAAATAAACTCTCAAAGCATAAGATATAAATACTCTAACTTCCACACTGGTCTGCCCTCCCTTTCACATCCGTACACTGTACAATGCTTGAAGGAAATGCACAAAAAAGGCTCTGAAATAGTGGCTCTATCTGACAGAGAGTCCATGCTAGGCTTCATGACTAACCTAGAGCACATTCCTTGTTATGGAGGAAGTTTGAATGGTGAAGAACTTATGGAATGGATAGAGGACCTAGATAACCATTTTGACTACAAGTATCTTATTAATAACCATTTTGACTACAAGTATCTTATGGATAGAGGACCTTGATAACGATTTTGACTCATTTAGTATCTTATTGAGCTTCACTTTGTTTCGAGAATATAGTTTAATATTCTCTACTAAACAGGGCCAACCACGTGAAGGTGGAAGCTCATTTGGCCCCACCCCCCTCCCCCTAACATCACTCTACATTCCCCGTTAACATCTAACATTCATTCATTCTTTCAATTATTAATAAAATGTAACATTCAATCAATATCACATGATAACATTCATTAACACATTAGATTCGTTAACACACAACATTCATCAATATGAAAATAAACACATAATTCATGAACATTCATTAGCACATAATTAAATTCATTGAGACATAAAATTCAGTCATTATCAATTAAGGTATTTAGATGACAATCATTTCTTTTTTCTCTTTCTAATTTTTTTTTCTATGTAAGCTCTAAGAGGAGCATCAGTGTTATCATCAATACCCCCCTCATCAGTTGTTTTGTTCTTTGTTCTTGATGATCTCAAATTCCTATGCTGCTGCAAAGGGGGGTCCTCTACAATAACAAATAAAAGAGTTAAATTTAAAATATTTAATTATAATTGTTACAAGTATTTAATTATTTTAAAGAATATAACTGTGGCGCTCTTTAATTACCTGATCTGGCCACATCATTTTGTCTAGACTCAACCTCAACATGCTCATGAGCACCGACCCCTCGATCCTCTACAGTTGCTATACAAAATGTTACATTAATCCAAACACCAATTGTAATTACATATAAAAATTTTAATAGCAAATGTATACCTCCACCACTAGGATGCACATCATGCGAACCTTCATTATGCATAGATTGTGTAGAAGGATTGTCAGGCTGCATTCCAATATCCTACACATTGTTATCATTGCTTTCTTAAAATAGATATACTCACTTTATATTAGAACTTAACATCAAATAGACTAATTGGTAAAGTATTCAATTTGAAATAAATTTCATTTAGCTTATTTACCTGTGGCTCAGATGCATCATTATTTGAACCTTGCACACTGATTTCAGCTCATAGCGGTTCAGCCACGGCTCTATAGCCTTGTTGGAAGCCAATTCTCTTGTCCTCTTCTGTGAGGCATCTATTGAACTCTGACCCCTACATTTTTTCTTGGTATGGTGAATTTTACTTGCATTGTTTGATCAAAAAAAATTTCCTTGCAATATATAAAAAAATTGATACAAGTTTTCATTTACTAATACTTACAACTCGTGCTTGAAGTTTGGAAAAACCACCAGAGCCGAGCTTGTGTGTCCCATGCTTTTCTAATCTTGCCTTTGTTGCCTTTGATGTGTCAGGCAATCTATGAAAAGTTTGAAATATGTTAGAGACCAGTATAGGAAAAATTTAGAGGTTAATTAGTACATAATTACATTCTCAAAAGTATCACATACCTTGCTCTACTCTCTACTTGCGTAATTCCTTTTTTCATGTCGGCTTTATACTTTCCATCCAAAATCAAACCCTGCCACTCAGCCTCAAGAACACAGGGCGGACGCTCGTGCCTTGGGTTAACCTCTAAATATTTCCTGTACTGGTCCCTAATATACTTCAAACATAAACCAGCTCTTTCAAGGAGCTTGTTTCTCTCGAATGCACGAGGTCCAAAAAGCTGGGTCATACTATGTACAAGATCATCCTTCAACTTTTTATCTTGGTTATTCCACCTTTTAAGTAAAAAAAAACATGTTAGACTCATAAATGAAGAGAAGCTACCTTTAATATAGTTCAAGAAATTGATGAAAAGGAAAACTATTCTAGCAATGATATGAAATCAAAATAGTGGTTTGGGGTTTTAGTTAGGATATGATGTTCCACCATGTACGTATGGTGGGCCCGAATATCCGCAAACACTCGTCACCAAGTTTTCGCCAAAAAATATCATTCCCTACAAAATAATCATGGGATCATTAGTCGATGAAGAGTGATCAAAAACTAAATTACTATTATATCACTATAGAATAATAATAATTTTAAAGTACGTGGAAGTTTGGATACTTTTAAGGGAACACCTTCATCGTCGCTGATGATCAATACGCAATCCTTCACCGTTCCCGTACTAGGAACACGGGAACATCCAGGAAATGATGTTGCATCGGGACTTGTTGCATCTCCTATTGCAAAAAATTAAAACCATTATCAAATGCCTCCAAGAAATAATACTTCAAGGGAAATAAATTGGTGCAGAGCACCCATGGCACAAACACAATCAAGGGATCTACATCGTAAACACATAACACTTAAACACATAACAAAAGAGAGAAAAAGAGGGATTTGTGTACCAGTAGATGGTGCAACAGTTGGTGCATTTAGGCTGTGTGTTGTTGACATGGCAGTCGGAAAGACATTTGTGGCTGTCCTGGATGGAGGCGGCGTTGTCATATCATCATGGAAAGGAGCTGAAGAATAAAATTGTTAGAGCATGCATAAATATAGAACGCGTGGACTAGCATGGACAAGATTGTTAGAGCATTAAAAAAAAAGATTGTTCGAGCATGTATTGTCAATGATTATGATCATTCCTATATATATTCAGTGGAAAACACAAGTGGGGAATGGAACATGTGATCTACTTGAACCACTTGCAATACCGGCCTCATCATGGGAATGGGGTTCAAAATTACGCAAATAACTCTGTAAAGACAATGCATCCATATTTTAATTAATGTCATAAAAGAGCATAACATAAAAACCATTATTGAACTCTTGTAATAATTAAAAATTTCATTAATACTTACTTTAAAGTTTTCAGAAGTGCGCAACAACTCAGCTGCCCTGTCTTTTATTTCCTGAGTCTGAGGATGTATGGATACCAAACGTAGAAGTTCTTTCCCAATTTTCTTTAGCAGCTTTTTAATGGAACCGATCGGGTCATCGGTCTCTGCTAAATCAATAAAAAAAGGGTCCACAAGGGGGGACTCCTGAGGGACTGCAGGTTGCTTTCCCTCTCTCCGACCACCGGCCCTCTGTGACAACAATAGTATTAGTATTATCAAAATTACTCCAAAACAATGAAGAAAATAACATTAAAAAAAACAACATTTTGCTTCTATCTAGTTTGCACAATTACAATGAATTTTACCTGCTCATGTGTAGATGAGCTAGGAATATCGTCACCATCACCTTCGGGCGGTTGCTCCATATTGTGCCCCTGTGTCAAAGATCAAGTATAAAAATGTTAGCCAAAAATTTAATAACTAAATGGTATGTTGGAGTCATTGATTAGAAGTTGGTTTAATAGTATGTACCACCCCCATGATAGTAGCCTCATTTGTATCTATGCGGTTCAAATTGTAATCAATAAGCAGCTCTTCCCCTGCACGTATTGATTTTATCGCACAGATGAATACATGATTTCCCTCGCGCGCCTCAAATATGCAATTGGGTTGCTTTATAGTTGACCCAGGTCGTGTACTATTTATAAAACCCGCAATATTCCCTGTTGCTTTTGGCCTTCCATCAATGTATATAGCCACACTTTTACTTTGATTATTGTCTTGCTGTTGTATATAATTTTCCGAGAGTGCATACCTACGCATACTTTTTTTATATTGAACAATATGCATCCAACTTTTGTAATCGTAACATGGTCCAACATACTCCATCAATTCAGAAAATTTTTTGTAAGACACCTTTATGCCATCCATAGAAAATAGGCCCAAACCATGTAATGATGATGGTGCTATGCGATATATCCTCTCATTAACACAAAAATCAATGTTTATTGGAGGAAGTTCCTTGGGTACCCAATGTTTCTGTAGATGTTGGTACCTCAAGGGCACCTCGATGTCGCCTTTCGTCTCATCATCATAAGAACATGACCCCCCTTGAGCAAGGAAAAATTTCATGTGTTTATTGAATTTCCTTCTAGTCCTTTGACCTCTAGTTAATCTCCCTATTCTAGATAAACTGCATGTCTCACTTTCCTCTTCTATTCCTATATTTCCCTCACTCGAGGAAGACACTTCTGACAAATACCTATTTGCTGGTACCTGCAAATGGGAGAGATCTTAGAAGACATCAATCTTACTATTGATAAGTGTATTAAATAGACTTTCTATAAGGTGTATTGACTTATACTTGTCGATCCATGAGACTGTGCGGGATGCTCTTGAAAGGGGTTCAATTTCCTGCAAATGTAATTCAATTATCGTGAGCATAATCACATCATAATCATAATCACATCCATCATAAGCATCACATAAAAATTAAAAACATTAAAACGTACACATTATAACACTTATAGCTTTTAAATAGATAATGAATAAACTATGTAACCATTTAAGACAAATATATTTCTATCAAGAAATGAATATTAAATACATTAAGGATTGATGGCATACCTTTAAATTTCATCATCATCATCCTCATCATCATCATCATCATCATCATCATCATCCTCGTCATCGTCGTCATCATCATCGTTGTTGTCGTCGTCGTCGTTGTCGTCATCATCAACATCATCATCATCAACATCAACATCATCTTCATCATCATCATCAGTAGCAGCATCATCTTCTTCTTCTTCTTCATGAAAATTTGTCTCAGGAACATCATCCAATAATTGTCGATCGTGATCATCATCTACATCATCTTCTACTTCTTCGGTATCTTCTTCTTCCATTGCATTATACTTTATCGGCCTTCCTCTCGGTTCATGTCTAACAACAAATGACCAACCCGGTTTATGTGAAACCTCTGAGTAAAATACCTGTTCACATTGGCTTGGAAGAACATAGGGCTCATCCCCAACTGGCTCAAACGACCTTGTATTAACCATTGTAAATCCATTATCATGTTCAATAACAGTTCTATTAGGATCATTTGGATTAAGTCGTAGCCTGTACCATTTGACAACGAAGATTACTAATTTGAAGGAACTAAAGTCACACTCAAGTATATCATCCAAAATGCCATAGTATTGATTTTTAGACTCTTGAGGATCTAAGTCATTTCTAGATGAAATATTAGTCACTTGAAAGACTGTAGTTATTCCAGAATCACAAGTTTTCTTCGTGTCATCCAACACTTTGACGCGAAATTTTTGACCATTACAGAACATACCCTTGTGCTGTTTAACCTACAATAATATGTGAAACATGTCAAAATTATTATATCGTGAGTTGATAAACATACGGGTGATTAATAATTTTGTACGTACCTGGAAATCTCTTAAACCATATGCTAAATCTATTTCCCTTTGCGTAACATTAGAATCTCCATTACGATGAGCTTCTTTAACCAATGAAGATACACCTTCCCATGTTAATGTGTGACCAGAATGTTGACATCGTTTAATCCATACCGTCATCCAATCAAGATTGTTTGCAATATACAAATGTAGTGCATCCCACTCTCGAGCAACTGTACAAAAAAAAAATAGACGACTTACAACCGATTTATTTTGAAGATTAAGAAATAATTTATTACAATAACATCTTATAATTTATTACCTGTCACTTTCCTCAATCTACCTTTCCCCATCAAGTACTCCCCTTTGAATTTTTTAAAAGGGTCGAGATCCCAAATGCGATCTACATGGATATTTGAAGCAAACTTAGGAAGATATTCAGTAATGTACACCATAGTCTGGTATACCATGTATCCCTCTACCATAGAACCCTCAGGATGTGCTCTTTGTCGAACCAAAGCCTTCAAAGATTTCAAGTGCCTCTCAACCATCCACATTGACCTAGTGTGTGCAGGTCCACACAATTCAATCTCCTCAACTTGGTGTATGAGGTAGTGTTCTTGTGCATTGAAAAAAGTTGGAGGTAGACACTTTTGCATTTCACACAATAAATGAGGAATTCTTCTCTTCCAATGGTTTATATCTTCTTTATGGATTTCTTTAGATGACAACCACCTACATTAAGAGATTCAAGTCACAAAAAATATATAAATACGAGACTTTACAAAATAATATACAATAGATTACATAGCAAGAAAAACAAATCGCGAATATAATAAATATATACAACAAATTGAACAGATATTACTGCTTACCTCATGTATTTTCCAAGATCATATATCACTTGTTTGATGTTATTGTTGAAGTGCTCTGGGAGAGATAGAGGTAGCACGTACTGCAGTAATTATAAACCAATCATTTCATTATTTTCTAACATAACATAATGAATAGTACACGTAGTTTATGAATATATTGTAAATACAGAAGAACATAACTTACCTTGATGAAAGTATGCCAATCATGCATTTTGAGCCCTGGCCCAAATTCACTTTTCTTTGATATGAGATTGCTTATGTTCCCAGCAAATCCTGTGGGAAATCGAATTTTTCGTATGACTTCTTTTATGGCATCACTTTGCTGCTCCGTTAATAACCAAGGAAGGGCACTTATATTAATCTGCTCTCTATTGCTATTTGAGTGAATGAAATTCTTCAGTGCATGATTGGATTCATGAATGTCATTACAAATTTTGACAATTTTTTCTTTGTCACGCCTTCCATCCAGTATTTTCCACAATGTCTCTGTTATATTCTTTCCAACATGCATAAGATCAAACAAATGCACAATTTGTAGGTCCTCGTAGTAGGGAAACCTACTAAATTGTCTGGGATAGCTTTTTAGTCCCTTTGGAAGGTTGTCAGTAGTGCCTTGACGACCTTCACGATCATCAATTACATAATTAGTAAACAAAAATCACAATAGAAATATATAAATTACAAACATAAACCATTAAGTGGAACGACATTACCTCGACGATTAATTCTATTATATTCCAACTTCCATAGGCGAGGTGTCATTCTTCGTGGCTTTGATGTAGTCTCTTCTTTCCCATTGAAAAGATGTTTTTCCATACTTCGATACTTATGATTCCTGTGGAGGAAGTGTCTGTACTCATCAAACACATGCTTTCCTAAACTTTTTGAATGACGAGATTTCATCTTTGGACCACAAAATGGACATGCAAATTTTCCCTTTGTTTGAAGACCTACAAGATAATGATATAATTGGATTATTAAATATGTTGATTTTTATAATTAGAATTATCATGCGCAACTTGAATTCACTATAACATACCACAAAAATGTGTTAGCCCTGGGGCATCATGTATTGTCCATACAAGTATTGCATGGAATTGAAATTGTCTTTGTCCTATTGGTCTAGACACGTCATACATAGTGACACCGTTCCATAACTCCACCAACTCGTCAATAAGAGGCTCAATATATACATTCATATCTTTAACTTGATATTTACCTACTTGAATGAACAGTAACATTACATAATTATTGTGACCATTTTACTGTAAGATTTGTAAGTACATGTAAATTAATAACTATCAAATGATAAAATACCTGGAACAATCATTGCCAACATAATGTGCTCCCTCTTTATTGACATCCACGGAGGAATGTTATTGTTGATAACAAAAATAGGCCACACCGAGAAAACAGATCTCATCTCTCCAAATGGATTGACACCATCCGCTGCCAATGAAAGCCTGAGATTACGAGGTTCTTCTTTGAAGTGTTGCCACTTTTCCTCTATGTGCATAAATGCCGAACCATCCGCAGGGATTCGAATAATGTCATCTCGACTTCTATTGCGTGCATGGTAATCCATAAATTGTGCCAAGCTAGTACACCTGAATAATTGTCGCATCCATGGAATAATGGGGATGTAACGAAGAACCTTGTGAGGCACCTTTTTTGTTATTCGATCTGTTCGATATCTACTCGTATGACATACAGGGCATTGTGTTGCAAATTCATGTTCTTTATAATATATAATATGATCATTGGGACAAGCATGTATTGCTTGATACTCCATTCCAATATCTTTCATAATAGCAGATAATTCTCGATATGAGCGAGGTAGAATATTTGATGGTGGTAACAAAAACTCGCCTATCAATCTACAACAAAAAATATAAGTTGTTAATATAAACAATATTAGTGGTACATTATTCACCCTTTGTTAACTATAAAGACATATATGACATACCTTAACATACGTGACATTGTTATGTTGGATAAACCATTCATAACCTTCAAGTTCAACAACAACAATACAGCAGAGAGAAGAGTTGTTTGGGAATCTTTGTATAGGGGCTCGTATGCCTTCTCAAGTAGAGGTACATCAAGGCTATCATCATCATCATGATCAGATCCGCTTGGACTAAATGTGTCATGGATCAATGTATTTATACCATCATCTTCAATTGTGTTTTCTGGCGCATGATCGTCATCTTCCATGGGATCATTATCTTCACCTTGGATGATCGCACCCCCATGTTCCTCCATATCATGTACTTCCCTGGGGAGATCAACCTATATAAAATTGATTAACATAAATAAACCATGATCTTCAACTCATCATCAAGTGATTTCATATGTATATAAATTGTTAAAATGATATAATGAACAACTTACCAGTGGATGATAGTCATGCCCCCCTTCAATGTGACCATTCTCCCTACAATGTCGCTTAACTGTTTTGATTAGCAATCTTCTACGGTTTAAGCCCTTACAAATTTTGCAGGGACAATAACATTTTCCATCACCTTTTCTTTTCAAGTTAGACCACAATCTAGCGATTGTCTCCCTATTTTGTTCTTCACTTATATTATCTGACATGATCGTTCTTCGCAGGAAGCAAAAATTGGGCTATGAAAACTTCGGTCTACAACTTTCAGTGACTAAGCAAAATTGTCAAAAGTACACAAAACATATAAGCTACAAGGCCTTCTTGCTTAGCTCTAGAAGCTCTCTAGCAATCAAAACATATAAGCTACAAGGCCTAACAGCAATTTCAAAACATATAAGCTACAAGGCAAGACATATTACATGACATGGCAAAAGGATTAAAATATACATTAGATTAAAAAATATACAATTTTCAAACCTGAGCGCGCGGCTATAACTCGTGCAATGGTGTTCTTGCTTAGCTTTAGAAGCTCTCCAGCAATCAAAACATATAAGCTACAAGGCCTAATAGCAATTTCAAAACAAGGGTCATCAAAAGAACCAAAAACAATGTGTGCAAACAATACCTTGTGAAGTGGTATAGACAATTAGAAGATGCTACTATGTGCTAGGGAACTTCTTAGAACTGTTGGTATATTCTTACAACTTGTTACACCTGGGATATTCTTCTCTGTAGATGCTACTGTGTGCCGTGGTCCAAACGGGCCCATAAATGTGGTTGAATAGCAATACATTCAAGTGGCTTACACAAGGGACAGTCACTGTGAGATATCCTCATGTGTGACTGTCCTTGTCACAAATGAGGACATCTCACAGTGACTGTCCCTTGTGTAATTGCCACTTGAATGAGGTCAGCCACTGTAAAGACAACATGATAATGTACACATACAATGAGTGTACATTATCATGTTGTCTTTACAGTGGCTTCTCTCATGTTGTATATTCTTCTCTGTAGATGCTACTACGTGCTAGGGAACTTCTTAGAACTGTTGGTATATTCTTACAACTTGTTACACCTGGGATATTCTTCTCTGTAGATGCTACTGTGTGTCGTGGTCCAAACGGGCCCATAAATGTGGTTGAATAGCAATACATTCAAGTGGCAATTACACAAGGGACAGTCACTGTGAGATGTCCTCATGTGTGACTGTCCTTGTCACAAATGAGGACATCTCACAGTGACTGTCCCTTGTGTAATTAAGTATTGTGGGGAAGCATTCTAAATAACCAAAGCCGCTAACAATAAATTCAACACAGATATGTCCTCATTTCTGGGTATTTTAGCTCTCTAACAGCTGAATACCAGATTAAATAATAATGACAAAAGAAAAATAAACCCAACGTACTCAGAAATTGTAGCTGTGATTTTGCGGAGGGAATCTCTCTCGGCGCTGTTGAAAACACAAATGACAACCCGCTTGATTTCGCGGAGGGAATCTCTCTCGGTGCTGTTCAAAACACAAATGACAACCCGCTTTGTTCAAAACACAAATGATAACCCGCTTGATTTCGCGGAGGGAATCTCTCTCGGCGCTGTTGAAAACACAAATGACAACGTTCCTTTTTTTTTTTGCACTTATATCCCGACCAACATAAGGTCCATTTGTAATACAACATGATAATGTACACTTACAGTGAGTGTACATTATCATGTTGTCCTTAGAGTGACTATCCTCATTTGTTGAAGAAGAAAAGCATTAATGTGGCTGAATAGCAATACATTCAAGTGGCAATTACACAAGGGACAGTCACTATGAGATGTCCTCATTTGTGACTGTCCTTACAGTGAGTGTACATTATCATGGTGTCTTTAGAGTGACTGTCCTCATTTGTTGAAGAAGAAAAGCATTAATGTGGTTGAATAGCAATACATTCAAGTGGCAATTACACAAGGGACAATCACTATGAGATGTCCTCATGTCTGACTGTCCTTGTCACAAATGAGGACATCTCACAATGACTGTCCCTTGTGTAATTCAAGTGGCAATTACACAAGGGACAGTCACTGTGAGATGTCCTCATTTGTGACTGTCCTTACAGTGAGTGTACATTATCATGTTGTCTTTAGAGTGACTGTCCTCATTTGTTGAAGAAGAAAAGCATTAATGTGGTTCAATAGCAATACATTCAAGTGGCAATTACACAAGGGACAATGTCATGAGCCGTGACATATTGAACTTAGTATAATAATAAAATGATTAGATGATATATAATAATCTATTATTAACGGTATATAACAATAATATATAATTATTATCAAAAGATAATAATAATATATAGTTAGCATAATAAGTAATATGTTAATTAAATAATATTAAAATATTAATAAATAATATAATTATGATTATAATTATAATATAAATTAATAATAAATAATTATTAATAAATTATATATATTATATTATAATAATATATTAAGTAATAATATTAAATCAATTATTGATATAATAATTTTAATATATAAATAATATTAATAAACCTCTCAATATAAAACAATATGTTATCACTATAATAATATTTATTATAATATTATTAATATTACTAACATCATTAATTATAATATTTAATAATAACAATAACATTAATAATAATAATAATAATAATAATAACGTTTAAAGCAATATCGAATATCTGTAATCGATATACATCTACATTAAACATCTGCATTATCTATCACGATGAGGAACGAAGAAGTGATACAACAATCACTAGTCATTACACATCGATACCATGAGAGGATGATTAATGAACCAAATACTATGAAGTCAAGATCAACATGATATGAATAAGGGATAGGTCGCTATGTGTTTCAGAAGATGTATTGATAAGCAAGAAGGATAACCATTCATATATTATAAATAATCATTAATTGCACAAGTTTAGACAATGACATATCCGATAAAGCAATATCAAACATGAAGACCCGCTAGCAAATATGCACCATCACTTCCTATGTTATCATGACAATAACATAAACTAGATTGAATTCTACTATCTATATCAATAGACACCACATAGGAGGCTATCGACTAAAGGATTGAAAGATTATCGTTTGTCTGAGATAAACCACATCTTGTAGAAACACAAAAGCATCAGTGATTATATCACAAGCTATTGATGAATGAGGCATCAGTCATGGATAATAAGTACAATGTATCCTTAAGTATTAACAGGAATGGAAGTCAATTTGAAGATCAAATTCCATTACCAGCAATCAACCAATAAATGGACAATTATCAGAAAATGATATCGACTTATATCAGAGTAGAAAGATTGGATATCATCATAACAATATGGGATAAGGAAAGAGTTAATATCGATTGACTAAATACTAATGATAGTTAGACCAAACTAATACAAACACAATGGATGTTAACTACTGGTTGCACTACCAATTAGGGAAGATTACCTTCATAAAAAGATTTGATATTGAGTCAATCTGGGAGTTATCTATGATCAGAAAATAATGAAATAATATTATGTGAACTGTCGGATTATGGAAAGGTGTGCTTAACAAAGGGACATGGAGGAAGAAACAAGACACGTCTCATTCATAGCATCTCTTCATTTGTTAAAGACAATATAAGAATGCATTCTCGTCAGTCACTCAAGGCATCATTAGAACTTTATTTACTTATCCATATTTGGATATACTCAATAGAGCATCTGCCTTTGGCAGTTTGGTTTCAAGTTTATCATTGCAGATCAGAGACAACACCATGATTGCACAGATAGAAAGGATAGTCAGAAACAGCATCAATATTTGAAGTTGCAAGCATATAATTCAGAATCTGAAATAGCAACATATCACTCATAGCGATATTACACATTTGCATAATTACATCATCATATCAGACACAGCAAATACATTGCTGTAAGCAATACTTATTGATTGTATATCGATATTGTTTATATCAGACATACCATCATTATACTATCACTATAAGTGATAGGAAACATCATACTCATAGCATATTTCATATCATTATATCCGACAGTGCTATTAAACATATTGGTATCAATATCATCTTGCACACATATTGTGATTGAATCTGAAATAGCGGTTGATATCTTAAGTAACCTCCATTACTTAGTTTAATTGTAAGTATCTGATAGAGTAAGTCTGAGAAGTGGAGTAATTGTTCCTGTTTTCCAAGTTAGCCAAAAAGGGGACATTACAGACAATCACTGTGAGATGTCCTCATGTGTGACTGTCCTTGTCACAAATGAGGACATCTCACAATGACTGTCCCTTGTGTAATTCAAGCGGCAATTACACAAGGGACAGTCACTGTGACATGTCCTCATTTGTGACTGTCCTTATAGTGAGTGTACATTATCATGTTGTCTTTAGAGTGACTGTCCTCATTTGTTGAAGAAGAAAAGCATTAATGTGGTTCAATAGCAATACATTCAAGTGACAATTACACAAGGGACAATCACTGTGAGATGTCCTCATGTGTGACTATCCTTGTCACAAATGAGGACATCTCACAATGACTGTCCCTTATGTAATTCAAGCGGAAATTACACAAGGGACAGTCACTGTGAGATGTCCTCATTTGTGACTGTCCTTACAGTGAGTGTACATTATCATGTTGTCTTTAGAGTGACTGTCCTCATTTGTTGAAGAAGAAAAGCATTAATGTGGTTCTATAGCAATACATTCAAGTGGCAATTACACAAGGGACAATCACTGTGAGATGTCCTCATGTGTGACTTTCCTTGTCACAAATGAGGACATCTCACAATGACTGTCCCTTGTGTAATTCAAGTAGCAATTACACAAGGGACAGTCACTGTGAGATGTCCTCATTTGTGACTATCCTTACAGTGAGTGTACATTATAATGTTGTCTTTAGAGTGACTGTCCTCATTTGTTGAAGAAGAAAAGCATTAATGTGGTTCAATAGCAATACATTCAAGCGGCAATTACACAAGGGACAGTCACTGTGAGATGTCCTCATTTGTGACTGTCCTTACAGTGAGTGTACATTATCATGTTGTCTTTAGAGTGACTGTCCTCATTTGTTGAAGAAGAAAAGCATTAATGTGGTTCAATAGCAATACATTCAAGTGGCAATTACACAAGGGACAATCGATCACTGTGAGATGTCCTCATGTGTGACCTTTGTGAAGGCAAGTGCCAATTTGTACCCAAGTTACCAATATTGTGGCAAAAGTGGGAATGAAGCATTTAGGGGTCAAATTGGGCAAAGAAGTGTAGAAGTGGCCTATGTGAGGTCTAAATAGCCTAACTAAGTCATGGTTAGGGTCTTATGGTGTTTGAACAATAAGTTTTGAACCAAAATCCCAAAGGTTGTAACAAGTTGTCAATGTTGTCATTCACAACATTGACAACATTTGTGCAAGGGAGCATTTTCGAGTAAGATGGTTATGTAACTATATGAAACCATTGAATTAGGCATCAGATCAACTATAAGAGGCCTCCATCGATCTGTGCAAAAGGTTGGGGGGAAAAACATTTGGAATTAAGAAGATTTGTAGAGTAACACGGTTTTAGTGAATTCTTGAGTTTTTTTGTTTCTTTGTTTTCAGTTGATTAATGGATTAGATAGCTCGCAGTGTCTATTGGAAAAGTTAGTACAAGTTGTTTTTTAATTCTGTGTTGTGTTTTTTTTGAGTTTTGAAGCATTCCAACTAGTTTGTTAATTCTTTTGTTAACTACCCTATCATTGGTTTGAACCAGGCAGGTTGAACAAATGGAGTCTTAGCTCATCATTCCATTGTCAATTTTGTACGGGCTCTTGGAATGGGTGAGGAGACTCCATGTACTATATGTTTGGAAGGAGGGGCCCTGGGAAGCTCATTTTCTATGTTTGCAATGATGTCCTAGGTGAGTCAGTTGTGCACAGTTAGGGATGACAAATCATTACAAGAAGATTACAACAAGTTGAATGCATTGGTTGCTTCAACTAAAATCTCATGGAGAGGTAGACACACATCTAAAGAAGCCCCAAGTCAAATTAGAAGATTGGGTGAGTTTCTTTGGCTGCTAAGAAAACAAACTCTTAGTCAGACTGTCCAAGTTGTGTCAAAATACTTGTTTTCAGGCATGGCTGTAGCAGTTGGTGTACAAAAAATCTAGGAGGAGAAGACCTTAGATATCTTGGAGTTCTCAATAAAGGGCATCTGAATCCTAAGCCCTTTAGGTGGCTTAATATAAACAAAAAGGCTTGACAAAGGCCTAATTGCTAGCAGCCTATTTTTGGGTGCAATTGGCATGCATGGTTTGATGAACCGGATTGAAGTACTGATGAAAAGTATAGGTGAAGGAGTAATATTGAAACCAATAGAGGTCCTAGTGGCCAGCCTCTCCATGGAGTAAAGTTCTAGTTGAATGTGTTTCAATTTGTGAAGACAAGACTAGGAGTGTCCTAGTAGCTAGATTGGTATTGAGCAGAGTTCGTTGTATTTCTTGTTGGTGTGCACTAGTTGAAGGAGTGGGATCTTGGGTAGAGATACCTAAAGAGTGTAGGGATAGTTAAGTACCCTATCAAGTCAAAACATTGGCCTAAAGAGACCCTAGTGAAGGATAGGGAGTGAGCAAGACAAAGTGTTACATCAATTAACAAGATCATTTTTTGGTAATTGTGTACATTATCATGTTGTCTTACAGTGACTGTCCTCATTTGTTGAAGAAGAAAAGCATTAATGTGGTTCAATAGCAATACATTCAAGTGGAAATTACACAAGGGAATATCACTATGAGATGTCCTAAGTGTGACTGTCCTTGTCACAAATGAGGACATCTCACAGTGACTGTCCCTTGTGTAATTGCCACTTGAATGAGGACAGTCACTGTAAAGACAACATGATAATGTACACAAGTACCGTGAAGGTAGTCGCAAGTTAGGGCTGTTTCATTGCATACCCGAAACAATGAAGACATTACAATCCACAAAACGTTTGTGCTTGAAAGATGAACAAATAAAATTAAACTTCTAAATAACCAAAGCCGCTAACAATAAATTCAACATAGATATGTCCTCATTTCTGGGTATTTTAGCTCTCTAACAGTTGAATACCAGATTACATAATAATGACAAAAGAAAAATAAACCCAACGTACTCAGAAATTGTAGCTGTGATTTCGCGGAGGGAATCTCTCTCGGCGCTGTTGAAAACACAAATGACAACGTTCTTGTTTTTTTTGCCCTTATATCCCGATGTGATTTCGCGGAGGGTTACGGTGCTGTTGAAAACACAAATGACAACGTTCCTTTTTTTTTTTGCCCTTATATCCCAACAACATCGCAATTGCAAGTTAGGGCTGTTTCACTGCATACCCGAAACAATGAAGACGTTATGGTCCACAAAACGTTTGTGCTTGAAAGATGAACAAATAAAATTAAACTTCTAAATAACCAAAGCCGCTAACAATAAATTCAACATAGATATGTCCTCATTTCTGGGTATTTTAGCTCTCTAACAGCTGAATACCAGATTACATAATAATGACAAAAGAAAAATAAACCCAACGTACTCAGAAATTGTAGCTGTGATTTCGCGGAGGGTTACGGCGCTGTTGAAAACACAAATGACAACGTTCTTGTTTTTTTTGCCCTTATATCCCGATGTGATTTCGCGGAGGGTTACGGCGCTGTTGAAAACACAAATGACAACGTTCTTATTTTGTTTGCCGTTATATCCTGATGTGATTTTGCGGAGGGTTACGGCGCTGTTCAAAACACACATGACAACGTTCCTTTTAAATTTTGCGCTTATATCCCGACAACGTCGCAATTGCGACAGTGACAAATGTATTATCGTCGCAAATTGCGACGGTGTCGGGCTATATTTGAAAAAAAAAGAGCAAAACCACATGACATTTGCCTGCCGTCGCAAATGGCCGTCGCAATGTCACCCCAAATGTATTAGTGCTAGCATTGGACCCACTGAAGACTCACTGCCTGGAAGATCAGATGACGGGTGCATGATCACAAGGGGAAATAATATTCCTTGTGATCATGTGCCAGCCGTAGATGCAAAAGGGTAACAAGAGGCCAATCCCACTTGGATAGATGGCACACGATCATGAATTCGCATGTCAAAACTCTCCAACATCACACAGTCTTGTGAACAAGTGACAACCACAAGTTTTAAAGCTTCGAACATTTGGAAAAATTAATGGCGCAGGGACTTAGGACTTAGGAAAAATTAAAGGGGACCCCACCAGACATAAAAAACTAACCGCCAAACAATATAAAAGGTCATTTTAATTAACACATAGGGATTTAAGGATTTAAGTCACCTAAAAGGTAATGATGAAAAATAACAGGGCTAGGGCATTTTTAATTTTTTCCACACGATGGATAGTTTTTTAAAAATTTGACAAGGGTTTTAGCCAGAGACCAGAAAAGAGACTGCAGAGGCTAGGGGAAGAATAGTGAGGGCATGAAAATTTTTTTAAGCACTAACAGTGGCTCTTGTTGGGGATGTATGCCTCCTGCAGGCATAGCAAGGATTCAGATCTCTAGGAGGAGCAGACCACCTACTGGACAAAACACAAGGACCTCAAAAATTGGCAACTGAACCAGGGAAAAAGGAAGGGAAACACACAATAGGAAAGGGAAAGTATTTACAAAATTTACAATATTTACAGAAGGCTCAGGGCCCCAAAACTTCTGATTAGTTTTTGCCTCTATCATACATCTAGTTTTCATTTCTTCCTTCATGAGGTACACCAAATATTTTATTTTTAGTTGTTTCACTAGGCGTGTCAACATTTCCAACCAACCTATCAGGCATAACAAAGTAACTATCTTCATAGTGCATGTAAAATTTTTTGGCACTCACTTCATTTTTCTCACTATGAAGAAAAGACTCATCATACCTATGAACAGTACCATTAGATAAAAACCTATTCTTTTCTACTGACTCATGTATGCTATCAATTGGAAACACAAAAAACTCATTCTCTACCTGTTGAAAGGCTTCATTTATACCCTAACCTTGCATTTCCACAGGTGCAACCAACTGGAACTCAAATGAATAGTCAAACTCATGTTCACAAATGTGATTATTACCAAATTCTGCAACTATTCCACAACCTTCTAATGAACAGGATGCAACATCATCACTTAAAACTTTGTCACAGATGGAAAAAGAAGAACATCTTGACTCAAATGAATCTAAAATCTCCACATGTCCCTCAAAAAAAGGATTGACAACTTCATGCAATACACCTTGTTGAACATCATGACAAAAATTGGGTTGATAATCATTAAACTCTTCATTATATAAAGCATTGGGGAACACTTTAAGTTCACTTCCCATTTCAACCTCATGGAGACTTACAACATATGAAGAAAAGTCAGAACAAAATGAAGATTCACAGTCATCATCACCTACCAAGCATGTAGTATCCATGATTATGTCCTTGTTATTCAAAAGAGACCCATCAGATAACACTTTGTTCAAATCTTCATGTTCTACCTCACTGATATCATAATGAATTATTGTTTTTTGGTCTTCATACCTTGAGGATGAATCACCCTCAACATCTTCACTATCCAAAGAATGTTCACTTCCATCATCACTTTCTTCTTCCCATGTTGCATCTGACTCATATGGAGACACCATAACCTCACTATCTTCATCACTCCAATTATCAGCACCTAAGGACATAACCCCAAGTGCATCATCAAGCCCAAGGTTGTCATCACTAAGTATCCAATCTCTGATACATATATAATACTCTTCCCATAATGCATTTGACCAATTAGTCGACTCATGAAAACAAAGATCCAAGAATAAACCAATGAACTCAGATTCTGAAAACTCAACATCATCAGGAAGCTCATTATATACATCCCAAAATCTATCATAGAAAAGAGATATGGATAGATCCTTTCTACATCCTATTTTCAATCTCATCAATGACATGCAATCCCTAAGGATGCCCTTCTCAAGGAAAGCAAGCTCCTCCTCAAGCTTACCCATCAAACTTAATGCAATACTTCCATACAATTTTGTAGAGATGTAACTGAAAACTTGAAGTATGCAAACCTCTACTCACACCTTATCCTTTTCTTAGTGCTTGATGACTTAATAAGGAAACAGCTAGACCTTGAAAAGTACCTAAGAGTTTTGTAGCAGAAGACTTTGTTGACTAGAAGGTAGGGTAGATCTAGAGCTCACCCTGAAGCTCCATTAGATTCTTTGTTGTGTAGAGTCGCCACCTCCTTGGAGAGGAAAGTAATGCACTTGTTCTTATTTCTTCTTCCAATCAACAAAAAACTCCACCAAGTAAGCATGCACTGTTTATCAAAAGATGCACTAATCAAATAGAGAAATCAGAGCCGCCACTCAATACATAGTGAGAAGATTTAGCAAATGCTTATTTGTTCATCTGACTCTATGATCTTAACCAGACTTTGGGATGATCTAGCCAAGCAAGGAAGCTTGCTGTCTTTTACTTCTTCCCTAGTAGAGTCACCATCTTGTTGGTTTTTTTTTCCCCAAAGGTCAGATTGACATTAGGATTGATAGAGCTAGTGTCACATTCACTCAACACTCCAAATTTGACAAGGAAAAAGGCCAATTGACAAGGATCAAAGGGAGATCCTTCTACACTTTGAGCTCCACATCACTCAGGTGGGTATACCTCATCTGCACACACATACAACTTGAATCACACTACAGGCCTGTAGGTAACTGATTTTGGAATAGTTTTCAAACCCCTATAGGTATCTTGTACCTCAATAAAACCAAGATCTCATGCAATAGCCCTACTTGCATAGAATGAGTATGAAAACCAGAGACCTATCCTAACAACATGAAAGGGAAAGGGTGGAACTTAATGCAAATGATTTAAAGATGGGTTTGAAAGGTTTCCTGAGATACCCTAAGTCTCCCATAGACTAGTGCCTTATCCAAAGGGCCACAAAGTCAAATACCCTATTGCAATAGACAGCTATGAAACAAGAAAGCAATAAATTCAATATGTTGATGCCTAACATCAATCACACACCATGACCAAACCTCACTTTAACAACCCACCTATGTATCCAAGTATGTTATTACCCATCCAAAGGCTTTTAACCCTCCCCTTAGAAGAGACCTATAAATAGATAATGCATTAACCAACATCCACTAGAAGACAAGCATGACATATCTTTGACACCTTAGCTCATACATACATGAAAACTAATCCTAAACCAATTATCTCTATGAAGAAAACTCTATTGTAGACACATAGGAATTATAATAGAAAAATCAAACATACTTGATGTATTGATCAATGAATTTAAAATTCAAATGGAGATAGCTTGGTAACAGTAAGAATAAATTGAGTCCTCATACATAAGACAAATCAATTACAATATGTATTATATTCTCTGAACCAACAAAGGAAGAAAGAACACCCTATATGTAGAGAGAAGGAGAAAATCTACAGGAAAAGGACCCTTCATGGAACTAGAATAATGGACATCCAAAATTGTGGAAGCCCTCAAAAATAAAAAACACAGCCATATATACCCTTGGTTATCTTGGAATCCTACACAAGTTAGGATGCAACAAGCTACGGATAACCATGGTAAGGGTTAGGGTTTCTACCCACCAAAACAATTCAAAAGATTATAATTCAATACATTGGATGGAAAACCAAGCAACCTTGAGCGATCAGATGTAATGTCCCCACCAGGGAACCCATAAGGAATTAGGTCTTAAGACCAAAAATTGCAACTAACAAATTTTTTTTTGTAACATTAAATCATTAGTACAACACATTAACATTCCTTAAGGTTCCCTTAATGAATTCCTTTGCTAACATATTCACATTACTTATCCAAATTGAATTTCATTTCCTTTCTTTACTTTCGCATTTAGAACTTAAGAGATAGAGTAAGAAAATAACATTTCGTTTACAATTATATTCCTTACTTAATATACTAATTTCATTTCACCTTCCTACACATTGAATGACTATTCATTACAAATTATATTTGAACCATATCATAATTAAATATTTTCCTTTCATTGCAACAAAGAAGAGATAGAAAAGATCATTCAACATTACATTGTACATTTCCAACTTTGCTCTTTCAAATAATAACCCTTGAAATCAAACCTAGTACTATCCCTCCTAGTTACATTGCTTTGCTTTTCAAATACATCTTTCTGATAATAGATCTCATAATAACAAGTACATAAATGGCCCGAAGGCATTACAACATTTCTTTTCATCTTTCCTTTCAAAAATACAAAATAAAAAATACAAATATCTGCATTAATACATAAATTTGAACACATCCAAGACACGAACCATGACTAGGACCTCGAAAGATTTTTGCCACCCAACCATGTGGAACTGGTGAGGTTCCACCCCCTATGCTAGGAGATAGAACCAAGATACTTACAAGGCCCTAAGCAATCTAAGGCTGAAAAGATAAAGAAATCCAAGACTCAAAAAAACATAAAATATCATCATACTATAACATAGAGGTCAAGGTTCTAGGATACCACCTAAGTGAGTGTCATCACACAACCTGTGTATTGGGATCCACCCTAGAAACCATGTAACCCCGGTCCCCCTTTTATGAATAGGGATCCATCCTAGTAGTTATCCCTAGTCTTAGTACTCCAATCAGGTCTCTGTGGCCATTATTATATTCTCTTTCATTATCTTTTGAATCCCCCCTTCCCAGGTTAATTTTTAAGGTTATCACTTTTTAACAAACCCACCCATAGGATCCTCTGGAAACCACTTTAGGGTTCCAACACCTATGGTGAGCCACTCACTTAAGGTTCCTATTCCCTTACCCCACACACACACAAGCCATGAAAACTTTACGTAATCTCAAAAGATCCATCTCTTAGGTCTAGGGAACCCCTCGGTGCACTCAAGCCACCCGAACAAGTTCTGACCTTATATTATGGACTCTACCAAAAACCAAGTATGAACAAAATCTTAAAATCAAAACCATGTATACAATTTCATTAAACACAACATAAAACTTCCCACATGCACTTACACAACATTTCATAGCTTATTTAAAAAATATAGGGAAATCTCATGTGGCTGAAATTTGGCTAAGTCTGAGTTTTTAAGAAATCTCAAAATTAGAAATTGCATCATAACTCCCATGAATCTGAAACCTATCCTAATCATCTTAGAAGGTACCTAAACCCTTTATAAAAGTATAACTTAAAGTATACTTAAATGTTATGATTGTATAAAGCCTGATCCTGCACTTAAAAGCCCCTAACACCCTAAAAACTCTAAACGACATTCCACCCAGACTTGTATGATAGTGTGCATTCCCATATGACATTTCACAAACTATCATATGGGTATGAACCCAATGTCGTATGACATTCCACACAGACTTGTATGATAGTGTGCATTCCCATACGACATTCGACCAACTGTCGTATGGGTATGAACCCAATGTCGTACGAGTATAAACAAAATGTCATACAAGTATGAACACAATGTCATACAACTTCCCGAAAACACTAAAAATTGGTCTCTATAGGCATGGAGAGTGCCTGGGAAAAGGTTCCCTGAGGTCAACCTGATGTAGGGACCTCAGCACCATATCCATAGCACATCCTCAACATTGCCTAAGCCACAAAATAAATAAAATAAAATAAACCATTCACAAACAAGCCTACAAGCAGAAAAGAGTCAGGAAAAAGGACTGTATCTCAATGCTACACCTTCATGACCCTTCCTGTTTCTTCCTAGACTTCTCTATTTCATCCAAATTAAATAAACACATCCTTCCACATGACCAAAAGTATTCCTAACTCCCCAAGAAGATTTTTGAAATACAAAGTAAATAAAAGCTATTTGATCATACATAATTAACTTTCCAGAAGACACAGTAGAACACACAGAGCATAAAACATTTACATATAATTTTGGATACATAATAAGAAAATCATATTATAATTTAATATCCTATCATATGCAGACACATTCATACAAAAATAGAGGAAGAATGGGGATTCTTCTCGGTTTAGACCCTACCTTGGGTCCTGTAGAGAATCCTCTTCCCTTGGCTGGATAATCTCTGTGAAGCTTCAATCCTTGAGTAGATATCCTTCTGGAAAATCTTCCTCCAAACAACCTCACACACTTGACTTAAAAAAAAAATAGAGACTCTCAACTCACATAAAATTTCTAGAGAAAAAAATTACAGACAACACAAAACAAATATCACTCCTCCAAAACTATACTCCAAAATTATCATCCCCCTTCACACCAAAATCTACAATTATTTATCCTCCAACTATGTGGTTGGAGGAGTTGCTTTATGGGAAGCAACTTCTCCAACTTCCATAGTTGGTTGGAGGAACAACCAAATAATTCCCGTAAGGACTTAATCAAAGTTTTAATGAAATTTAATTAAAATATCATTTAAAAGAAATCTTAACAAGAATAATAAACAAATACCCTCCAAGAAAGACACATAGCACAAATGGAAAACAAGTAGCCTAACTTCTAGGAGGTCTTGAGTTCAACTCCCACCTAGATAGCTAATTTTACTACAAAGGGCATTTTCCTTTTATTATTTTTTTTTTTTATTAAATACATTCATCAAATATACTTTATTTCACTCATTTTTTTATTTTTTGTTTTTACTTATTACCAATAACATACCATTTACACAAATGATGAAAACATACAATTATTATTATTTATATAAGCATGGATATATGCGTGTGTGCCCACATATATACATACCTATATAAAATACAAACAATTATAACATATTTATAACTATTATACATATAAAATAGATTAATTATAACTCATAACATAAATTTAGACCAACATCAAATCAAGTCCATACATAAACTACATTCTACTTCCCCAACTAGGATAACTCCTTAAACAAAATTCTAAGTCCATGGGTAACCTCGAGAGTATCTTGGTTAAATCTCCACACATCAACAGTTCAAGGATTTTGAAGGCACACTTAGACCTATGTAGCCAGGTGGAACAATGCCTGGTACCTACATCCTACATCACCAATTGATATGCATATACAAAAATATAAACAACAGTGGCAAACAAGGAGGGAGAGTGTGTCATTGTGTGGACCTCCCATAGGAGTAACTATGACTACCCCTCCTCATCCTACACTCACATCAACCAGTGAACATAAAACCATAATAGGGTCAGTAGGGCTAGAACATAATCATAACACAAATCAATGTAAAATATTTTACTGATAGTTCATTTCTAGCCATTCATTATTATAGCTAATTTAATATGTCCAAATAACTGCAGTAACCAAATATATATGCTCAAATGTCTCATAAAATGATAACTAAACAATAATCATAGTCCATCATAAAATCCAAAGTGTCAAAGCAATAGTCCTGTCAGTCTAACATAAAAAGATGCTAGGGCGGGCATTACATCAGACCTGAAATCAATCTTCATTTATGGTAATTCTTCTGGAACTGTACTGAAGATCATGAAATTTTATGCAAATCTATCTGATTTGACCCCTTGCATCATGTCTTAAACACCTTTATTCATTCTCCCACGACATGAAAATTTCTTGCAAATACTCATCAAACCCTCTGGACCACACTGCAACAACTAGCACCACCGAACTAATCAAATTCGGCCACTAAAACATTCAATTTTGGTCCTTTCTATCATTGGAAACCCTCAGAAAATTCAAATTCAAACTGCAACGGTCACGTCAAATTTTTTAAAATGCAATCATAGATCTTTTCCTTTTCCCGGCAGATCAAATGGTGAATGAGATCTCCATTTATCTTTAAAAATGACCATGGGACCCAGAACAGTCAACTACCCCCTTACCACACCAATGACTAATCAAAAGCAAGCAACTCAGCAGCACGAAGTACCCAAGACACACCGTAGAGCTTCCCCCTTTAGTGAATATCAATGATGGGCACATGATCGCAAGGGAGAAGAATATTCCTTGTGATCACGTGCCAGCCATAGATCTTTCGGCACATCAACCTCCTTGAAAATGCGTGGACCCACTGACACAGTCCACCTCATCCCACCTAGACCAATGAGAAATTGCCAATCAATTCTGTCTGACACCGGGACCATCACCATGAAGCACATAGCCAAAAGTGAATCGACGGCTATTGCTAAAGTGTTGACTTATCTAGTGCACATCTTGACCTTGCGGTAAAGTGAGAGCCATAAGATTAAGTAGGTCCTTAACTATCTGTTAGACCAAAAACCTCAGGTCCCATTGACACGTCCCCGTCAGCAAACCCTTTAACCAATCAGAAGAAAGCTATGTCATTAAATTTGACACAGGTCCCACTACTCTTTATCCTTCATGAGCTATTCTGACAGCCTCTACCTATATACTAACACAACCAATGAGAAAGGTCCACGGTGGCCTAACTTGGCATTGGACCCACTAAAGATTCACTGCCTAGAAGATTGGATGACGGGCGCATGATCGCAAGGGGAAAGAATATTCCTTGTGATCACGCGCCAGCCATAGATGAGAAAGGGTAACAAGAGGTTGGGCCCGCTAGGATAGATGGCACATGATTGTGAATTCTCATGTCAAAACCCTTTGACATCACACAGTCTTGCGAACAAGCGAAAACCACAAGTTTTAAAGCTTCAAACATTTGGAAAAATTAATGGCGCAAGGACTTAGGTCTTAGGAAAAATTAAAGGGGACCCCGCTAGACATAAAAACCTAACCACCAAACAATATAAAAGGTCATTTTAATTAACACATGTGGATTTAAGGATTTAAGTCACCAAAAAGGTAATGAAAAAAAAGAACAGGGCTAGGACATTTTGAATTTTTTCCACCCAACGGCTAGGTTTTTAAAAATTTGACAAGGGTTTTAGCCAGAGACCAGAAAAGAGACTGCAGAGGCTAGGGGAAGAACAATGAGGGCATACAAATTTTTCTAGGCACTAACACAACTTTGGAAAACTTGATTTTGAAATTGAGATGAAATATTCAACCACTATTCAACGAAATGGACATCAAATGCATAACATTCTCGTCAAAATTAATGTTATTTAAAGGTTGAAAAATTGACCAATACTAATTTTTGGCTTAAGAAAAATGACGGTGATTGAACAAAGCATTTTCATTGTACTATATATTCACAGCCTCAAGAAAAATCAAACTGACTAAGAAAGCTTCGTTTACCTACAAATTTGTGTGCTTGTCTGAGTTTGATATGCAGATCTATGTATCAAACTCAGACAAGCACACAAATTTGTAAGTAAATGTTGATTAAATATTTTATTTTTAATAGCAATTTAAAAGGCTATTTAAATGTTTTGATGGTTTGATAAGAACAAAATTGGTATTCATATATAAATTATTGAGCTTCTCTTTGTTTCGATAATAGTTTAACATTCTCTACTTAACAGGGCCAACCACGTGAAGGTGGAAGCTCATCTAGCCCTTCCTAGGATCCTCTTATGACCCTTTACAATACTTTAAGACCTCTAAGATGTATTCTTAGGGATCGTAAAGGGTCGTAAGGGTCATAAGGGGTCCTGGGACACAACAACTGAGAAACATAAATGTAGGCATCATGGCCACAATGTTTTGGAAACACAACATAATTGAGTGGTATACCCAGACAATGCAATGCAACCACTACTCCTGTAGCTCTAAGTTGACACTGCGGGATCCAAAAACCAAAGATAAGGAATCTATATATGGTTTTTGGATCCATAGTGTTAACTTAGAACTACAGGAGTAGTGGTTGTGTTGCATTTTCTGGGTATAGCATTCAATTATGTTGTGTCTCCAAACAATTGGGACCATGATGCCTACATTTATATTTCTCAACTGTTGTGATACCTACATTTATGTTTTGTAGCTGTCATGTTTATTTGCATGTTCTTTGTGTTTGGCTTCTCTCCCTCACATCAAAAATAAGATTTTTCCCAATTTGAATCGAGAATGCGCATGCAACACAAGCAGAATATGCACGGATAGTAGGTGGAGTTGAAAAAACACAACACGTTTACATTTTCACGATGGTCTATAACTTAAAATATGCAATTAAAGACCTCTATAAAAAATGCAACCTTGTTGTGTTTTTCAACTCCACCTGATATCCTATGTATATGAATTGAGATTGTGTATTGAACTAGGCTTCTCTTTCTACATTGCCTGAAACCAAGAGACTGTCATAGTTAACATCTAAATGGTGTGTCTCATCATCACAACTAATCCACCTTAAACAATTGAATATGTTTTCTTGTATTAAATATTCATTAATAAAAATTTGAATAGAAAATGTATACCTTGAGTACTACAATTCACATTAGAATTGACGCCTCCATCGTGCTTGGCTGGTGCAGTATCAATATTGGTAGGTTGCATTCCAATGTAAATAAAATAGATGTAGATTTAGATGATGATATCGCATAAATCCCTAATTTACAGTCTATCATTTGTTCTCTAAAACACTAAATTAGGGATTTCTGCGATGTCTTCATCTGTATCTACAACTATTGCCTATGTTGTTGTAGGTGCTTTTCCCCTATTTGATATTTATCTTCAGGTGTCCACACTCATTCTGTTGGTTGTTGCCAGCTTCTCTTTGTTTTGAGAATAGTTTAACATTCTCTGAGAAACATAATTGTAGGCATCATGGTCACATTTTTTTGGAGACAATGTAATTGAGTGGTATACCCAGACGATGGAGAGCAACTTCTACACCTCTGGATCCAAGTTGTTATCCATCCGCAGTGTCAACTTGGAATCGGAGGTGCAGAAATTGCTCTCCGTGTAGGTATACAACTCAATTATGTTGTCTCCAGAAAAATGTGACCATGATGCCTACAATTATGTTTCAAGAATAGTTTAATTAACATTCTCTACTTAACAGGGCCAACCACGTGAATGTGGAAGCTCATTTGGCCCCTCCTAGGAGCCTCTTATGACCATTTACAACATTTTAAGACCTCTAAGATGTATTCTTAGAGGTCATAAACGGTCTTAAAGGGTCATAAGGGGTCCTAGGACACAACAGTTGAGAAACATAAATGTAGGCATCATGGTCACAATGTTTTGGAAACACAACATAATTGAGTGGTATACCCAGATGATGCAACACAACCACTACTCCTGTAGTTCTAAGTTGACACTACAAGATCCAAAAACCAAAGATAAGGAATATATATATGGTTTTTGGATCCATAATGTCAACTTAGAACTGTAGGAGTAGTGGTTGTGTTGCATTTTCTGGGTATAGCATTCAATTATGTTGTGTCTCCATACAATTGGGACCATGATGCCTACATTTATGTTTCTCTGCTGTTGTGATACCTAAATTTATGTTTTGTAGCTGTCATGTTTATTTGCATGTTCTTTGTGTTTGGCTTCTCTCCCTCGCATCAAAAATAAGATTTTTCCCACTCTGAATCAAGAATGCACATGCAACACAAGTAGAATATGAACGGATAGCAGGTGGAGTTGAAAAAACACAGCACATTTACATTTTCATGATGGTCTATAACTTAAAATACACAATTAAAGACCTCTATAAAAAATGCAACCCTATTGTTTTTTTCAACTCCACCTGATATCTGTGCATATTTTGTGAGATTGCATATTGAACTAGGCTTCTCCTTCTGCATTGCCTAAAACCAAGAGACTGTCACATTTGACGTCTAAATGGTGTGTCTCATCATCACAACTAATCCACCTTAAACAATTAAATATGTTTTCTTGTATTAAATATTCATTAATCAAAATTCGAATAAAAAATGTATACCTTGAGTACTACAATTCACATTAGAATCGATGCCTCCATCATGCTCGGCCGGTGCAATATCAATATCAGTAGACTGCATTACAATGTAAATAAAATAGATGTAGATTTAGATGATGATATCACAGAAATCCCTAATTCACAGTCTATCATTTGTTCTCTGAAACACTAAATTAGGGATTTTTGTGATATCCTCATCCGTATCTATAGCTATTGCCTCTGTTGTTGCAAGTGCTTTTCCCCTATTTGATATTTATCTTTAGGTTTCCACACTCATTCTGTTGGTTGTTGTCAGCTTCTCTTTGTTTTGGGAATAGTTTAACATTCTCTAAGAAATATAATTATAGGCATCATGGTCACATTTTTTTGGAGACAATGTAATTGAGTGGTATACCCAGACGATGGAGAGCAACTTCCGCACCTCCGGTTCCAAGTTGTTCTCCATCCCACAATGTCAACTTGGAATAGTTTCATCCTTGATGTGACCATGATGCCTACAATTATGTTTCAAGAATAGTTTAATTAACATTCTCTACTTAATAGGGCTAACCACGTGAAGGTGGAAGCTCATTTGGCCCCTCCTAGGAGCCTCTTATGACCGTTTATGACATTTTAAGACCTCTAAGATTTATTCTTAGAGGTCGTAAATGGTCATAAAGGGTCATAAGGGGTCCTGGGACACAACAGTTGAGAAACATAATTGTAGGCATCATGATCACATTTTTTTGGAGACAACATAATTGAGTGGTATACCTAGATGATGAAGATCAACTTCTACTCCTCCGGTTCTAAGTTGACAATGCGGGATCCCAAGACCATAGATAAGGAATAAATTTAGAGAGCGGAGGAGGGCCATAATGACCAAAATAATACAGGATGAACCTCAAGTTAAATGAGGCAACTGTAAACATTTTAATAAAATTTTATTAAAATGTTTACAGTTGCCTCATTTAACTTGAGGTTTGTCCTATATTATTTTGGTCATTATGGCCCTCCTCCACTCTCTAAATTTATTCCTTATCTATGGTCTTTGGATCCCATAGTGTCAACTTGGAATTAGAGGAGCAGAAATTGCTCTCCATCATCTAGGTATACAACTCAATTATGTTGTCTCCAAAAAATTGTGACCATGCTGCCTACAATTATGTTTCTCAGCTATTGTGAAATCTACATTTATGTTTCTCAGTTGTCATGTTTATGTGTATGTTTTTTATGTGTTTGGGAAGACATCTTTCTAGCTTGAGCCTAGATCCTTCGGCAATTAACTTAATAATAATGTAGATGATAGATGAGCAATTAGCTTCCCAAGAAAAATCCCATTAATGAGCTATATGTACCCCAATTAATGTGCCCTCTATGCATACCCAAATTATATATTTGAAACAACAAGGGTAAGGCTAAATTTAGCCTTGTTTCAAATATATCATTTAGGTATGTGTAGAAGGCACAGGAATTGGGGTACACACAATTCATTTACAAGATTTTTCTGGGAAGCTAATTGTTGAGCTCTCATTTGCTTCATTTATTATCAAGCTAATTGTTGAAGGATCCAAGCCCAAGATAGAAAGATGTCTTCCCATTCTATTTAAGCCATATTCCTTATTCTTGTCAAACTTCCTTGGTACAGTAGGCCTCCTCTCTATAGTACTCTTCTTCAACGAGACTTCATACCATGCTGTGCTGAAACTTTAGTGAGACTTCATACCACGCAGTGTCTGTAGATTATGTTCAATGTGTTATTTACGCTTGTATTGGTGGTAAAACTCTTGAAAACACTCAAAAGAGATAGCATTCAACCATGCTATTTACATGACACATGTAGTTTACCTCTAGCCTAAATCATCATTGCGTACAAATCTGCAGAGGCTACTTGGTATGAAGCCTCACTCAAGCTTGAAAATGATAGTTAATCCATAGTCAAGGTCAAGGAACAAATGGAACAACCAAGAAAACACTATACGTTAAATCATGTGATTGATAGTAGATTGGGGCTCACCTGAGCCATAAACATGAATAATTATTCCAAAAAAAGATGTAAACCATATATATGCACACTTGAGGAAAAGAGAAGTTATGTCATATCAATATTAAAATATTAGTTACAATATGAAAATACTAAACTAACTAATTCCTAAGTTCATCTCTGCATATGGTTGCAACAAATTAGATATTTGATTACAATACAGAGAAGGCATCGTAAAAATATAATTTCAGAATTTGCCCTAGCCTGACATGTTTTGCACTCAAATCCTTCATCGTGGATAAGTGGAGATGGGCAGATAGATGCAGATGAGTTTTCATTGACCCAACTAAAGTATTCATAGCCATTATTTCCCTGTGATACCCAGTCTACATTAGTTCTTATTTACATTAGAAACTTTAAATATATACACATTAGCAACCTTTTTTCAATTACGATAGTAGCAAAATTGTTGTCCAGGGTTGTTCAATGTTCGTGAAGTCTTCAACACACACTTCCCACCACCACATTGATAGTTTGGCACATTGACAAGAGTCATCGAACCTATATCAATAATGCACCGCACCATCATTACTACATTTATTATTTTTATATGATTATTTTTACAGTCCAAATACACCAAGGAGTACCATCAGAAATATTAACCATTTACAATAATGAAAAGTAAACCTAAATCAAATAGCTCATTTTTTTATCAGCATGTGTAGTCTGTGAGTATATGAAAAATGAAAGAAATATGAAGCTGAAATAAAATAGTGAACAAAATAGTATTCCACATAGAGTGAATGAAATATACCATCAAAAGAAGGTGACAAAATCCTGTCACAAAGCATAGACATAGGAAATAAAAAAGGGACAAAAGACAAGAAATAAGAAAAATCATTACAACTATAGAAAAATCATTTATACTATAATCAAAAAAAGAAAAACTCTTTGTCAACAATTTCCAAAATCATTAGGACTATAAATGGATGGTTCTAATATTGCTTTGCTATTACAACAATTGAGCATTCATCATTTGGTACTTCTTGGTGTATTCCATTTAAGTTTTTTAGTTGCCATGTTTATGTGCATGTTCTTTATGTGTTTGGCTTCTCTCCCTCGCAAGGGATACATCGATAGGTAATTGATTTGAAAGTATAATGATTTGACAATCTTTTTCCAAGATAGGCGTAATCATCCCACCAACCTTAATTAGCAACATTGGTGTGCTATCATTACACAAGTGCAAGATGGTAAGGGTCTATTCAAGGAGGGATGAAAAAAATGTCATTTTAACCTTGCAAGGCAAGAGGAGAGACAGTCCAAATAATTCTATGGTGACTATCCCAAACAATAGACAAATGATGGAATTGCTAACATGTTTTCTTTTCATGTTTCTAACAAGTTTGTTACGATGAGGCTAGTGTGGTCACAATTGAAATTGTGAGTTTCTCTTGGAATTGAATAGCAGACTTTATCTATTGTGCCAAAAAACATATGTAGGATTATTATGGTCACAAAGTAATTGTCTTAGCATCAAAATTTCACTTCTAATATAATATTATTAGGAATTTCTTACACTTGATTGTCAAACTGATGGAACTATGAGGCTATGCTTTGTTAATACTTTACCACTGGAGTGAATTTGGGTATTGTTTTTGAATATTTGAATGATTTTAATGGGAACTTTGAACCAGAGATATAAGTTTCCTAAAGAGTGATACTTCAACTTCCATGAAGGACTTAGAAAAAGGGAATTGAACTATAGTGGCTCCTTGTTTACCAATTTTCCATATAACATGAGGCATGTTGTTAGTTTTTTCAGAATTGTGAGAAGATTAAGGGGAATTGTGAGAAGATCATACTAAGGAATAGTGAGGAAGTCATCGAACAAGAGGAGAGAATGTGTTAAAAGACCAATTTAGTAATGCAGCCGGCTGATTAAGCATACACTCAACAATCAACGGTAACATCAAAGTTGGAAGAATATCTTTGGTACAGACATAATGTAGAACTCCAACACTATAGAGTAAACTAAGACATAACTAGATCAAAAAATTAGGGGTTCTAGAATTATTATATCTCAGACATTATGTGAATAATAGACCCATAATTACATTAACAAAGATAAAAGAATAAATCTCATCACTATTTCATAAGGAATAAATTTGGAACTATATATAATTAACATATAAGACCAAATCAAAACATTTTATGTTATATTGTGAATGAAAACTTGTTCAAATTTACAGAGAATCAAAATATGTTATATTGTGATGATATCAAGTTTTATGTAGGTGTTGTCTTATTTCCATATTATATAACCTCAAAACATATCAATCAATGTTTACAAACTTGTATTAATCACAATGAATATTTGAGCCCTACAATCTTAGGATAATTCAAAAAGATATGCTCATTATTTTATAATATCCCAGTCACCTCATATTTCTATTTTAAAATTATCTATTTTTTATTCAAGTTTATACTACGATTAAGTATATATCCTTATATAATTAAGACCGTGACTAAGTAAAGCTACATAGCATATCCCCACTCTTAAATAAACACTTAGCATATATAGAGACAATGAAACATCAGCATACATATTGCAAGTAATGTAATGAATAATAGGACTCTCTTCAAATATCTATAAGGAACTTTCCATGACTTTCTGATAGACTCAAATATAATAGACTCTTCATTAAATGTAAGAGTGAATTTTAATCTTCACTATTGATCTACATTATTCTTTAAGTACTACCCTTAACTAAATGTAAGGATGCCTTTTGTCTTCACCATTGATCTCTATTTTGAGTATTCTTCACTAAGTTATATGATTTAGTTACCGGGTTGCGAGTTTGGAGATCTTTATCTCTGCAATGTAGAAGCCGAGAATAGGGGGTACAAGAGTGGAGAATCGATGAAGAGAGAGATCAATGGGAATGAGATGATCAATGTAATACATATGATGAATGAAAATAATAGTCTAGTTTTACATTTGATTCTTCTCTGTGATTGTTCAGTGTTTCCCGTATGCTTCATTTTTATTATTTACAACTCATTTTGTTTGGTTTGCACTTTCAATTCGACAGTCTAACACCCATATTATCATCATGATCAAGCACATCTTTATTATGAATATGCTATGATGGAATTTGATAACAGAGAACAAATATTTATTTTAAATGTTTTATGTTGTGTTTGGATGTAACTCAAGTCTTAGTATCAAGTTTATTCAAGAAGTTTATCAACTTGTGGAAACTGTTTCTGTGTGATAGAGAATGCAATTTAAATCTAGTCATTAATTGAGTTGAGAATGACTTCCAATAATCATTGCACAATTATTACGTTGGTTTGGAGTAATTTAATTTCATTTTAAATAAGTTATGGTAGTTTTATTTCATTCGTTTGGAGTCTTATTCCTTTTGGTTTGGAGTAATTTTGAATCCAATCTTGATCTTGATGATTCAATCTTCATTTAATCATTCAAATAATTTAATAAAACTACCATAACTTATTTAAAATGAAATAAAATTACTCCAAACCAAAAGGAATAAGGGTGGTGCTATTCAAAACACAATGAGAATTGGTAATTTCAGAGATCTAGGCACTCTAGCCTATCAACAACCTCAAATGTTTAAAAGATCTGACTTGTCAAGGCCTCCACAATACTACACAATGATGGATTAGGTTTCCTTGGCTTTAAACCACTCAGGCTCAAGGAATTGTAAGACTCTGTTTTAATTCCCATGCTTCCAATACACAAAGTTCTTTCAAATTGTTCCAAAGGCTTAATAGGCTGCCAATAACCCTGCAACAGACTTAGGATGGTAATAACTTTGTCTTCCCTCAAAACACTTGACAATATGAAAACATTTCTAGACACCCTTTTCAGAGTTCTATAACACACCAAAAGATTTTATAGGGTTACTTTGGACCAACACACCTAACCATGACTAAACCCCTATTTTCAATGAATGAAAATGACCAAATTTTCAAAGCAACTACTCTCCTCACATTCCCTTATCCCACCAAACCTTCAGAAGAGTTATAAAATGACTCAAAATGGTTAAATCCACAAGCAATTAGACTCATGGGCCTTGCAACACCAAAACCCTCAAATCTTGACTCCAAACCCTAGTTTGCTAGGGCTTCCCCAATCTCCTATTACAACTCACTCCTGCATCAAATTAGTGATCAAATCACCATTCATTCAACATGAAATTTTTTTTTCAAACATAAAAACCCTTCCTTATTTGGACAGATCATCCACTGCTACACACTGCATCCAATTTCATTGTATTTTCTCACTGTTCTTTAACTATGATCACCTTTACTCCACACAACTCTACATATGCACAGTTAATGATCTAATAATACAAGTTAGAATTAACATTCCATGGTTAGAATGGTTCTCATTATTAGATAGACCACTGGTGTAAGAACAGTTAGAATGGTTCTCATTATTCTAAGTTCCTATTGCAATAACAATAAACTAAAATAAGAAATGCTATTAGATAGACCACTAGCGTAACAACAGTTTCAATATAAAATGAGACTCATTCGAAAATGGCATGAATTGAACAAAGAAACATTGCAATTCCTTTAATGCATCAGAATAACCAAATTGAGAATTCAAGATGAATGAATTTTGCAGAAAATAGAGTATTTCTATTGCTTACAATTTTATCCATTTTCAACTTATATAAATTCTAAACAACAAATTCAACCAACTTTTCGTAAATCCTAATTCCACAGTTTATATATAGCATTTGATTCTTATTGGAAATTGATTCAACATACCTTAACCCTATGGTTCAACTCTTCACCCTATTGGCTTCTACCGGCTCCTTCGTGCGTGCTGAAATGAAATGTTCAAATGAAGTTTGAAATGAAATGCTCAAATGAAATGCACCCACAACCAATTTCTGGGCATTTCAACCTAGTTGATCAAATTAGGTTGGTGTTGATTGAAATGGATTGTGAGAGGGTACCTAAGATTGGTGTTATTGTTGTATTAATCCCTTTTCATTCACTATTGTAGACATTCATTTACTTCAGTGGTTCCACACATTGATTACACCCAAACTAGGGCATCGACCATGAAGCGCAGTTAATGTCTTTCCCAATTTCAAGTAGTGAACAAGTTAAATAACATTACCCTAATTTTTTTTTCATCCAGTGGCATGGCATCTCCATGATGGAAGTACAAATTAGGGCCATGACTTCATAGCAGAGCCAACACAGTGGTTTTGAGTTTGTTCTGCTAGAGCGTCTCGTAGTTTTGGAAATTTAAATCCAATGCAAGTGAACTGGGATGACTTAATGAGATTCCTTTTTAACAGACCATGACACGTTTTCCTCATGGTCGATTGTGGCAATCATGAATAGTTTAGGTAACAAAATACCATTCCCGTGAGTGTATTTGAGTACACTTCAACGTAGAATTTATTTTGTGAAGATAGACAAGGCTTATGGACCGATTGATAAATGCTTCAACAAAATGTGAATTCATAGATGAGGTAAGACAATATTTGTTCAGAGAAATGCTTCCAGTCGATGCAAAGATTAGGGTTTTGGAACTAAGTGCACATAAATTAAACTATAAAATAGGTTGTGGCCATCCATCAAAGAAAAAAGATAAAAGCACATACCTCCTTCACTTCTACCCTATTCTAGCTTCTACCTCCTTCGCGCATGCTAAAATGAAGTGTTGAAATGAAGTTTCAAACTTTTGTTTTTTTTAAATACATGCCCGTGTCGGTCACAATTTCGACTAACATAGTGTTGGTTGAAATTGCGACCAACACGGGCATGTATTAAAAAAAAACAAAATTTTTCCTTCTATAATGCGACCAACCTAAACATTTTTATTTGATGGTCGAATTGTTTAGTCAAAATTTAAGGTCAAATGTACTAGTGTTATTAAAACATTTTGTGATTCTATTGTAACCATCTACATAGATAAATGCACCATTACTGATTACTATGCCATTTTATGTATTACTTGGTAAACATTGTAAATACTGCTTGGTAGCTACACTGGTGCTCAGTGTCCAGTCTGCTCGGTGTTTATCGATGCTCGGTATTGATGTACACTGATGCTCAGCAAAATTGCTCTGGTGCTTGGTGTATAGGCTTGTGTAGTTTAACTGACTAGCTTGAGTAGCTTGAAGTACTTTCTTTTACCGAGTACATTGCATAGGTAACCGATTGGTTATCTTTGATACTAATGACAATCTTTAATGCTCAAATAGAGATAACAGTTTCTTCTCAAAGGATAAAGGGTCTCCTTGTTTTTGTTTGGTCTTTCAGGTTTATCATCCTTCCAATTAGTGTTATAAGGCATAGCATGTAGTCTAGGCTTGTCATTTTTATAAGTTTGTGGTCTATCATTTCTATTTTTCTTTACCTTCAAATCCTTAAGCATAACCATCATTTCCTTCAAGTCATCTTTCTTAGGAACTCTAAGATTATACAACTTGGAATCATCTCTCTTATTCACATAGTTAGAAGCTTTGTTATTATTTTCAATAGTAGTGGTAGTTTTGAAAGCTTCTTGTAACATTGTTGGCTGGTGTGATCTAATTTCAAAATGGGTCTTACTATCAAAAGAAATTAAATAAAAATAAATAAAAAATGAATCAACATGCCTTATATCTCTAGGTATTCTATTTAGCAATTTGTTGACCTCTTATTGAATTTTGCAACTAACTCATTGAAATTTTTCATAATACTGGTTAATTCATGAGAAGAAAAAGATGTGTCAATATGATCACCAAACTCATCAATAAATTGTGTTCCAAAATCTTGCCAACTAGAAATTGATCTATCTAGTAATCCTCTATACCACTCTCTAGAATCTTCAATTAATGATTGCACAAATAGTTTCATGAAAACATCCTCATGATGAATTTCAAATTCCTCAATTGTGTTTTTTAGGTTGATAATATGTTGTTCAATAGATTCAGTTCCATTACCACTAAACTTGGGAATAGTTGTTCTTAATTTATTTTGGATAGGATTTGGGTAACCAGCTATTGCATTGAAATCCAATTGCCTATATCTTTCAATCACCATGGGTGATCTTAATCCAACATTATGTCCACCAAAATTATTTATTCTTGGCCCATAATTTGATGGTTTGCATTTCCAATATTCTTCTCTCTATTGTTCTACCCTCCATTACCATTATTTTTCTATCTTGGCTTGCCGTGATTATGAATTCATCCATGGTTTGGTTGTCTCCAATGGTCATTTCTCTTATTGTTATTACTTTTATTTCTTTCTCTAGTGTTTAGTTCAAAGAAGGGATTGGTATGACCTATGCTGAAAACTTACTCTCCAATTTTTCTATGAGGAGGATTGTATTTAGAGGCTTTTATCACCCCTTCATGTCCTTTCTTCTTTGACTCCTTCCCTTATCCTCTCATATCTCAATCATTCTTCTCTTGGTCTTTCATCTCTAGTTTTTTTTCTTTTGGTGGAGAAAGTGCATCACTTTGCATTCCCAACTTTTCTAACACCTCATCTAGTTGTCATCTAAGAGCTCTATCCATCTTCCAATTGTTAGCACCCATGTTATCCAATTTATGAAAAATGGCATCCAATTGTTGATCCTCTTCCTCTTCATCTTCTTCTTCATGATTTACTTAATGTTGAGGATCATGATCTTCCATATCTGTTTGGGAAAAAGGATTCCAATATTCATCATTACTTCTGGGATTGTGATGACTCTGTGTGGGAACTTCCTATTCATTGAAAACTCTTATATCCTGCAAATGCCATTTTTTCGGTTGAACCTTTATTTCTATTTAAGCTCCGTTTAGGACTTAACTCAATATGGTTGTTATGTCCTTTAATAAGAGATCTTCTACCCCACATGTACTTTAATGATAAGTGTTTAGCATCTTCGCTTACCCTTTTGCATGCAAACTGTTAATCATAAATTACTATAGAGGTGCCCCCTCAGAGGAAAATAATGTTTTACTGCTTTGGATTTGAGTCTCCAATAGAGTTTATATTCAATCACCAAAGATTCTGTAAATCTTAAAAACAACTCCCTAGTAGAGTTGTCAATCTGTTGGTTGTGTGACTCGGATGGGGTAAATTAAAAATTTCAAATCTATAGTAAAATAAACACTAGATCTTTTGGGTAAAATTGAATAATAAATTATGAACAACTCCCCAAAAGATTTACCAATTTTTTGGTTGTGTGACTTGGATGGGATAAATTAAGACTTTCCAATCTTTATTAAAATAACCACCAGAGCTTTTGGGTAAACTTGAACAATAACATATGAACAACTCCCTACTAGAGTCGCCAATTTGTTGGTGGTCAAATCAACGGATTAGAAATCCTATGAGCTTTCCTAGTCAATTCTAGGATTATCCAACTGACTTGGCCAACAAACATGAGTGATTGATTATGACCCTCCTCCCCCGCACTTTAGACTCTACAGGACCAAGGAAGGTATGCCTATACCTTAATCAAGCTTCCTGGCTTAAGCCATTTTATAGAAGATAACAGTTGTATGTTAAACTTTTCAAGTGGTTATTCAAGATGGAAAAATAATTCTTTAAATAAAATTTGACTTGTTTGAAAATTGAATACTTTATATATTTGAATACTTAAATAATGTGATTACTTTGAGTAGATTTGACTGCTTTAAATGTATTGAAAGTATGTTATTGATTTATTACTCGGACTAGTTTGAGAATGCTAACTTAATCAATATCTAAATAATATAAGACTAGTGCATTACTTCCTTCAGAATGATGCAATAATTCTTTTGAATGGGCCTTACGTATAACTTTATAAGATAGTTTTAAACTATCAACCAAATGGATTCTATGTGTTCAATTAATTTGAATTTATATTGTAGTTAGTCTTATTGATTTTAATTTTTCTTAGAAAGCTGAAAAGACAAAATAAATTTGATAACCAATATTTATCCTAATGATAAAACTGTAATATATTCAAAATACTATTCTATAAGACTACACATTCAACATCTATTTTCATGAAAGAGATATTATAAAGAACTGATCAATTCTAAACATAAATTACACACCTTTGAGAAAAAGAAACATTTGATATTATATTAAAAATAGATATGATCTTTGTCCAATTGGATACAAATTCAGAGAATAAGATCATCAATTGTACATCCATAGTCCCCATTTGTGAAAGTCATAATTGCATTAAAACTTATGGTAAAAAGACTAAAAAAAACTCTCTCTACAACATCAAAATGATCCCCTACATATAGATGAATATTTAATTTAGATGAAGCAACATACCCCTTCATTGAGAGTTCCAATAACTTCCTAACTAAAAACTAGACAAACTAACATAACAGACCAATTACATAAAAGACTCCACAAGACAACTTTATGAAAACATTTTGAAATGGGGATTAATTCCCCAATAGCATGCCACATTTCTTGATGTGTTCCAAGTATTCCTCAAAGGCATATGTATCTGCATAATAAATAATATCCTTGACAATAATCACTAGTATGATGAGGTGCTCTATTCTGCAATATTTGCATCCTCTTTATTTTGTTAATCCCTCCATACTCCTTGCTGCTAATATTTTGGTAAATAGATCCAAAAAAAATAAAAATAAATTAATCAGATATTAATTTTAGAAAAATAAAACCTTACCTTCCATTAGGGAATGTACGAAGAATGAAATGCAGCCACTTCCCTAAACTATCAGCTACACGAAACACACTTGACTATCTACTGGTTCCATTCTTCAAAGTTTTAGAAATCACACTTCCTCCCTCCATTCTCTGATGGATGATGTCATACTTCAAATGATTCACTTCCAACCAAAGAGTTTGTTGATGTAGTAGGTCTCTTATCATTTATTAGTCATATTCCAATAATGGGTCTTCCTATTTCATCTTCAGAACAACTTATAAATTCAAAATGCATGCGCCCTAACCTTCCTTTTGGAATTTTGGGAATTTCTGTACTACACCTCCTTTCCTGATCATTCTAGCATCCTGAACATCAATTCTCCACAGTAGAGTACTTAGTGTACCTTTGAAGTTCAAGCTTTCCACCAACATGTCAAATCTTGATGATTTGTCTCTTCCTCTTGTCAACATAGGTCGTCCTGATAACCTCATCTAGTATCAGGATATCTCAAGACCCACTTCAATGATGGTTATTTATATACCAATAAATCCATTGGTGCAACTCATCCCGATGCTTTTATTTCATATTATTGACATATGTCTTGTCGATGTATTCGTCAAGAATCAGAGGATCCTTATACATATCCCAATTTCTTTAGCTTGTACTATCATCATATGTCTTCTTGATCTATTTTTTCATATCAGTATAAGTTCATCCAATATATATTTGCATATTTCTTCACTTTTCTCATTGGTATGATATACACCACTATCTTTTTTCCTTTCCATCGATATAAGTCATCTCAATGACTCTATTGGGTATCGATAAAACTCATAAATAGTTCCTTCATTGTGTAAAGTCCCTCTAATAGGTTCATTGTTGTATGATTCTCGATGTCCTGATAAAATTTGATCACTATAACTTACTCATATCTCTTCATGGTCCTTTTTTTCTTAATATTAGTCATTTCCATTAGATATCCTGACAATGTCATCGGGGATCGACATAACTCACTAGTACCTATTGGAGATTAGCTAGCAACCTAGTTTGTTGACTCTATGTTTTTCATTGATGACAACATATGGCAAGTAGCATTCATGGAAGCCTAATGTAGAGAGCCTTGAGAATATGGTTCCTAGATATTTTATCAGCATGATATCATAGATGCAGAGGTTGATTCTAAGTGAAGACAGTAATACAGTTGTTTGTATCAGTGGTGTTCCTGACAGGTCCTAGGAAGAGTTCTGTATGTGATTTCTAGTCTGGTTGTAGTAGAGCCTTGTGCATTTATATTTATGTTGTAGACATGTATATGATACTATGTTCATGCACATAGAGTCAGATGTGCAATATAGGTTGAGTTATGAAGTCTCCAGTCGATAGTTATAGTTTCTTGAGTCCATCTTGTAGAGCCGACAATGTTTATATTGTTGCAGTCCTAATTTGTGTTGTGTGCTTAATAGAGCTGACTGAGATGTTATTCGAGAGTTACATTTTTTCTCTAATATGATTTCAAGATTTTTCTAAGAGGCTGACTTGATTATATCATTTAGAGGAAGATATTTATAGGCAATCATTTGTGATTGCTATGTATGGGAGATAGTTAAAAAGAGAAGAGCAGAGTAGAAGGTGCAAAGTACTGAACCATTAATAGAAGGTATATGTGATAGAGAAGAAAGTGTATTCTATTCATTGGAACTGATCAAGATAGAAGGTCTACCTTTTAGTTGACAAAGATCTAGATATAGTGTGTATTTTTTAAACAGAAGGTTGCAGCCTTCACCCCTTTGAGCAGTGTGCTCTCGGACAGTGTGTCATCACCCCTAATAGGGTCTAACCCTTGACCAGGTCATTGTACTTAATACATTGTAAAGATCAACTCCTAACATGGTTGTAAGATCTTCTAACAGGGATCATAATATACTAGTGCAGTTCATAGTGGGTGTCAATTCCCACTGGGGTTTTACCTATTTGGGTTTCCCCGTAACCAAAATTTTGGTGTTGTGTTAAGTGTTATCTTGTTGTTTTTATGCTTAATTTTCTTCTATACTTAATTGCATAAAGAATTGAATCTTGTAGATAACTGATTCACCCCCCCCCTCTCAGTTATCTCTTGGGACTATTCCTAACAATTGGTATCAGAGCCAAGTGCCTCAGAGAGAAAGTTTAATAGCTTGAGGTTGATCAGATGGCATTCTTTAGAAAAGAAAGTCCTTTTTGATGGAGAGAACTATCTAGACTAGAAGAAAAAAATGATGACACATTTGTAGTGCATTGCCTTTGAAATCTTTGAAGTAGCTCCTAAAGAAGTTGAGATTCCCTCTTTAGCAGATCTTACAAAGGAAGATGCAACTCTTAAGAAAAAGGAGATGTTCACTCAAAATGCTCTTGCTAAAGAAGCCCACATCAGTGCCTTGTCTGACAACGAGTTTTTAGAAATCAAGAAACTAGATAAAGCCTACAAGATTTGGAAGTATCTAGAATACATGTTTGAAGGAGACATCCAAGCCAAGAATGCACACAGAAAGACATGGAAGAAAAATTACAATACATTGGAGATGCTACCTGAAGAGAACATCAAGGCCTACAACCAAAGGATTAATGAATCAATTGCAGGAATCAGAAACAATGGTGGAGAAATCTCAAAAGAAGACATAATGGATAAGTTGATGACCACTTTGACACTAGAATATGAGAGCGTGATTAACATCCTAGATGAGACCATGCATTTTTCAAAAGACTTCAAAAGAGAGACCTTAATGAACAAGATTGCAACATTTGAGATATCAAGTTTGAAGACAGAGCTTAAAAGTGAAACAACCTTCAAAGCCTTAGTCCATGAAAAGAAATCCTTGAACACTTCTGGTAATTTTGATAATGATGATGAAGATAAAGAACTAGATGATTTTATTTCCATGATTGCTAAGAAGGAAAGGAAAGGAAAAGGAAAATATAAAGGTCAGTTACCATTCCAATTCTTCTCATGCAACAAGATTGGTCACTTTGCATCTAAGTGCCCTACAAGAGTCAAGAGGTTCAAAACTAATTACAAGCCTAACTATACAAAGGAATGTTACTATACTGAAGATTGAGTATCAAATGAAGAATCAGGAGAAGATGAAATTGGATTCATTGCTATTGAAGATATGGAGAAGATGTTTGATGTAATGGATCTTGAAGATGAAAAGAAAGCACAAGAGTTAGCATTGATTTCTCAAGCAGACATTAGAACATATTAGATCATTGACAATGATTGTTCACATCACATGAAAGGAGACAAAGATATATTTGTACATCTGGATAGATACAAGGGTGACATGGTTAGATTTGGAACAATAATCCTAAACCTATCATAAGTAGAGGATCCATCACCTTGGATGGAAAGAACAACACTGATGATGTTCTATATGTTGATGGTTTGCAACATAACCTACTAAGTGTTGGACAATTGCTTGAAAAAGGTTACTAGTTGGAATTCAAAGATAACAAGTGCATCATTAACAACAAGGAAGGTGTAATGATTGCATCAGGTTCAAAGACTAAAGGTAATGTTTTTGAGCTTAATTCTAAAGCAAGTTGTTTTTTTGCTAAAGTAGATGACATTTGGTTATGGCACAAAAGACTATGTCATATCAATTTTGACAATATAGTGAAGATAAGCAATGTAAAGGTAGTAAGAGATCTTCCTAGTATTGCAAAACCAGTGGATACAACATGCATGGAATGTGTGATGGGAAAACATGTGAGGAACTCATCCAGAAGCAAGCATAATTCAATTGAGAACAAATTTGATCTAGTGCATACAGACCTATGTGGACCAACTCAAACCAGATCATACTATGGTGAAAGGTACTTTATCTTGTTTGTTGATGACTATTCTAGAATGACATGGGTTGCATTCTTGAAAGACAAATTAGAAGCATTTGATAAGTTCAAAATATTCAAAGATAAGGTTGAAAATAAGTCTAGATTAAAGATAAAGTGTCTTAGATCAGATAGAGGATGATAATTCACCTCTGATGGATTTTATGAGTATTGTGAAGAACATGGAATAAAGACAACTAAGTGCACTTAGAACCGCTTAGCAGAATGGAATTGCAAAAAGAAGGAATAGGATCATACTTGACATAGTGCGCACCATCATGATAGAAGAAAAATTTGCACACACCTATTGGAGAGATGCGGTCAATACAAAATTCTATACTATCGATAGAATTCAATTGAGGCCTAGTGTAAACAAGACACCTTATGAGATATGGTTTGGGAATGTACGTATAGTTTCAAAATCTTTGGAAGCAAGTGCTACATCAAGAGAGATGAAGCTATTGGAAAGTTTGATGCAAGAAGTGATGAAGGTATTTTTCTTGGTTACTCTACTAAAAGAAAAGCTTATATATGTTTTAACTTAAGATTGAATAAGATCATTGATAGTGCTCATGTTAAAATTGATGAGAAGTTTATGGTTCAAGAAAAATATCATGATTATGCACCTATGATTGAAGAAAAACCTAAACCTACCAATAAAGAAATAGTTGTAGAAGAAATGTTTGACATCATTGATGTATTATTCAATGACCCTGAAACTAGTGAAGAAGAATCTCAGAAGTCAAATGAGAGAGTCACACCTAATATTCTTAAGTTCACATCTAGATACCATTCAAAGGAAGACATCTTTGGAGATCAGAATAAGAAATTCATGACAAGATAAAAAACAAAAAGTTCCACAGCCAATGAAGAGGTATTCTTACTTTCATATATTGAACCCTTAAGTGTTGAAGATGCATGCAATGATTTAGATTGACATGAAGAAATGAAAGAAGAACTAGATCAGATAATCAAGAATGATTCTTTGGAACTGGTCCCCATGCCTAGTGTTAAGAGAGTGATTGGAACCAAGTGGATATTCGGAAACAAGATGACTGAAGATGGAATAGTAGTAAGAAACAAAGAAAGACTCATATGTAAGGGATATGTGTAGAGAGAAGAAATTGATTATTCTGATACATTTTCCCTTGTAAGTAGATTGGAATCCATAAAGTTGTTTTTAGCCTATGCTACATTCAAAAACTTTAAGGTATATCAAATGGATGTCAAGTTAGCATTCTTGAATGGAGAGTTGAAGGAAGAAGTATGCATAGAACAACCTGAAGGATTTACCTTATCAAATAGACCTGATATGGTATGTAGACTGAAGAAAGCCCTCTATGGACTTAAACAAGCCCCTAGAGCATGGTATGAAAGACTTGATGGATACTTGACAAAAATTGGATTCAAGAAAGGAGTTGCAAATTGTAATTTGTTCATAAGAGAAACACTTGATGTATTACTACTTATTGCTATTTTTGTTGATGACATTATCTTTGGAGGTAATGACAAGCTAAGTGCTGAATTTTCCAAGGAGATGCAAAGAGAATTTCAAATGAGCATGATTGGACCTATCAAGTACTTTTTGGGATTGAATGTGCAGTAGAAAGACAAAGGTATATTCATTAATCAGAGAAAGTATGTGAAAGAGATACTAAAGAAATTCAAGATGGATGATTGCAAGCCAATAAGTACCCCCATGATTATTGGATACAAGCTTTCAAAGGATGATGATTCTGCAGTAGTAGACATAAACCTATATAAGTCTATGATTGGAAAACTCATATAACTTACTCAAACTAGACTTGATATTTCCAATGTAGTTGGTATTGTTGGGAGATTTGCAGTAGAACCTAACCAAAGTCATCTCATGGTAGTAAAAAGGATATTCAAATACTTTAGAGGAACCGTAGACTATGGTTTATGGTATCATAATTCAGAGGACGTAGAGCTTCATGTGTATACAGATGTAGATTGGGCAGGTTGCATTGATGATAGAAAAAGTACCTCAGGAGGAGCAATATTTCTATGAGATAGACTTATTACTTGGACAAGTAAAAAGTAGAACTGTATCTCTCAGTCAATAGTAGAAGCAGAGTATGTAGTAGCAACATTGAATTATTCTACAATTGTGTGTATCAAGAAGATGATAAAGGATTTTGGTATTCAGATTAATTATCCCATTGTTATTCATTGTGAAAAAACTAGCACTATCAATATGTCAAAGAACCCTATGATGCATGCAAAGACAAAACACATTGAGATAAAATATCACTTCCTAAAAGAGAAAGTTGCAGAAAAAGAAGTAAAAGTGGACTATGTGAGTACAAAAGAATAGCTAGCTGACATTATCACAAAGCCTTTACCAAAGGAGACTTTTAAGTATCTTAGGGAGAAGCTGGGAGTAATTCCCTTCCCTGAATCTGATTAGAGTTTGCAGGAGTGCATTAATCCTGTTAGTGCTCAAATCTACAGATTATCAAATACTCCTATAATCCCAATGGACATAATCTAGCAAGATGCAAACACTAAGGTAATAAGGTTAGAAAACCTTCTTCACTTCGAGTATGAATACTCAGGCGAGTGTACCTATTCCAATTCATGGTTTTGACTGAGCTCTGAATTGTGAACTAGCTCCTTCATTGTTCTGTCCTCCCTTCCAAACTCAACTCAATAAGATGAGAGAACTCTAAGTATGACCCATATTATCCTGATACACAATATTATGATGGAAATCATGAAAGCAACAACACGAAACAATGGCTTAAGGATATTCATCCTTCTTATTTTTAGAGTTGAACTCAATGAAGGTTAACCTCATTCAGTGCTTCTACAAAGCATTACAAAGCATATCTATGAACTTGTCATAGAATGATTTAGGTTTGTGATTGTACAAATAAAGTAAAATGAAACAGTTATTTAGATTTAGGGTGGCAAATCAGTGTAAATGGATCTAAAACTAGTGCCTTATCCACTTGGGCGATAGAGTCAAACCCTACCTCTGCATATAACTATCAAAACTAATTTCTTGAAACTCAAATGACATGCCTAACATACCATCCTTTTAATTCCTACTACTGTCATCAAATTCATACATGGATTAGTCATTCCCAGAGATCTCCCCTAAGATTTTACTCTTTCCTTGAAAGAAACTTAAGCTTAACCCCTATATTCACCTTGTGAATAATGCATTTAAGAAAGCCTTGCAATTTAAATACATAAGAAAACTAACACATTCCATACACAAAGATAGCAAAATAGTAGTAACAGAGCTTCAATGTTTTGTATTAACAGTCAAAATGCATAGATACAGTATCCTCTCACTTTTAGAAAATAAGGTTTTGTATTCAGAACCTTTCTTACAGAGTATTTTCAACCACTTTTCAAAAGAGTGAAAACTTACTATATATAACATAGCCATCTTGGAATCCTTGAAAGGATGCAATAAGCTTGGGATGGCTAGCAAAGATCCTATACTAGAGACAAGATTACAAACTGACAAATAGATTGTAACAACATATTACAAAAATCTTTTCTCAACAATTCCGCAAGTGGCATCTTTGTCTAAAGATATTTCAGAGCAGTTGCTGAATTTGTTGCATAAATGATGACCACCATTCCGGCTAACTTACATCATCCTTTGTTTGAAACTTGGTCTCCCTAAATTATTGGATCAGGTGCCATCTGCAACTCTATTCTTCCTCTTCCTCTATAAGTTAGACAACTGGCCTCTTTTTCTTCTTTATTGTTAGCTTCTCCCAAGCCGGTACTTCATCATCTGATGGCTAGTTGTAAGTCTGCAATTCTTGTAACAATCTGACTTGCTTATCCCACATGGAGTCAGTTATATTTTTGGCTTCTGCCACAAAGCATATGCAATCATTTTCAATTTTAAAAAGACTGTCAATTATGCTATTACACCTCTCAAAATCGAAAGTATTGTCACTATTAAGGAAAGCATCTTGTGTAATCACCAACTGATCCATTGATAGTTTCCATTCCTCCAACTTGATCAGGTTTCCATTGTCATCACATACCACAGGTAGATACTTGCTATAATGTTTATCAAACATAAACAACTTAACCCTCACCTGGTTGGACTTACCTTTAAAAAACTTTGAAACAGCATTGATTAAGCCAATCTTCTCAAAAACTTATGTAACTACTCCAAGGATGTAAGGCCCACCCCATTTCCACCTTTTCCTTGACAGTTTGATGTCGGAGGATTAAGGGGTGTTGAAGTATCTGGATGATTGGTAAATCCCTAACAGAATTGTACCTTGAAATAGACCTATATATTGTACCTTCATATCAGTACCTATCAACTAAGTGTCACAATGACAGAGGTGATATATTTGAGTTATTAATTGTGTAAGTGAATCTTGGATGCAGTATGTTACCCTGCAAATCATAGATCCAGCTAGACTATTAAGGTTCCATTGAGTACTTTTGTCGAAAGGATTAGATTCAAGTAGTCGAGATGTAAATGCCAAATTAGTATGTGTTAAGTCTTAAGTTTATCTTGGATTAAATTAATAAGTTGATGTGATGATTATAGTAACTCCTACGAGGAGGATGAGTAATGTTTTGATGATGTATTATATGGTTATACCATAGTGACAATTTGGTGATATTCTTAGAACCTTGAACAAGGATTTGTTAGATCCTAGACTAATAGGATTATTCTGCATTTTGTTTTCCTAGATTAGGAAATTTAATCATACTTGTGATAAGAATTTTATAGGACCTGATTGTTATGGTTACCCCCTTACCGATGTTGAACTATCAATTTATCTTAAATATCATGCTAAGGAAAATTGAGAATCTTTGAGATTAGGAGTACTATGAAGTTATGCAATCGAATTATGTAGATTGAATTGAATTGAAATAATGAATGTATTCTATATGTTTGCAAGCTTGAATTTGGATTATGATCTATATGTGGGCATTGTACTTTATGTGACTTTGAGTACGCAGTAGAAATTATAACTTATGTGTATAAAATTATATGCAATTAAATTATGCACTATATGAAAGTGATTAGATGTATGCATTGAATCATGAATTATGAGAAAGCGATTGTAAGAATGCAATCGAATTCTATGTTGCAAATGAATATCATGTTAGACATCTTCGCTACATTGATGTTATGAGTAATTGATGATTACCTTGTGATGATGTTAGATTATTGATGATCATGATTTCAATTGAATTACAATATTAGTAGGCATTAGAGATGCAATTGAATTATGAAATTGAACTAAGCAATTGAATTTTGATTAAATTGAAGATGTTATATCTTATATGTCTATTCGTATTGGTTTTTCTTCCTTGAATTATTGATGCTGCATTGAGGAGTGTGTAGGTAAGAGAACCATGGAATTAATCAGAGAACCAAGGTTAAAAAAATGTGAATTGAGTAAGCCAAGGCTTAATCCAATATGGGATTAAAAGCCTCATTGTAATGTGAACTCCTTGTAAATGTGGATCTTTGCAGGTGTGTTATTAGATAATTTCTTGTTGTCATCTAGGACATGACCTTGAGTATGTAATGTGTAATCGTTAGTGTCATTTGACACTTGTTATGTGCTTGTTTTAATTCATCCTTGTTCTAGTCACTTCTTGAGACCAATAAGGGGTTCTAAGGGTCATTTTTGGCATAATTTAAGTATCTAATGGATAGGGTTATGGGTTAGGAAGGTTTTGAGCATGTCTTTAATTCCCTAGTGACCTTGGTAACCTATTTTATGACCCATTTACCCTTGACTTCGAAATTTGATAAGTCATGATCTTTACCCAACTTCACCCTTTCTTTCAATCATGCATTTATCATGGGGGGACAAGGAAAGACAACAAGGTCATAGAGTCAAGTTTGCATTAATGGATGGTGGGTGGGTAGAAATTTGGAGGCCTTTTTAGAGGCCCTTAGGAGATTTAGTGGGTGTTCACCCACTCTCCACATTTGGAGACATTAGGGTTTGGATTGAGGAAGGATAGTGGATAAGCTCTTCTCGAATTTCCATTTCCATCACACTTATGGAGGTTGGTTACTCTTCTCATGGAAGCCTTTCTACTTGCTCTTTAGATTAACTTATATTTTGCTTTCTCGTGCATATGAATCTTGGTTCTTGTTGTGACAATGTGTTGTAATGGAGGGATTTTGGGTTTTGATTTCATGGTTTGATCTTGTTCTTTTTGCTTGATTGAGGGAGTTGTTGTTTATGGGTGTGAGGCATTACTCACCCTTTGGGAAGGGAAGAAGTGGCCTATGGGTGGAGGGGTTAGTTGGGCTCTCCATGAGGTGAGAGTCTCTTCTCTTGGAGAAGAGGGATAAGTCCATGGTGTATGGGCACCATGGAAGCCATTGCATTCTTGTATTTTGAAGAGGATGTTAAGAAAAGTATGTGTATGAAGAGGCATTTGTATATGCATGGATATGTAGCCTTGAAGAGGCATTTGGATATGTAGCCTTGAAGAGGCATTTGAATACTCATGGTGAGAAAATTTGTATGTAATGGCATTCTCCCCTTGGAAAAGCCCACCTCCACCCTCTCAATGAGCTTGTAAGACTCATTTGTGTAACCTTGGAAGGGAGTAATTTGTTGCATGTGCATTTGTGTAAATTGTTTGTGAGCATCTTGTTGATCTTGTTGCATACCCATTTAGCCTTGGTTCTCCAAGCTCGGGGGTGGTCTCATAAGAGACCTAGGTTGGGTGGTGAGCACCCATGGTTCTCCATTTTTTTTTATTTGCAGATTTGTGGAAGCTCAAAGAGGAGCTATCATGGAGGTTTTCATCTTTTGGATGGTTGAGAGAAGACATCCCTTTTATTCCATTGTGAATCACTCTTTGTATTTAGATTTCATTTGATGTAAAAGAGAATGTAATGCCTTTCATTTGGAACTATTGTGAAGATGAAATGGATGAGAGACTGTTATTATCTTGATCTTTCATTGTGTGGAATTATTCATTGCAATGCTTTGTTGAAACTAGGATGTTGTAAACTTTATTGATGTATTTGTAAATGAGTTGAAATGGATTTCTTAATGTTTATGATGAATCCTTGCATACGTAATTAAAGATTTCTATCTCTTACTATAGTTGAAATTACTCTCCTTTTTGCAATGAGTCCTCAATATTGATAGAATAGATATTGTATCAATTTCAATAAGATTTCATATCTTGGTTGAAGTAGGAATATTGCAAATTCATATATGATGATTTAAATGTCATGACCATTGAAAATAATCTCCATTTGATTCATATCACTCTTTTAGTTCTATAAATTGTAATGGAACAACTATGAACAAATGAGAATGTTAGTTTCTACGTGGAAATCTCATTCAGTTTTCAATCAAACTATATTAACCCTTATTGATACTCTATCAATCTTAAGACAATAGGATTCCTTATGCATTAAGGAGACTAATTAAATGATGAAGATATACTACTCATAGTTTGCAAGAAGATGTAAAAATAGTGCAAGCAAAATAACACTCTCCAGATTTTAAGAGAGCAAAATGCTCTCTGGATTTTGTATGGGATAAAAATCCCATACAAAATCCATACCACAGTCAATTAAAAATAATAAACCTTGCCACCTCACCTTATAAATCAATTGAAATGTATACTAAAACATCACTACCCCATACCCTATTTAATTCTATTCCTTGTATTGGCGCATGCTTTGGGGTTCTAGTCTTTGTTGTATTTAAAACCCTTCTATTGGATAAGGGAATGTACTTAGACTGTCCCCTCATCATGGGCGCACATCTTGAAGAAACCCCACTTGGCAAATATTATTTAAAGAAGGCATTACTTTCAATGCACTTATCTCTCCCCATGAAAAATGGTGCATGACTTCTGACAACATCACTTTATTGCATTTACCTTCTCTCATGGAAAATGGCGCATGATTTGATTATGACCTTTTCCTTAGGCCATGTGGTAGGGTAGGAAATGAGATAGGATGTTATAGTAGGTTAATAGGTTAGTAATGTTAGTAGGATGTTTAGATTATTGCTTTAGGTTAGTAGTTAATTAAGTTTGATTAGGAAGTTATTTAAATAAGATAATTTGATATTATGTCTTGTCTTTAGATAGCTAGTTATTATTATGTTTTTGAATGTTTTAATTAAGGTATGTTATTAATTATAGATGGTTATTATTTTTGTCTAAGTTTGTTAGTAGATATTTTTGTTATTTATTTTGATGTCATGCTCTATTCTTAGCATGCACATAATATTAATTAATAAATTATAGTATATTAATTAATTAATAATTATATTAATTAATTAATATATTATAATTATCAATTAATAATATTGATTTATAAATTTTGATTATATTTATCATTAACTAATGTTATCTTTGAATTTATTAATTGGTTAAAAATTACACTGATTTAATGGTATGTTGTAATTATAAATTGAATTAGTATTTATACATTTGAAAATGGATATTGATGAAAACGTCAATTTAAATTTATATTCAATATAATCATAAGATGGCAATTTTACCATCACAATCAAATTGGTCTCGATATGAGCATATTTGGAAAATGGTTAACCTATCTAAAGAATAACATTATCAATAAACATTCTATTCCTCTTAGATAATCTAAAGGACTAATAGATTAACGTTTGACAAATTGATCATCAAGTTGATTAACGAACTTTGATTATATTGAATTTCATCTAGCATCCTTCGGTAAAAAACTTGTTGAGGTTGACCTCTTGTCACTTTGGAACTTCGTCATTAGCACTTTTGTCCCGCATCGCGAACGTGGAACTTATAACCTTTTTTAAAATAAAATAAAATTGTTGGTTGTGTTTTGGCCCGAACTTTCGGGCATTACAAAGGATCTCAGGCTTATGCTCCTATAGACTATCAAGTTTATCAAACAACAAACTTCTTCTAGACCAAACACTATGAAGTGGCTCCAATGCAGCCAATGATTCATTTATCTTTCTTTTGGTCTCGTGCAATTGGCTGACTGATTAATAAACTGTATCCATTTTCTCTATTATCTTATCTCCGTTGTATTGCACAATCTTTGACATGGTGTCCAAAGATGCCTCTATCCTTATCTTATCCAAATCTTCAGTAGGTCCCTCAGGTACTTCTTCATCAATTTGAATTGGGACCTCAATCTGCACAGGGGGGAAACAACTACCTTCGAAGCTTCTTCAAGCTTAACTTTTATCTCTGCTAATTCATCTTCTAGCTGCTTGATCTTCATCAATTTTAAGTCTCTATCCTTGGCCACTAGGTTTGCACTTTCAAACAACTTCAAGTACCTTTCAGATAATTGAACTATTTTTGCCTCATTCAGGTTAGCCCAATGAGTTACTGCCTTAGAAACTTCAAGGGCAGTTGTATTCTACACAGTCCAAATAATCTGATTCCCTTCCATTTTACCCTCTATACTCAATAGAGATGGCTTTTCAGTCCTAGGGGCCATGGACCACATTGCAACAACTTGAGACTTAGGGTCATAGCCACTTCCTCTTATCATATCACCAATGTGAACCTCATATGACAGGCTTCCCTATGGTTGCTTTCTTATTTGATCTATGATGAAAGAAGAAGTTAGATCCCATCCTAAAGTCAATAGCATTCCACTTGAATTAACCAAGTGTCTAGCTTCATCTGCAATTATGGGATCAAGGCTAGGATCATAAGAATTTAAGGCTCTCAATGTTTCTTCACTTGGCTCCATACCTTCAAGCAGAAGTTTACTCACTTCTTGTTGCTTATTCCAAATAAGGAAACTCTTGAATTCATCAGTTTTAATAAACTGGTCATCACTCAAAAATTCCTCCTGATAGACCTCTCTGATATCCTTTTCTAACCACAGGGACTGTTCCTTATCTGTTTCATCAGTGGCCACCTTCTTTCCTTCTCTTATTGCTTTTCTCAATTGGTGATGGTAAACCCTATCACCTGGCACTAGAGCAGATGCTCTATCAATTATTCTCTTTTGTTTTTCCTACCTTGAAGGCTTTCCTTCCTCAAGCCTCTGTTTCTTCAAAGGTGGCTCTGGAGAATCCCCTATTTTTGGTTGGTTTTCAATAGGATGAACACTCTGCACATCATCAATTTGTGGTGGGCTATTCCCTTCTGGGGACTCATCATAAAACTCCTCTTGATAAGAAGATGAATAGTCTTTCCTTTTCTTTGGTTGACTCTGGTCAATCAACTTCTCCAATTCATTTGATAGAGTGTCATGCATCTCTATCATCTTGTCAATTCTTTCTAAATAGGGAAAGTCAAGGAAGAAACCCTCAAAAGGAAGTTGGGCTACCATCACTTGTTTTGACAAGTCTATCAAATCAAAGTACCTGTTCCATCTCCTTTTGACCTCATCATCATCTATAATGTTTCTGACTACATCTTCTTCATCCAAACCCTCATGTTCCTTAATCACACCAACGTTTGGAATATAGAGCATCCTGGTAGTTTTGATAAAGCCCTCAGGATCTACATGTCTACAAGCACCAGTAGCCATTTTGAATTGATTTAACCATGCAATAATTTGAAGAAATGCCCTCTTTCCTACTAGGAAGTCACCTATCTTGAATTGCCTAGGTGTGAATGTACCCTTCCTATGAGGGGCTAGAAGTTCTCTGTCTATCCACATCAACTGCGACACAAATTCCAAAAAAGCAACCCTTGGAGGCACAAATTTTGGTAACAAATGTGGGGGTTGGGGGCAACCGTAGACTCTCAAAATTGTAGCATTCTCCCCCAAGTAAAAATCATCCCAATTATGATCTCCCTCCCATTTGTCCACAAACTGCACTGGTCGTAGGAGCCTAAGGACCCTTGGGGATATCCTTGTAGTATTGACACCTAACATCCTTATAATAGGATAAACAATGAAATTCTGAAAGATACAAAAATTCCCCTCATTGGAAGTAGAATTCCACTTCCTCACCCATAGTTGCACCGAATTATACTGGCCTTCAAAGTTGAACCTTGGCTTCAACATGTTCGAATCAAAATTATTAATGTTGAAGAACAAAATTAAATGCATTAGCAAAGAATAATGCATGAACTTAATTGGGCTCTTACTATCCTTGATAGAAATCAAACCCTCATGCATTCTATCAATGATATACTTGATGTAATCATAGTCAGTATTAACCAAAGAATTCTAGATGTCTAGGATAATCATCAAAAGATCAGCTGGTAAAAACTCTACATCCCCATCAATTCCCAAAACCCTACACAACCCATAACAAGTTTGCTTCATGTAATGCTGAAGGGATTTAAATTGGTAAGGGGCATTCATGTGAGTAGGGAGGGGAGCTATATACTTATCATATTTTGGGATATGCTTCGTCATTTGGTCCTTCACTATCCCTATATTATTGTTGTATCTCTCCTTTTCTTTGCTCAGGTTGATTTCAGTAGAAGTGGATGTATAGACATTAAAAGCCTTCATGAATGAACCCCTATCAAGAGTAGCCAAATTTGACTGGTCCTCTTTCCTAATAGTCTTAGAAATAGGGTCATAACACCTAGCTAGAGCAACAATTGAATCCACATCCAGGAATACATCAGGCACTACTAATTTCCCTAACCCCAAAGCCCAACCATTACATACAGGGATATGACTATCTCTATTTTTATAAAAGAAGTTGAAGATAGTATAACCTGTGGTATTCGGTGTGATAGGATGTCTGCAAAACCATAGAACATCTTTAAAAATGTCATCAGGAGCTCTTTTGTTCTGACTGGAACTAGGTAGCAATTTCAAAAATTCATCTGAATAATTAGGCTTGCCCTTGTCTTCACCACTTTTAGACTTTGCTTCACTGCTGGAAGATGTTGCGCTCCTCTTAGGTTGACTCATCTTTGCTACAGAATTATCTTCAATCTCTACAAAATGGATTCACTTGGCACTCAGAAATCGCTTCAGAATGACACAATTCTCTTCAAATGATTTTGGACACAGGAAATAATGAGCTTAGTTTATTTATCGATATGGACCAAATATGTATAGCTACCACAATTAATACAAATCTCCTTAATTGTTTCCACATTCAATTTCATATACCATCATATTTCAAATTTCAAGTTAGCCGTGTTTGGATGTTGACAGATAAATTAAACAACTTAAAAACAAGGCAAAGAGGCAAATGATTATGATCCTACACTTTAAACCTGTTTACATCATGCAATCTTCCTTTGAAACTAATTGGATGGCTCATTAGTTTACTTTCCAGCTTGATACTATAGTTTATCCATGCAGGCAACGGTCCCTTTTCTTTTCTTTTATTACCTTTTCCAACTGGGCTCATTTAGTGAATCCGTGACTTAAAGCTTCTTGTGATCGCTTAATACAATGTTAACCCTAGCATATATTCAAAGAAGTAGTGACCAAAGCCTTCTCCCATTCTCTTAATGTCCCAGCTAACTGTCAATTTTCTTGGAGATTTAGCAAACAAAGGGTTTGTGCATTCGCTTAATGAGATACTTAACCGCCTGATTATTCAGAGAACTAGCAAAGTGTTTACTCTCTAAGTCGTTGAATCTATCTTAACTGCCTAGTTTATCTAGCGAACTCATGTCTAACCACCACGTGTCACCTTGTCGCATGATCGCATGATCCCCTACTCACCCTTGCTATCATGCGACCTCTTGACATGTGTCCATCTGATCACCTTCATTCTGAGACTTAGCGACTGTATGCTTCACTCATTTGCTAGATCATATTGCCCTTTACATTTCTTTTAAGAGAACCTGTGACCACATGATTCACCGAATTGCCAGATTACTTAGCCTCTCACTAATTTATTCTGAGAACAAGCAAACACTTGAAACAACCCTTTCCACTGAATTCATTGTACCAAAATGTCAGGTCCGCCAAACTTAGAAGACTTTACATAGTCACTCATTCACCAAATGAAACATGTAGGACCCAGTAATATATGAGATTAAACCACAACCGTCAATCCTGACAATGATCTATGGTACTCACCAAGTCGCTAGGTTATTTTGCCTTTAACCGCTAGATTCAGAGAATGAGCAATAACTGTTGTCACCAAGTCACTAAGTGTAAGAAAAGAACCGCCAAGGAATACACGAATTGGAGATAATGCATTCACCGAATCACACAATGTTTTTTGATAACTACCAGATATTTGGAGACTACGCGAACAAAGACAACACTTAGCATTTTTAACACATTCTTTAGTTTGCTGAATAGATTAGATACATGACATAACAATACGTGACTTGGTGACTGACTAAGGAAAAGCCACATGCACTTTAAAAAAAAAACTTAAGGAACCAAAAAGCAATGATGAATTAGAAGACTTTAAAGCTGACTTGAGTTTTTTAATGACTTCCAAATTTCTTCGAGGATAAAACCCTAGGGGATCTGTTTTCAAACCTGGTTATGACAATTTTCAAAAACTTTACAAAACCTAGACCAGGCAAGGTATTCACAAGGAATTTAATACAAAAATTCAGACAAAAATCCTTAGAAAATAAGAATATATCCAACAGTGGCTCTATCTGAGGATGCTTGATTGTAAGATCACAGCAAGAATTCATGAATCTCTGGGAGGTAGACCACAAAACCCTAACCTAAAACTAGAAACAAACACACAACACAAACAAAGACACTTGTACATATATACACACCTACTGTGCATGGGAAAAATAATTAACTAAAGAAAAATTTTAGGAATTGTCCATGCACTGGCAATTCTTGCTCTTCACCATCCAAATTTTGTAATAAATATGAGTCCTTACCATGGGTCTGATGAACAATATAAGGTCCCATCCACAAAGACTCAAATTTTTTGTGTTTCCCTTTATCTTCAGCCCTGGCATTCCATTGGAGAACCATATCACCAGGCTGGAATTTTCTCACAATTGCTCTCTTATCAAAAAGATATTTCATCTTCTGCTGCAACTTCATATTTTCCTTTTGTCCTTCCCTCCTAATCTCATCTAATTCAATCAGCTGAACCATTCTGTTCTGCAGTGGATCACTGATTTCCATGTCCTCCTCTTGCATAAACTTATAGATTGGAAGGAGGTTATTTACTGGCAATCTTGATTTAGCACCATATACCATTTCAAAAGGGGACTTACCCATAGCCCTCTTCTCAAAAATTCTATCAGCCCATAGTGCTAACTTTATCTTTACATGCCAGCTTCTCTTATTCTTTTCCAGGGTTTTCTTCAGAATCTGCAAAATACTCTTGTTGTTGGATTTAGCCTGTCCATTGGCCTGTGGATGATAAGGGGATGAGTAAGACAATACTATGCCCATTTATGAATAGAAATCAGTAATCTCCTATTACCTGAAGCTCATAGCATTATCAACAACCAATTTAATAGGGACACCAAATCTGGTGATTATATTGTTCATCAAAAATTCAATTACAACAGCACCAGTTGCCCTTTTGGTTGGAATGGCTTCAATCCATTTGGTAAAATAATTAGTAGCCACCAAAATGTGACTATGTCCCCCACTAGACTTCTTAGAGAACTCTCCAATAAAATCCATACCCCACATTACAAAAGGAGCTTCTGCAACAACAGGGTTCAATAATAATGCACCTGAGAACTTCAATTTTTTAGAGAACCTTTGACAAGGTTCACATTTCCTCACATAAGAATTAGTGTCTTTGAACAACACAGGCCAATAGTATCCTGCTCTTAAGATTTTATGAGCTGTTGATCAAGTAGAATGATGTCCTCCATACATTCCAGAGTGCATTTCCTTCAACATTTTCTTTGATTGGTGCTTATCCAGACAAAAGAGTAAAATACCATCATTATCCTTCCAATACAAATCACCCTGGATCAACACATATCTCTGAGCTTGCAATCTCAGACTCCTTTGATTATCATTCAAGTCAGGTGGACATTTAGCATTTTTAATAAAATAAATAACATCCTTGTACCAGGGTTGCATTTCAATACTAGTAATCATATCAATGTTAGCAGCAACATTATTTACCTGAACAAGGTCCATATTTTCCTCAGTCATTAACTTAGTAAGTCCCAATCCTCTCACCAATTTGGTAATATGAATTTCCAGGTCAAACTCTTGAATCCTATTTATCCATTTGCACCTCTTTCCTATGACTTCACTCTGTGTTAAGATATCCTTTATTGTAACATGAGGCACATAAGCACTAACCTTTGCACAGACTAGATATGGTCTGAAAGCTTTGACTGCCTTCACAAGTGCATAGGCTTGCTTTTCCATTAGTTCATAATTTAATTTAGAAGATTGTAATGACTTGCTAAAAAAGGCTATAGGATGCTCATACCCTTCTTGATCCTTTTGCAAAAGGATAGCTACAATAGTATGAAAAGATGCAAAAGAAAATAAAGAAAATGGTTTCAAGTAATCTGGTGATACCAAAACCGGGGCCTCCTAAATTGCTTGTTTGATTCTTACAAAAGCTAGCTGAGCTTCAAGGTTCCAATCAAACCTCACATCCTTCTTTAGGAGCTTCACTATTGGTTTGACCAATTCTACAAAATTAGCAATAAATCTTCTTACAAAATTAATCTGTCCCAAGAATGACTGCACGCCCTTTATGTTCTTTGGTGGAGGGACCTTCTTAATTGCTTCTACTCTTTCAAGATCAATCCTGACTCCTTCTTTTGACACTATGTGTCCAAGTAACTTCCCTCTGTCATAGCAAATTGACACTTTTTGGGATTCAAGGACACACCAAATTCTAAGGCCTTAAGAATGACCTTCTCCAAATGGGAACAATGATCCTCATCTTTCTTGGAATAAGCAGTGAGATCATCTTGATAAACAACCATTAAAACATTTATCAACTCCTCAAATGCAACATCCATGGCTCTCTGAAATGTTGCTCCAGCATTTTTCAGACCAAAAGGCATGCAAACATATACATATGTTCCCCATGGGGTTGTAAAGGCTATCTTAAATTGTTCTGATTCTTTGACCAGCACTTGATTATACCCGAAGAAACCATCCATCATTGACAAGAGTTCACATCCAGTCACCCTATGCAGCATAGCCTCCATATTGGGCAATCCATAGTTATCCTTAAGTGAAGCCACATTCAGGTTCCTGAAATCAACACAGAGCCTAATATCACCATTCTTTTTCCTTACTAGCACAAGATTTGAAACCCAAGTTGAGTGCCTAATTGGTTCAATACTACCAACATCTCTCAGTTTTTTCAACTCAACTTGCATCTTGGTAGCCAATAAAGGGTTAATGGGTCTCTACTTCTGTCTAAAAGGCCTGGTTTCCTCTTTTAGAGGAATTTCATGCTGAAATAGGTCAGCCCTATAAGCTTTGAGGTCATCATAAGACCAAGAAAACACATGTTTATATTTTTTCAAAAGTCTAATCAGGTTTCCTCTGATCTCTCTACTCATTTTCTTGCCAATGTACACCATCTGGGGGAAATTTTCAGATCCTAGGTTTATTTCCTCTAAGTCTTCCATTTTAGCATTAGACTTTTCAAACAAAGAAACATCATTTATTTTAAACATCCCTTCCACTTCCACTAACCCTTTAGGTATGTGATTTGAGGGTAACTGCACTATCTCATTTCCCATGATGCATTCTTTTCCTTCAACACATTGTTGTATCTCATTAAAATCTATTTGTTGACCATCATATTGATCAAGGCCTTGAAGGAACCTAAGGATATCTAAGTCATCCTCAAAAAATTGCCAATTATATACATGATCAGGCACTCCAGGCCTAGTTTTGACCTCTAACATAGACACACCAGTGAGGGTTATGTCTTCACTCTTAAGGGAAACATTTGCAAGAAAATATACCATGATATTATTGGATCTTTCTACCCAAAGCAGATTGAAAGCATCAAAAAACTCTAGTCTATCACAAACAGCATGTTTATACAGTTTCAACTTTTCATCTTTAGAAGCATACTGAGATCTCACTTGGGCTATAATCAACTGGGAATCACCATGAACTTTTAAAGATTTAATACCATGTTTTATGGCCACATCTAATCCTAGTATTAGAGCCTCATACTCGGCAGTGTTATTTGTACACTCAAAAGTTAGCAAGAATGAGTATTTAAATGTAATACCTGATGGGGAAATGAACACCACGCCAGCTCCTGATCCTTCCTTGGAGCATCCACCATCAAAGAACATTTTCCAAAGCCCATCTTGCTGCAAAATTAACTCATCCACAATTGGATCTGTGTTTTTTAACTGAGGTACTATTTCTTCAATGACAAAATTACTCATGTCAATATCTACAAAATAATTTAGATCCTCCGGAGCAACCACTTCAATCATGACTGAAGAACGGGGCTCCCTGTACAACTTTACCTTAGTTCCATTTATGGGGATGGTAGCATATGATAAATCTAGTTGCAAATTTCCACCCACTGCTGCAGCCCATTGTCTTGATAATAACATGCCATAGTGACGTTTTGTATCAACAACAACCACATCCATTTTATATGTGGCTTATAGGAATGTGGCAATTTTCACTTCAATTCCAATCAAGGTCCCTACAATAGGTACTACCCTATTATCCATGGCATAATAGCTTCCACTAGATGTATTGACTTGCAACCCTAACTCCTTCATCACTTGATAAGGCATTACAGTTGTAGCGGCGCCAGAATCAATCATACAATTTTTTAGCAAATGATTATTTACAAGAAAAGTAGCGTAGAAAGGATTGATAAAAGAGGATTCTTGTGTCACAATAGTCCCAACACATACATCAGAGATGTCATTAATTACAATTGGCTTGTCCAGGGATTTCCCTTCCTCTTGTAAAATAGGAGTAGTTCTCTGCTCACTTATGAGAGCCAGGGCTGCTGCTTTGTGCTCTTCTATTTTCAACATTTCAAGAAAAGGAATGGAAACCTTCATTTGGGACAAGGCATGTCTCATATCAAAGGTAGGGGAGTCAGTACAAACATCAGGGTGACCCTTTGGCCTACCAAATTTATTTTTCACCTTGTCAGCAGTAACTTCTTGTTTCCTTTTCTTTTCAGCTTCCAATCCTTCATCCTTACTATTTACAATATTGGGCTTTGGGGAGTCCTTATCCTGAGGATTATTTTTGAAAAACATTAATCCAGGGACTCCCTGATCATTACCTACCTTTTTTTTCCTCAAATTGTATGAGGATTTTGCTTGTGTAATAGTAGCCACAGTTAAACTCTTGATTTTTTCTTCACTGGGCTTTCTCCATTGTCTTTCATATGACCTAGATTCTACCATGTGAGTCTTATAGTCATCATTATCAAACTCTTCCTAATCAAACTAAGTAAATATTTTTTGTTCATAGTCAGAGAAAATCTTCCTCTTATGATCAACATCAGGGTAAATAAATTCATCATCTGAGGACTCAAGGTCCCCCATTAGTTCAGTAGTAAACATGTTAATAGCAGGCTTTTTAGATCCTTCATAATCTCCTGCATATGAATCACTAGCCTCTTCTCCCAAGGCCTGGGCAATAGCACACTGGAATGGTGAGTGGGGCATATTACAAGCCACACACCAAGGGGTCTTCTCCACATTATGTGCTATATTCCTTTTCAAAGGATCTGGTGTATCCCTTCCCTCTTGGGGTTCATTATTATCAGGAACAGGCCTCCCATCTTTCCAGTTTGTTTTGTAAGGTATATCTCTCAGATTAGGGGCTTTGTCCTACCTTTGATAAGGCGGCCTTGTATCTTGAAAATTTTGACCACCTTTATCAAACCTTGCTGGGAAGTCTTTGTTATTACTAGGTCCTTTGTCCATTCTATCCTCCTCTTTGGATGGCCTTGCAGGTTGTGGCTTGGTTTCTTTCCACAGTCTACCTTCATCCCTTTTGTACATTTGGCCAGATGCTTTTCAATTACTCTCAATGTTTATGGCCAACTTAAAAGCATCTCTAAGGGTACAGGGATTCTTGTCTCTCAAAAGGTAAGACATCTTACCATCCATAGAATTGAAATAAGTTGTCATGCAGACTGCATCATCTGGCCTCAATACTTGGAACAGTTTATACATAGCCTTTTGGAATCGGCTATCAAACTCTGACATGCTCTCATTGTAATGTTTCTTGATATTATTGAACTCATTGAGCATGTAGCTAGAGTTCACATGTTCTACATATTTCTCTTTAAAACATCTGACAAATTCTTCCCAAGATGCAATACTATTCTCAGGTAGCCCCCTATACCAATCCATGGCATCCTCAATCAATGATTAAACAAAGAGCTTCATTATGACATCTTCATGTTCAATCTCATAATCATTTACCTTATCTATAAAAAAATTTAGATGCTCTTCATAGGTAATAACATTATTCCCAATAAATAATGGGATCTTCTTTCTAATTTCATTGGGGACAACATTAGGTTGGCTAGGAATACCATCAAAAAATAGAGGCCTATATCTATCCAAATGAATTGGTCTTCTTTGGATATTTGGTTGATTCAAAGGGGTAGTTGCAACATTTTGACAAGGTACAGTTCCCACTATACCACTAGCTACAAGGGGAAATTGATTAGGAACTGATCCAGGTAAAGTTTGTCCAGGGTGAAAGGCTTGAGCATTTGGAAGTGAAGTATTGGGCTGACTGAATGGAGTTGTTCCTATGGTGATAGGGATAGAGGTACTAATAGATGTGTTCATGTTATCATGTAGGAAGGCAATCTTCCTCTTCATTTCATCAGCAGTAGCCTCCAACTCAAGTTTCTCCAGTTGAATAGCCAATTCCTCTTTCGCTTTCCTAGCCTTCTCCAAGTCTATACTTGTTTGAGAAGGTACATTAGGAGGAGCCATAATTTTCTTGGGCTCATTAATATTTATACCCACCAATTTTTGTTTTCCCTTATCAGGGATTTCTTTGGGAGCATTTATAATCTCCTTGTTTCTCTAGATTTCAGAGGGATTCAATTGCCTTAAGACATGGCCTGTTCCCTCAAATTCACCTTGTTTAGGTTTAGTATCCTGAACCTGCTTTATCAAATCTTCCATGTCACCAAATAAGTCCTTATTTAAACCTTGAACATCTTGGTTTAAATCAATAACTTGGGTCTCATTTTTCTTGGTTCTTTTGAGAAGTTCCTGCCTCTCTATGAGCAAATCACAGATTTGTTGTTCCCTCACTTTTACCCTATTTGCAATCTCAGCAAGTTGTTCACTCTCCTTTTTTCTTAAAGCAATCACCTCTTCTCTCAACTTCTCAGAATCATAGGAGGTGGTCTCGGTAGTGTATGTGACTGAATGTGACCTCTAAATTAGGCACAACACAACATGGTCATTATTCACTTGATAAAATTTAGGAGAGAGTATGAAGAACTCAATCCAAATTCCATGGTGAGGTGACCTGTTGCCTCCTATGTGAATGGGGTGTTTGAATACTCTCAGAATGAGAGCCAACAGCCGGGAGACCAATTCAACAATGGAGGATTTCCAAGAAGCAACAAAGATGAGCAAGAATGCAATTAAGCTAAGATGAAGTGCAATTTATCTAAGAGCTTGAAAATAAAGATGAGATGCAACTTAATCTAAGAACTTGAAACAAATATGATATTAAACTAAGAACAAATAAGCAAATTTAGTCTAAAATGTGATGCAAAGATTATACTAATAATGAGATATTAATCTAATAAATGCAATAAAAAGCTTTGAAAACAATGAATCAAATGAGACTAAAAAATGCCTATAGTGTAGATGCTCTCAAAAATTTCTCTCCTAAATGAGAAAAAGAGGTTCATTAAATAGAGAAGCCTGGAGAGGAATGAAGAGTTTCTTGATTTGAAACTCTTGACTCTTCATTCCCCTTTGAGACAAAAAGGTATGAATTATTTAATTAAAAGAATGAAATTTGCCACATGTGGGGAGTGACCTTTCGAGTAATTTGAATTATTAAATTCAAATAAAGAGGTGTCCATTCAATTAACTAAATATTTATTAATTCCTTTTAAAGGTAATTAGCCAAAGGGGTAGATTTGATTTAATTCAAAGTGCTTAGGACTTTAGAACTAAATTAAATTATCATAGAGGTAATTTAGCTAATTAAAGTCAAGGACTTTAGGAATTAATATTAATATTTGATTATTGCAATTTATGGTCTTTGCAATTGACATCAAGTCAAATTAAGTCAGGTTGGAGAGAGAAAATTGCCTAGGGAACTAGGACTTTGGTGATGTAAAATTGAGATAATGCACCAAAATTGATGAAATTAAATAGGTAGCCAATTTTGGGGTATTACATTTTCCCCTCTTTGAATTGATGTGCGAACAGTGCGTTGATTCAAAGAATAGTCTGAAATGACAAATGATGAGAATTTCCATAGTCCAAGTTAGATTGTGAAGACAACGGTCTTAGAAGAGAACTGAAATCGGGGTTAGATTGCCCCAATACCAATTGATGAAGATACAGATTTAGGACTATCTCCGAATCAGGGTTAGATTGCCCCAATACAAAGCTTAGTCCTCCGAGACCTGGGTTAGATTGCCCAGATAACGGTCTAAAAGAGATTTTGAGAGCTATCTCCAGAACAAAGCTTGACTCCCAGGAATTAGGGTTAGATTTCCCCAATACCTAAAAAGATTTCAAGAACCATCTCCAGAACGAAGCTTGGCCCTTGAGGATTTGAGTTAGATTGCTCAGATACCTAAAAGATAGATGATAAGATAACAAGATGCGAGGCACCGAGATGCCCCTAGCGATGAGAACTGATGATTCAAATCAGACTCATTCAAGAATAGATTCGACAAGATTCAAATGATGTAATCATCCTGCCCCCTCGGGAGAGAAATGGAAAGATGACATGTCAGAAGATGATTGACAGCAAGAGGTTGTAGATAAAGATAAGATCGAAGATCTAGAAGAATAAAGCAGATCAGAAGCATTTTGAAGTGATCCAAAGGTCCTGCTGACTAAATTTGACTAGGTTGACCATGGTTGACTAAATTTGACTTGAGTTGACTTTGATGAAAAGAGAAAAGATCTCAAGAACATGATGTAAAGATGAGGATCTAGCAAGAAAATGATGCCAGAAGGTTGACTGCACAAGCATCTGATCCCAAAGGATCACAGAATCTAAAACGTGATTTCAAGCTATCTAGAGATGTCAGATTTTGATTTCGATCCTGAAAAAGGATGCAGCCAAGATGAGATTGGGAAAAAAAATGAGAACCTTTGATGAGAAGATCCAGAAGAAAGCAATCAAGAGAGAAACAAGAAAGCGCTCCAAATGCAAGCCTAGAATGAAAGATGCAAGTCTAAATGCAGGCCTGGGATGAACAAATGCAATCCTCTGGACTTAGTTGTTGGACTCATCGTATTTATCATCATTGAGTTCATTTAAGCACGGGACAATCGCAAGATGCCATAAAATTCTCCCCAACATGAGAATATGAATATGACATAAGTCTTAAATTTGTCGGAATGAGGTGTAAGCATTAAGGCACAAGAAGCCAAAATGACCTGAACACCTATTCCTTTTAATTTATCAAGTTAACATAAGCATCAAAGCACATTTTCTAGAATGAATTGAATGTCTCTTGTGAACAAACACACCAAACACGTGAGAGATCTTTTTTTTGCCAAAGAGTTCTCGCAGTGACCCCTACGTTCACTTAGCAAGATGAGTGTTAGCAATTCCAAATGTAGTAAAAGAAGTCACTCAAAACAAACAAGGAGAAGAACCAACCTCACCAAGGCGTCCATATAAAAGGAGTCAAGGTATGCAAGGCCATCCAATACGAGATGAAGGCTCTTACAGATGGACACCCCTCTTATGTAGATTTCTTGGATCATTGGAACTAAACCAGCAAGTAGAAAACAAAGAGAAGATCATGCCCCCAGTCTTTGCATTTCTCAGTCAAGAAAGACATCTTAGATTCACTTGAGGGGAAATGATAAAGAAAACAAAAAAGAAAGAGAAAAGCTTAGTACACTACACAGGAACACACAAAGAGTTTTAGTTTCAGTTTACGTTTGTGTTCAAGCAGATTGAAGTCGAATCGGAAGTGAACAACATTCGAAGTCTCAACGGGATAGCGACAACAGGAAAACACAGTGGAAAACCACTGCTGACCATCATGAGAGACAAATTCTCAAGAAGATATCAAAGCATGAACCAAGTATCAGCAGGCGAACACAGTGAGAACCACTGGTGACCGATACAAGGAAGATTCTCAAAAGAGAGAATGAAACATGAATGAAACATCAGTAGGTAGACACGGTGAGGACCACTAGCAACTGATGTAAGAAGGAGATCCTAAAAAGAGAGGTTGAACAAGAGCTAGGTATCAGTAGGCAGGCACAGTGAGGACCACTAGCGACTGATACATGAGAGATCCTCGAGGAGAGATCTCAAAAGTAGCTAGGCATCAACAGGCAAACACAACATGAAATGTTGGTGACTGATGTACAAATGAATCTTTTGAAAGTGATAGGACAATGCCCCCTAGACTAGGGAGATGCCCCCAAGTATGACCAGTTCCAATCCATGAAGAGTCAAGAAAAACTCAAAGACAAGCACATGAGCTAGCAAACCAAAGCAGGAAATAAACTAAAGCAGGGAAGCGGGAAAACAAACTAAAGTAGGAAAGGAAGGAAACTAAAGGAGGAAACTAAGAGCCAAGTGATGCTGAGATGAGATGCAGCTTCAGGAAACAAGAGGTGCCTATTTACCAGGTTTTCACCATCTTGGCAGAGATTCTATTTTTGCTACCATGAAGCCTATTTACCAGGTTTTCATCAATGGCACATTTTTCTATTTTTCAATTTTTTTGTACTTTTCTCTTTTTTTAAATTTTTTTTAATTTTTAATTTTTTTTGTATTTTTGAAATTTTCTATTTTTTTTGGTATTATCAAGGTGCCTATTTACCAGGTTTTCACCAGGATAATAGATACATCAAAGCACCTATTTGCCAGGTTTTCACTAAGATGATCATTTTTTTAGGACATTTTGCAATTTTAAGGATTTTTTGCAATATATCAATTTTTAGGATTTTTCAAGACCAATAAATATGTACATGAGCACATAGAGAATGTCAGCTATAGAAATTCTTCAAATGAAGAGTGTTGATGGGCTCTTTGAGTTTCTCTACTTCAGTGGTGATCTCTGGAAACACAATCATTTGTAGTAGTAGCCAGCTGAGAAGTTGCAGAATCAGAACCAGATGTTGTAACAGTAATAGGAGATCCAACCGGTAGTGTCCAACTATCGAGAGATCCATATTCAAGGAAAGATCACTTAAGTGAGACCCACAAACATCCTCGTGGACACATCTTAACTCTTTATTAGATTTCCCATGCTCTAAATGCTTAGGGAGAGTACATTCTAGATTTCTCTTAGTCATGTCATTAGCAATGAGGAGATGCTGATATGCACTTTGGGAAAAGGCAAGATGGAGTGAAGAGTGTAAAGTATGAGAGGCAAGGGCGATGGAATGGAGGGAAGCATGAGAATTTTGGAAGCTCAAATGGCAACTTTGATTTTCCTTTTTTTGGAATCCACATAGCTTTTGAACTTTTTCTTCTTTACTTTGAGGTGCTTTTGATGACAACACCTGTAAGATGGATTTCGAGATCCATTTTTTATTTATTTTCTGGCTTTTGATTATCTTCTTCTCTTTGAGGACCTTTGCGGTCTTTTCAACACCTCTATTGCTTTTTTCTTTCTTCGGAGTCACATGTCGATTAGATGGGACATGGTGACCTTGAGATATAAGTGGATTCTTATTATTTTTGCTTTTATGTTGGACATCCAAGTTACTTCCAAAAGACTCAGGAATGGTGGATGAAAGAGGCTTATATGACTGGTTTAGGTGGAGAGGTGGAAATGGAAGTGGACAAGCCACTTTTCTTGGAGATGAAGAGGGAAGAGAAGTCGATGTGATGGGCTCAAGTGAAAATATATCAGTATCATCCTCATCATTCATGGATGCATCAAATAGATCAAGAAAGTAATCTTCCATAGAGCATTTTCGATTATGAGTCATCTTAGAAGAGTTAGATAAGTTTGGAGGAATGTTATGTGAGCCTAACCAAGATGGTCTATTCCAAGAGTTAGGTCCCCTCTCAGGTGGTAAGAGTGCATGAATAGGAACCATTTCAATTCTAGATCTACCAGGATTCCATGAGATTGTAACAAGATGGGGTCTTAGATACCCATGATTTGCTGGAGTAGTAGGAGTATAGCTTGGAGTAGATGGTGTAGGAGCCATAGGAATGATCTCCATAGGAGGGTGGAAAGGATCATCATCAATAGCTTGATCTAGAGGATCATAACTTTCTCCTCTTTTTGAGTTGTTAAGACTAGCATATAGGTGCATAGCATCAACTGGTATTTCCATAGTAGCATCTGATATAGAGTCCCATTCAACTAGAGACATAGTCGGAGGCATACTTTCTTCATTGTTGTCATCTAACATAGGAAGTGTTTCTTTAACAGTAGGATCTTGTTCAATAGTAGAAGCAACAGAGTAATCTAGAATAGGCATACCTTGGGGCATACCCAAGAGAAGAGAAGCATCCAATAGTTGCTCCCAATCAGTATGTGTGCTATTGGAGCTGGCAACAGTAGGAGTCTGTTCAATAGCAGAAGTGGTGGAACAATCTGGAATAGGCATACCTTGAGGCATACCCAAGACAAGGGAAGCATCTAATAGTTGCTCCCAATCAGTATGTGTGCCATTAGAGGCAATGACATATTCAGTAGTAGCTGTAGTAGTAGAAATCTATTCAGTAGAGTGTATAAAATCCTCCTGGTGAGGACCAAGATCATGTTCTTGAAGCACTTGAGAAGGTAGATAAGACTCTTTTTGGTAGTCTAAATCAAAATTTTCAACATTCAAAGATCTTTCATGTGTCATAGGCTGAATCTGTGTTTCTTCATCATCTAAATCTACATGTGAGTGCAAGCTGCAGCTAGGTTGGTCAAGCTCATAGCTCTGATACCTAATACCAAATCCATCTTTAGAAGGTTCCTCATAGGAATGTGGAGATATGGGGAGAGCTGTCAAAGACAAGACAGATTCAATCTGATATTCCCCCATGCCAATATCTTTGATCTTCAGGGTTTTTTCTATTTCTTTTAGCTTAGCATCATAGAACTCAGTGGACTCTCTATTGGTGGGAACAAAACTATCTGTCGCTTGGGTAAGCATCTTAGCAGAGCAAGTATTTAGGCTAGCACTATTGTCAATGAGGATGCGGGGGATACTCTTGGGACCTATCATAACTTCAGTGTGCAGGAGAGGATTATGCGGGTGGCTCAACAAGTGATCGTCTTCCTCAGAGAATGATAAATAATGAGGTGAGGTCAAATGACCCACCATAGATTGAAACTGGTTGAGATTGAGATCTGTGGGGACATTTTCCTTGGTGAGGGCTTTATCCATAGATAGTTTTGGTCTGAAAGTTGAAGGCTCAAGACCTTGGAGAATGATCTTTGCACGAGATTGAGTGATATTGTTCGCACAAGCTGGAGACTGTGTGGAGTTATATGAGGGAGGCACAGGACCTCATAAGACAAAGGGAGTTTTGGGTTTAGGAGTATCCTTGTTCCTTGGAGCAATGATCATGTCATAGTGAGAGATCCAAGGTTTGTTTCTAGCAAATCTAGAAGGCAGTTGAGCTTCTGTTGTAGCCTTCTCAGTGGCATTGACTATTTGCATGCTAGAGCTAAGATTAAAGACAGACTTTAAGGGTTTTGGCATCATATTGTCAACAACACCATCATTCATAATATCTATGTTTTTGCTGACAATCTTATCCTTATCCTTGTCTGAGGGAGAAGGTCCTTGCTTTTTGTCTTTGTTAAAAGTCAATTCTCCCTTCTTGACCATAAACGCTTCTATCCTCATAGCCCACCTAATCATATTGTCAAAAGTTAGGGGACCTTGTAATCGTACTTGGTATCCAAAATTTGGGACAAGATTGTCCAAGAAGATATCAAGCTTTTCAGACTCAGGTAATTCATGCGGATACTTCGTGCATAGTTGTCTCCATCTCTGGAGAAATGTTAGGAGAGGCTCCCCTTGTTGTTGTTTCAAATTGTAAAGGTCCTGGATGTTGACCGAATATTGAATATTGTAGGATTGATCATAACTCTTGTCATTTCGAGACTGACCATGACCTTGGTCATTTAGAGATTGGTCGTGACTATCACTGAATTTATCTACCCTTGGGAAGGGGAATGGATCTCCCATATTGTTGGTAGTATTCTAAGAGATCATGAAAGAGTTGATAGGTTCAAAAGAATCAATAGGTTCAATTTTAGAAAGTGACCCTTCAGAGTCTTGCTAGTCTTGAAACAATGGGTTATAATATTCTTGAAATAATAAGTCAGACTGTATCTGAAATAATGGATTGTAATACTCTTGGAATGAGGAGGAATGTGAGGATCTCTCACAAAGTTCAGATTTCATAACAGATTGGGAATGACCTATGTCTTGATTAGTATTCTGAATGGGATAAGTCTTGCCACTTTGAGTCGTGATAGTCATAGATGAATATGTAACAAGCAAAGATTTGGGATAAAGCTAGACTCTGTCTCTAAGATAATGAAAAGGAGATAAATGGCTAGAACAGCCAAGATGCAAGATGAACCTCGTATGAATTGTCAAAAAGAGATGGTTAGAACAATTGAGATAAGACAATCACAACAAAAGGGACAAGAGAACAATGAGATAAGGTAGACTAATGAGAGACAATACGAGTCAAAGCAAAGATTGATCGATTCCTAACTCAAGACAACTAGTTTCTGATGGTGAACGATAGGAAAATAGAAAAATAGATCACGGACAAAAAGGCAGATCAGATTTATGTCATTGATCAAGCACATAAGATAGAAATCAAGGAGTTCATGCAAACAGTCTTCAAGCAATGGGCAAGGGACAAAGCAACCTTGCACATGAACAGGAATAGTGACTTAGTATTTCTACTCCCTAAGGACTCTACTTGTGTATGTTCTTGAGAATGTTTTAGCAAGCACTTAAAACACAAAAACATCCTAGCAAGTTGTCTACAAGGCTATACATAGCTCTTCTAAAGGGAGTCCTTGATATACGCAAGGTACGTGAGGCCCAAATCCGTAGATGAGAAGAATTTAAAATCACACAGCCGGGGGGAGATGGTAACCCAAATCTCCTCCTTCACTTCTCAAAGGTATAAAGTTCTTTGAGGCTTAGCCAAGAGTGAAATCTAACTCATTCCCAAGAGAGGTGTCTTTGGATTCACCTCTTGATATTTATACTCCGCCAGAACACGGGAGTTAAGGTCATCCCTTGAGGTGATGAAATCCCCAAGCAGGCCTTCTAGAAATGAAAAAGTAAGTAATTTCTCTATCAAAAAGTATTGAAAAGCACTAAAGGTGGAACACTTAATGCTTAAAGCAAATATGAGGTGAGTCCACAAGGTGGAACACTTAACACCTCACACAAGCTACAAATGAGTCCACAACCTAGAAAACAAGTGAGTTCCAAAAAGCACAAAAGGGTTGCCTAGTGGAACAATTAACGCTTCTTTCCTATAGACCCCTCCCCTTTAATGTGGCGCTGAGATTGCAACCACAGGGTAGAAATGAGGGGCCGGCAGATTAGCGAGTCCAATAACCCAAGATAGAAATCTAAATCAATCACAAGTAATCTAAGACTGCTAATCAATACTACTCATAAGTGCAAAAGGGTTTGAATCATGGAATATTTAACTTTCCAAGTAAACATGAAGTGAGTCCACAAAGTGGTGCATTTAACTCTTCATGTAAACAAGGAATGAATCCATGCCCTCAATCACTCAATGAGATATTTGATATTGGAACCAAGAATTACTTATGGTTTAAACACAAGCATTCACTTACATAAACTTTTATGAAAGAAAATCTATGTTCATTCATTTCCCATTAAGAGCATCAATTAAAATGTGTTCTATGAAAGCATGTAAACACTCAAGCCAAAAACATGAGAGGTTCAATTTTAATCCTAAAGTCCAAATGTTATAGAGGTTTTAAGAACTCACCTTAGGTCCAAAGATCTGCAATCCAGCATTTAGCACACATCCAAAAATATAGAATCAAGACAAATCAATGGCAAACCATAAGATATGTAACATTGTTGTCTTCAAGACAGTCTTTAAAGATTGATTTATTTGACCCATAAAATCACAATATTAAAATTTCTGGAAATAATTAAGTTTTTAGAAAACATCAAGAACTACCATTTCCCAAAATTACAAGGTTTTATGATTCCATTTGGTTCCTCAACCAATAACCTTTTCAGACTGCAATTTTTCTATCATAAATCAGATTTAAAACACCAAACCCTTCCTAGGGAATCACATATCTTTCTCAAAAAGAGTCCAAATGAAATAAAACCAATTTCACAGTAACTATTAATGAATATAGTTTCCAAATATGTAAGCCATTTATTTTTCCCATTCATAAATCATTTTCTAAGAATAAATCATTGCCTACAACTCCAATACAGATTGTTAAAAACTAGTTTTCACTCAAATTCCCATAACTTTCAAAAATCTGCATAAAAATGACTCAAACTAAAAGGAAATGAAAGATAATTCACGTATATTTCCAATGAATATTATTAGAGATCTTTATTCTTCATAATTTTTCTGTACCACATGTTTCAATCTGACTGTATTCAGAGAATCTCAAATCTGCAAATACCCACTTTCACCAAAATGATCATAACTTATTCATTTATTTATAAAAATTTACCAAACCAAAATAATGAGAAAGAGGATTCATCATTCTATCCATCCATTACTATATTACAAGGTTTTCAGGCTGTACATGGCCGTACAAGGCCTAGAACCAACACTAAAATTGAAAAACCAATCAAGAACGAGGCTAAAAATTGATCTTTTCTGCCCCACGATGGGCGCCAAAATGTATGTGACTGAATGTGACCTCTAAATCAGGCACAACACAACATGGTCATTATTCACTTGATAAAATTTCGGAGAGAGTATGAAGAACTCAATCCAAATTCCATGGTGAGGCGACCTGTTGCCTCCTATGTGAATGGGGTGTTTGAATACTCTCAGAACGAGAGCCAATAGCCGGGAGACCAATTCAACAATGGAGGATTTCCAAGAAGCAATAAAGATGAGCAAGAATGCAATTAAGCTAAGATGAAGTGCAATTTATCTAAGAGCTTGAAAATAAAGATGAGATGCAACTTAATCTAAGAACTTGAAACAAATATGATATTAAACTAAGAACAAATAAGCAAATTTAGTCTAAAATATGATGCAAAGATTATACTAATAATGAGATATTAATCTAATAAATGCAATAAAAAGCTTTGAAAATAATGAATCAAATGAGACTAAAAAATGTCTATAGTGTAGATGCTCTCAAAAATTGCTCTGCTGAATGAGAAAAAGAGGTTCATTAAATAGAGAAGCCCAGAGAGGAATGAAGAGTTTCTTGATTTGAAACTCTTGACTCTTCATTCCCCTTTGAGACAAAAAGGTATGAATTATTTAATTAAAAGAATGAAATTTGCCACATGTGGGGAGTGACCTTTCAAGTAATTTGAATTATTAAATTCAAATAAAGAGGTGTCCATTCAATTAACTAAATATTTATTAATTCCTTTTAAAGGTAATTAGCCAAAGGGGTAGATTTGATTTAATTCAAAGTGCTTAGGACTTTAGAACTAAATTAAATTATCATAGAGGTAATTTAGCTAATTAAAGTCAAGGACTTTAGGAATTAATATTAATATTTGATTATTGCAATTTATGGTCTTTGCAATTGACATCAAGTCAAATTAAGTCAGGTAGGAGAGAGAAAATTACCTAGGGAACTAGGACTTTGGTGATGTAAAATTGAGATAATGCACCAAAATTGATGAAATTAAATAGGTAGCCAATTTTGGGGTATTACAGGTAGCAGAGGTTTCTTCTGGTTATTCCAGAGTTTCTCTTGCAAGGAAATAACCTACTTCTGTGACCTCTGTGATTACTTCTTTTTGCATGTGCACACTTGGTGTAACCCTCTTGACATGTTTGGGATCATCAGAAGAGGATGAAGATTCATGAGGAAGTGGGACACAAGATCTTTCTTGAGAAGGGCCTTGGGAACTAGCAGTATTCTGACCTCTTCTAGACCATTGTTTCCTACTTGGTGTATGGAGCTCATCACCCATATTATCTTCGGGGTGATCTTTATAATAAGACCTAGTGTATCTTGGTTGACTCATGGTATAACATGACAATTTTTAGCAAAATTTGCAACAATTAGCAACTGGTAACATAGATTTTAGAGTCACCACCCACTATTAGGTGGGAAATGAAATTATTTTATGCTGGTCTACAAACGCGCAATAGACAAGATTTACACTAACCTATTGCAAGCTATTCAGTTGTCCCCGGTAGAGTTACCATTTTTGTTAGTGCTCAAATCGGCAGATTATCAAATACTCCTATAATTCCAATGGACATAATCTAGCAAGATGCAAACACTAAGGTAATAATGTTAGAAAATCTTCTTCACTTTGAGTATGAATACTCAGGCGGGTGTACCTATTCCAATTCATGATTTTGACTGAGCTCTGAATTGTGAACTAGCTCCTTCACTATTTTGTCCTCACTTCCAAACTCAACTCAATAAGATGAGAGAACTCTAAGTATGACCCATATTATCCTGATACACAATATTATGATGGAAATCATGAAAGCAACAACACGAAACAATGGCTTAAGGATATTCATCCTTCTTTTTAGAGTTGAACTCAAGAAAGTTTAACCTCATTCAGTGCTTCTACAAAGCATTACAAAGCATATCTATGAACTTTTCATAGAATGATTCAGGTTTGTCATTGTACAAATAAAGTAAAATGAAACAGTTATTTAGATTTAGGGTGGCAAATCAGTGTAAATAGAGCTGAAACCAGTGCCTTATCCACTTGGGCAATAGAGTCAAACCCTACCTCTGCATATAACTATCAAAACTAATTTCCTGAAACTCAAATGACATGCCTAACATACCATCCTTTTAATTCCTACTACTGTCATCAAATTCATACATGGATTAGTTGTTCCCAGAGATCTCCCCTAAGATTTTACTCTTTCCTTGAAAGAAACTTAAGCTTAACCCCTATATTCACCTTATGAATAATGCATTTAAGAAAGCCTTGCAATTTAAATACATAAGAAAACTAACACATTCCATACACAAAGACAGCAAAATAGTAGTAACAGAGCTTCAATGTTTTGTATTAACGGTCAAAATGCATAGATATAGTATCCTCTCACTTTTAGAAAATAAGGTTTTGTATTCAGAACCTTTCTTACAGAGTATTTTCAACCACCTTTCAAAAGAGTAAAAACTTACTATATATAACATAGCCATCTTGGAATCCTCAAAAGGATGCAACAAGCTTGGGATGGCTAGAAAAGATCCTATACTAGAGACAAGATTACAAACTAACAAACAGATTGTAACAACATATTACAAAAATCTTTTCTCAACAATTCCGCAAGTGGCATCTTTGTCTAAAGATATTTCAGAGTAGTTGCTGAGTTTGTTGCATGAATGATGACTGCCATTCCAGCTAACTTACATCATCCTTTGTTTGCAACTTGCTCTCCCTCAATTTCTGGATCAGGTGCCATCTGCAACTCTATTCTTCCTCTTCCTCTATAAGTTGGACAACTGGCCTCTTTTTCTTCTTTATTGTTAGCTTCTCCCAAGCCGGTACTTCATCATCTGATGGCTAGTTGTAAGTCTGCAATTCTTGTAACAATTTGACTTGCTTATCCCACATGGGTTCAGTTATATTTTTGGCTTCTACCACAAAGCGTATGCAATCATTTTCAATTTTAAAAAGACTGTCAATTATGCTATTACACCTCTCAAAATTGAAAGTATTGTCACTATTAAGGAAAGCATCTTGTGTAATCACCAACTGATCCATTGACAGTTTCCATTCCTCCAACTTGATCAGGTTTCCATTGTCATCACATACCGCAGGCAGATACTTGCTATAATGTTTATCAAACATAAACAACTTAACCCTCACCTGGTTGGACTTACCTTTAAAAAACTTTGAAACAACATTGATTAAGACAATCTTCTCAAAAACTTCTGTAACTACTCCAAGGATCTCAGGCTTATGCTCCTATAGACTATCAAGTTTATCAAACAAAAAACTTCTTCCAGACCAAACACTATGAAGTGGCTCCAAAGTAGGCAATGATTCATTTATCTTTCTGTTGGTCTGGTGCAATTGGCTGATTGATTGATAAAATGTATCCATTTTATCTATTATCTTATCTCTCCTGTATTGCACAATCTTTGACATGGTGTCCAAAGATGCCTCTATCCTTATCTTATCTAAATCTTTAGTAGGTCCCTTAGGTACTTCTTCATCAATTTGAATTGGGACCTCAATCTACACAGGGGGGAGACAACTACCTTCGAAGCTTCTTCAAGCTTAACTTTTATCTCTGCCAATTCATCTTCTAGCTTCTTGATCTTCTTCAATTTTATGTCTCTATCCTTGGCCACCAGGTTTGCACTTTCAAACAACTTTGAGTACCTTTCAAATAATTGAATTGTTTTTGCCTCATTCAGGTTAGCCCAATGAGTTACTACCTTAGAAACTTCAAGGTCATTTGTATTCTACACAGTCCAAATAATCTGATTCCCTTCCATTTTATCGTCTATACTCAATAGAGATGCCTTTTCAGTCCTAGGGGCCATGGACCACATTGCAATAGCTTGAGACTTAGGGTCATAGCCACTTCCTCTTATCATATCACCAATGTGAACCTCATATGACAGGATGCCCTGCGGTTGCTTTATTCTTTGATCTATGATGAAAGCAGAAGTCGGATCCCATCCTAGAGTCAATAGCATTCCACTTGACTTGACCAGTTGTCTAGCTTCATCTGCAGTTATGGGATCAAGGCTAGGATCATAAGAATTTAAGGCTCTCAATGTTTCTTCACTTGGCTCCATACCTTTAGGCAGAAGTTTCCTCACTTCTTGTTACTTATTCTGAATAAGGAAACTCTTGAATTCATCAGTTTTAATAAACTGGACATTACTCAAAAATTCCTCCTGATAGACCTCTCTGATATCCTTTTCTGACCATAGGGACTGTTCCTTATCTATTTCATCAATGGCCACCTTCTTTCCTTCTCTTATTGCTTTTCTCAATTGGTGATGGTAAACCCTATCACCTGGCACTAGAGGAGATGCTCTATCAATTATTCTATTTTGTTTTTCCTACCTTGAAGGCTTTCCTTCCTCAAGCCTCTATTTCTTCAAAGGTGGCTCTGGAGAATCCCCTATTTTTGGTTGATTTTCAACAGGCTGAACACTCTGCACATCCTCAATTTGTGGTGGGCTATTCCCTTCTAGGGACTCATTAGAAAACTCCTCTTGATCAAAAGATGAATAGTCTTTCCTTTTCTTTGGTTGACTCTAGTCAATCAACTTCTCCAACTGATTTGATAGAGTGTCATGCATCTCTATCATCTTGTCAATTCTTTCTAAATAGGGAAAGTCAGGGAAGAAACCCTCAAAAGGAAGCTAGGCTGCCATCACTTGTTTTGACAAGTCTATCAAATCAAAGTACCTGTTCCATCTCCTTTTGACCTCATCATCATCTATAATGTTTCTGACTACATCTTCTTCATCCAAACCCTCATGTTCCTTAATCACACCAATGTTTGGAATATAGAGCATCCTGGCATTTTTGATAAAGCCCTCAGGATCTACATGTCTACAAGCACCAGTAGCCATTTTGAACTAATTTAACCATGCAGTAATTTGAGGAAATGCCCTCTTTCCTACCAGGAAGTCACCTATCTTGAATTTCCTAGGTGTGAATGTACCCTTCCTGTGAGGGGCTAGAAGTTCTCTATCTGTCCACATCAACTGCCACACAAATTCCAAACAAGCAACCCTTGGAGGCATAAATTTTGGTAACAGATGTGGGGGTTGGGGGCAATCATAGACTCTCAAAATTGTAGCATTCTCCCCCAAGTAAAAATCATCCCAATTATGATCTCCCTCCCATTTGTCCACAAACTGCACTGGTCGTAGGAGCCTAAGGACCCTTGGGGATATCCTTGTAGTATTGACACCTAACATCCTTATAATAGGATAAACAATGAAATTTTGAAAGATACAAAAATTCCCCTCATTGGAAGTAGAATTCCACTTCCTCACCCATAATTGCACTGGATTATATTGGCCTTCAAAGTTGAACCTTGGCTTCAACATGTTCGAATCAAAATTATTAATGTTGAAGAACAAAATTAAATGCATTAGCAAAGAATAATGCATGAACTTAATTGGGCTCTTACTATCCTTGATAGAAATCAAACCCTCATGCATTCTATCAATGATATACTTGATGTAATCATAGTCAGTATTAACCAAAGAATTCTGGATGTCTAGGATAATCATCAAAAGATCAGCTGGTAAAAACTCTGCATCCCCATCAATTCCCAAAACCCTACACAACCCATAACAAGTTTTCTTCATGTAATGCTGAAGGGATTTAAATTGGTAAGGGGCATTCATGTGAGTAGGGAGGGGAGCTATATACTTATCCTATTTTGGGATATGCTTCATCATTTGGTCCTTCACTATCCCTATATTATTGTTGTATCTCTCCTTTTCTTTGCTCAGGTCGATTTCAGTAGAAGTGGATGTATAGACATTAAAAGCTTTCATGAACGAACCCCTATCAAGAGTAACCAAAGCTGACTGGTCCTCTTTCCTAATAGTCTTAGAAATAGGCTCATAACACCTAGCTAGAGCAACAATTAAATCCGCATCCAGGAATACATCAGGCACTACTAATTTCCCTAACCCCAAAGCCCAACCATTACATACAGGGATATGACTATCTCTATTTTTATAAAAGAAGTTGAAGATAGTATAACCCATGGTATTCGGTGTGATAGGATCTCTACAAAACCCTAGAACATCTTTGAAAATGTCATCAGGAGCTCTTTTGTTCTGACTGGAACCAGGTAGCAATTTCAAAAATTCATCTGAATAATTAGGCTTGCCCTTGTCTTCACCACTTTTACACTTTGCTTCACTGCTGGAAGATGCTGCACTCCTCTCAAGTTGACTCATCTTTGCTACAGAATTATCTTCAATCTCTGCAAAATGGATTCACTTGGCACTCAGAAATCGCTTCAGAATGACACAATTCTCTTCGAATGATTTTGGACACAGGAAATAATGAGCTTAGTTTATTTATCGATATGGACCAAATGCGTACAGCTACCACAATTACTACAAATCTCCTTAATTTTTTCCACATTCAATTTCATATACCATCAGATTTCAAATTTCAAGTTAGCCGTGTTTGGATGTTGACAGATAAATTAACCAACTTAGAAACAAGGCAAAGAGGCAAATGATTAAGATCCTGCACTTTAAACCTGTTTACGTCATGCAATCTTCCTTTGAAACTGATTGGATGGCTCATTAGTTTACTTTCCAGCTTGATACTATACTTTATCCATGCAGGCAACAGTCCCTTTTCTTTTCTTTTATTACCTTTTCCAACTGGGCCCATTCAGCGAATCTGGGACTGAAAGCTTCTTGTGATCGCTTAATACAATGTTAACCCTAGCATATATTCAGAGAACTAGTGACCAAAGCCTTCTCCCATTCTCTTAATGTCCTAGCTAACTGTCAATTTTTTTGGAGATTTAGCGAACAAAGGGTTTGTGCATTCACTTAATGAGATACTTAATTGCCTAATTATTCAAAGAACTGGTGAAGCGTTTACTCTCTGAGTCACTGAATCTGTCTTAACCACCCAATTTATCTAGTTAACTCATGCCTAACTACCATGTGTCACCTTGTCGCATGATCACACGATCCCCTACTCACCCTTGTGATCATGCAACCTCTTGACACGTGTCCATCCAATTAGCTTCATTATGAGACTTAGCGACTGTATGCTTCACTCATTCGCTAGATCATACTACCCTTTACATTTCTTTTAAGAGAACCTGCGACCACATGATTCGCCGAATCGCCAGATTACTTAGCCTCTCACTAATTTATTCTAAGAACAAGAAAACACTTGAAACAACCCTTTCTGCCAAATTCATCGTACCAAAATGTTAGGCCCGCCAAACTTAGAAGACTTTACACAGTCACTCATTCACCAAATGAAACATGTAGGACCTAATAATATCTGAGATTAAACCACAACCGTCAATCCTGACAATGATCTACTGTACTCACCAAGTCGCTAGGTTATTTTTTCTTTAACCACTATATTCAGAGAATGAGCAATAACCGTTGTCACCAAGTCGCTAAGTGTAAGCAAAGAACCACCAAGGAATACGCAAATTGGAGATAATGCATTCGTCGAATCACATAATGTTTTCTTATAACCGCTGGATATTTGGAGACTACGCGAACAAAGATAACACTTAGCATTTTTAACACATTCTCAAGTTCACTGAATAGATTAGATACACGACATAACAATACGTGACTTGGCGATTGACTAAGAAAAAAGCCACATGTGGTTTTTTTAAAAAACTTAAGGAACCAAAAAGCAACGATGAATTAGAAGACTTTAAAGCTGACTTGAGTTTTTTACATGACTTCCAAATTTCTTCGAGGATAAAACCCTAGGGGATCTATTTTCAAACCTGGTTATGACAATTTTCAAAAACTTTACAAAACCTAGACCAGGCAAGGTATTCACAAGGAATTTAATACAAAAATTTAGACAAAAATCCTCAGAAAATAAGAATATATCCAACAAGTTCTCAGTGACTGATGAATGGTTGATTACTCTACTTCAGGAGTAGTACTTGTGCTTAATTATTTTGGTGCCCTTTTCCATTGATGTCAAAGGGGGAATAAGTATATAGTAATGAAAAAAAAAATAGTTGTTCTTATCTAGAAAGGGGGAGTAAGTATTAGTAAGGGGAGTATATAGCAATAGATATTTAGAGCATTCAGCAGTAGCTGGAGGATCCATCCTTTGGGGAGTTTTTTTGAGGAAATGGAGAATCTTATAAAAGAATTGTTCATTTGGATTAGTGGTATTCTTCATTTCATATGTTGCCATCAATGTCAAAGGGGGAGATTGTTGGAGATTTTCTAGCAAGTGAGTTTGTTGACTCTATATTTATCATTGAAGACAACATATGGTAAGCAACATATGTGGAATCTTGATGGAGAGAGCCTTGAGAATATGGTTCCTAGATATGTTATTAGCATGATATCATAGATGCAGAGGTTGATTTTGAGTGAAGATATTAATACAGTTGTTTGTATTAGTGGTGTTCTTGACAGGTCGCAAGAAGAGTTATGTATGTGATTTGTAGTACGGTTGTAGTAGAGCCTTGCACATTTATATTTATGTTTTAGACATGTATATGATACTATGTTCATGGACATAGAGTTAGATGTGTAGTACAGGTTGAGTTATGAAGTCTCCAGTTGATAATTACAATTTCTTGAGTCCATCTGGTAGAGCTGACACTATTTATATTGTTGCAGTAGTTGCACCTATCATTTCAGTATGTGTGTTTGGATTTATGTTTAGAGGAGAGTTAACAATGTTTGGTTAAGAGCTCATGAAATAATTCAACATGAGAAGAAATTTATAGTTTAACTAGTGGAGCCGACTATGTGAAGTGATGTGTTTACTCATATGGAGTTTCGCGGTCCTAATTTGTGTTGTGTGCTTAGTAGAGATGGTTGAGGTGTTATTGGAGAGTTACATTGTTTCTCTAATATGATTTCAAGATGGTTCTAATAGGCTGACTTGATTATATCATTTAGAGGAAGATATTTATAGGTAGTCATTTGTGATTGCTATGTATGAGAGATAGTTGAAAAGAGAAGAGCAGAGTAGAAGGTGCAAAGTACTAAGCCATCAGTAGAAGGTCTATGTGATAGAGAAGAAAGTGTGTTCTATTCATTGGAACTGATCAAGACAATAGGTCTACCTCACAGCTCACAAAGATTTAGATATAGTGTGTATCTGTTAAACATAAGGTTTCAGCCTTCACCCCCTTGAGCAGTGTTGTCTCGGACAATGTGTCTTCACCCCTAATAGGGTTAATTGTAAAAGACTCCTAATAGGGTCTAAACCTTGACCAGGTCACTGTACTTAATACATTATAAAGATCAACACCTAACAGGTTGTAAGATCTTCTAACAGGGATCATAATACACTAGTGTAGTTCATAGTGGGTGTCAATTCCCACTGGGGTTTTTACCTATTTGGTTTTTCCCGTAACCAAAATTTTGGTGTTGTGTTAAGTGTTATCTTGTTGTGTTTATGCTTAATGTTCTTCTATACTTAATTGGATAAAGAATTGAATCTTGTAGATAACTGATTCACCCCCCCTCTCAGTTATCTCTTGGGACTATTCCTAACAGTACCTTCTCCAATGCCTTTAGTTACTTCAATGGAATCCACCAATGTTACTTATGTTGATATCTCATTATCCTCACTTATTCTATCAGCATATGTTTTAATGATATAATTATCGGGGACCATTGTAACCTAAATGAGCTTTCACTGATGGCTTTAGTCATGCCAATGACATTTATCGGTGCAACTTCTGTCGATGCACCATATTATCATTGTTGTATGTCATGCCAATACTGCTTACCTAAACTACCTTGAGTCTTACATTGGCCTAGGTTATGCCAACGTACTCATCAGGTATTGGGGAAACCTAAAAACACTCACCCCAATTACTCAAGCTATGTCGATGACCTTCATTTTTTCCTTTATCAATATAGGTCATCCTAATAACCTTTTCTCCTACATCCATTGGTGTAAGTATTATCGATATCCTCATCAGCTATCAGAAAGAGAATTATTTCCCTTCACTGCTAGTGTGTGTCTTGCCAATATAGATTATCGGTATGTGTTATACTAATTTTTTTCTTTTCTATTTCTCATTTGATGCTATTGGCCTAACTCTTTTCAATATGATAACCTTCATTGGTATAGATTTTTCTTTCTCTCATGCAAACCATATAAGAAATTAATAGCTCCCTTCTATATAAACTTGGAAATAAGAAGAGGATCCTCATAATAAGTCATGGTCACATTTTTATTTTTCAATCACTCTTAGAAATGTCTCATAAGCTTCCTTTCTCTCTCTCTCTCCCATACTACCTCATACTTGTGCAACCCTTAAGCTATCCAACTGATGGTAGATCTTCTAGAGCCAAATTACGTATAGATGGGAACCAACAATGTGATAGCTGTAGTACCCACCCATAGTTTTCTTTTAGTTTGCAATTGCTGAAATCTT